>JAYESA010000020.1:64894933-65232433 GCA_036927795.1 Iris macrosiphon
CATAGTACATGCGGCTAACAACTGTTCTAGGTAGCCGAACTCTTCTACACGCACATGCCTGGGGGCTGCTGCTCTAACCTGCTGATTGCGCCTTGCTTGCTCGACTTGCCTAAATTAAGCCGGATGTTGCTGCTGGAACTGCTAAGTCTGTGTCGGGAGAGGACACTGAGCTAGTGGTCAAACTGCTAATGTTGGCCCCCTCGGGCCTTCAATCGGTGCCTGAGGTAGAGCTGGTAACTATTGGACTGAGGAGGCCTCAGGGTACAGAAGCGGGCATGAACCAATCATGTTATCAGATGCCCCACATCTGAGACACTGGCCATTGGCCCTCCTACATTAATCTCTGGTATGTCCTGGCTTGCCATAGTGGCTGCATCCTACTGATACAGACTGCCTGGTGGATTACACTAAGGTTATTGTGGAGACTGGAGGTGCTAGTGGGCGAGGAGTTCTGGCTGCTGGTGCTGGAGGTGATGACTGAATACTGATGCCTCTCATGGATGAGTGTGACCTCTTCTGGCCTTTGGTCCCTGCTACTAATCTCTGGCCGACAAGTTCTTGGGACCTAGCTTCTCTGAGAACTACATCATAGGTGGTATAATTATGGACCATCGTAAACTGCTGAAGCTCAAGATGTAATCCTTGCTCAAATCTCTTGGCTCGGTCCTCTTCGGAAGCTACCATATGGTAAGCAAATCGACAGAGTCGACAAAACTCGGCCGCTTACTAGTCGACCGATCTTGTGTTCGGGCGAAGGTTGATGAACTGCTGCTGGAGGTGGAACTTGGCGATGGTATATAAATACTTCTCCTGGAAACGCTCCTTGAACGTCCTACAGTCAATGGGCTTCAAAAGTGCCATTTTTTGTGCTGCCCACCAATCTCGAGCAATATCTGATAATTTTAGCTTTATGACTGCTACCTTCTCATCTTTTGGGGTCTTAGTCGCATCCAAGATAGCCTCAAAGTCCTGGAGCCAAGAATCTGTTTAAACAATATCCTCTGTGTCGAGGAACTTAGTTGGGCGCATACGACTAACATTGGTAGCCGAGTTATGAGTATAACGTCCACTGTTCTCGAGTGCTACTCTAACTCCCTGGCAAAGAGTAGTATTTGTATGTTCTTGTCCTTGATGAAACTGCTGGAATAGTTAAAACACTTGTTGCTAGAGCTGGAGTTGTTGTATCATCATCATGGCTTGGATCATCTCTAACATGGATTGTGGACCTGCTAGCCTTAGTTGTACTGGAAGAACTGGTGGTATTATCTGGGCTGGCTGGGCTGGTTTGAATGGCAGAGCGGGCTGAACTGGTCGTCCTGGCAAGACTGGTGGAGCTGATTGTGTTGGTCGGATATACGTGACTTGCGGAGCCGGCTGATGAAAAGCTAATGACGCTTGCCCTTGGTTCAATGGGGGGGGCTGACCCTGGCCTACTTCTAGATTTGCTGGAATTATCGGTGCAACGAAACCCTCAGAAGGAGGAGCAGGTGGGGTATCCCTGAAGGATAAGGACACAAGGATATCAATAAGGGACGAGAATGGAATAATCATGTCATACAATCTTGCAGTTCAAGGAGAGCGAGAAGTACAGGTTACAAGTGAAGTTCAATCAGAGATAAGTAAATAATAAGATTCTAACAAGATGATTCCTTCCACAAGTATAAAAAATAGACCTGCATTGGCCACCACTAAAACCTTGTCACGCTCCGCTCCCAGAATACTAGATAAATACGATGACTGACATGGCCAACCACACCTTGCAGAATATCGAAGTAAGCCGCAATATGCTAAGGTTGTCTAGAAGACATATGGGAGAACTCTAGCATGCTATGACGTAGTATCTTAATCCATCAATAATAATTACAAGAGTATATCATACATGAAAGTAAAGAGGTCTCCCAAATTATATGTTATAAATGATCATGATGCTAGTGAATACAAAATGCTGCACTAGTAGAGTATAATTATACATGATCAAATATACCAGCCATGGTCTAATATATACATCATGTTGAGTGAAGTCATAGAAGTGATCTCAAAATAAGGGGCTAACACCGCCTCCTGCTAAAATACCATAAAATGCAATAAAACTACAAGGGGTGGAGGAAGGAAACCCATTCGTGAGCTTCAACCACAGTCCTACGAGTGCGAGCCATCTTGCTGGAAGTACGGTAGATTCTGGTTCTCCTCGAGGTAATCTGGCCATACAAAATCAGTGGGGTCAGAACCCCAAGCAACAAGTACCACAAAGGAGCTTAAGGTGATAGACATAACATATCACAACATTAGTAGAAAAGAGACATATAAGAAAAAAATGTGGGTCGAGACTTGTACGGTACCAATGTACTTGTCTCAAAAATATACTGGAAGAACTAATAACAAGTGCTATAAAGAAAAGTAAGGCGACGAGCGGCAAGAGGACATATGAACTACTTTGGATCGGGACTGCAACCCTTAAACCAAATAATTGTTGTAGTCCTTCACCCAAGCAGAAATTTGCACTCTAACCACGCATTGAGAGAAATAAAACTAGAAAAGCGAGCTATAATGAAAGTAACATCATTCATTGTACGGCCAAACAGCTCTACGGCTTGCTACGATTAACTAGCTAGGGTTATCACATGCCTTAATTACTAAATGCATGTTTTAAGAATATTGGTACCATCGGCACTGCAGTCAACCCAAATGGCCAAGGGTACGCTTGTCGGGTAACTTAAATACACATTCAATATCACTACAACATAACTTGTTACTTGTCATAAACTTAAATTTGAACTTGTAAGCATAAACTTAAACTTGTGATCATAAACTTATCTTATAAACATAAATTTGTCTTGTAACATAAACTTGTCTTGTAAGTGCTGCAGCACGCATAAACTTAATCAGTCATGGAGCCCTTGCCTACATGGTTAGTCTATGTTGCATGGGGCCCTTAGAGATCGGGGTAGCCGGTAGCGCAATATTCTTTCCTCCCAATGATATAGGTAAATCTTATCTTGTTTAATCATTACTAAATTATTTTAATTTCTCAAGTCGTGGACACTTAAGAACTATCACTACCATATTTTCTAGGAAAGGATATTTTGGTCAATTAATTAAATATTAAATATTATATTTATTTATTGTATTATTTATTTACTATTAGATGTTAGTATATTGTTTTAGACTTGTGTTAGTGGACCTAACTACTTTAGATTAGATCCATGGACCAACATTTAAATCTAGTTAGAATTGAGCCCAATTAGAAGCTCATTCATTAGGAGGATGATTGATTAAGTTAAACCTATTAGACTAGAACCTTTCCTTCTTAATTATTTCTTCATGAGATGCCCCAAGGGATATTTTAGACTTTGTATAGTAGCTTGGGGAGGGGGTTAAGGGGGTCGGCCATATAAAATAGGAGGGAGAATTTCTTTCTCATTATTTTTTATTTCAAAACTAGATCTAGAATTTTCTCTTCCCAATTTTTTCATTTCCACATCAAATTCCACCAAAATTTCTTTCCAAATCACCATTGGAGGCTATTGAAGTAAGGATCTACAAGAAGGAAGCAAGGATCTACAAGGAGGAGCAATGATCTACAAGTTGAAGGCTCTTTTCACCAATTTTGAAAGTTTCATTGGGAATCCATCTTCTAATAGCTATAATTCAGTTTTTTCTCTTTAATTAGACTCTAAATCTGTGTTTTAATCATTAGAAACTACCCCATATGCTAAGCCTACCCATAGGAATTGAAGTTAGGTTCATATGAGGCATATGAAGAAAGTTATGTGGTATTTTGTATCAATTTTGGGAGAATTCTGAGATTGACACATTTTGTGTTTGTCAATTGATCAAATAAACCAAATTGATATGTGTTTGATTTTGTGTGGCTAGTGTTGTGTCCATAATTGGATACGTGTAGGTCATATCCCTTCAATTTGGAGATACAGGTTGATTTGGGGGTTTTTCTCCGACACGGTGGTTTATGCATGTCATATTTTGACACAGACACGTAGATGTATATTTAACTCTTCGTATTGTTCATAGATATCATTTTAGACTTGCTCGTGAATTTTAGGGTATGTTTGGTGGTGTGGTAGACTCATATCGCAAGCGTATCATAGATCTAGTGTGATACGGATGTGATGCACTCTACGTATTTGTTTTCTTGCATTTTAATAATTGTTTATAGCTATTAGTGATATATAATTTCATTGTTATATATATATATATATATATAGTGATATATGTATTCATATGTGTATATATGTATAAGTGTTATGTTTATATATATATCACTATATATATATATATATATATATATATATATATATATATATATATATATATAATAGGTGTTTGTGTGTGTGTGTGTATGTGTGTGTGTGTGTGTGTGTGTGTGTGTGTGTGTGTGTGTGTGTGTGTGTGTGTGTGTTTATGTGTGTAATTGTGTGTGTGTTGAGAGAAGGAGTCGGGCAATAACAGGGCAGTACAATTGAGGCATACCACAACAAGTAGTGAATCGAGCACACAACAACATAGCGGCAGCCATTGCAGCAACATAGCATGCAGCAAGGCTTGCACAGCATGCAGGCAGCAACAACAGGTGTATCAGCATGCAGCAAGGCAGTGCAGTGGAAGCATCCTGCAGTAGCTAAGCAGCAACAACAAGAGTTTCAGCACACGCAGCTGCAACATCAAGTGCATAACAAGGGAAGCAGCTACAGAGCAGGTAAGGGGGTTAGTTTAATTAATGGTTAGTTGGTCATTTGAATTCCTAGTTAGCTTGATATTTAGTTAGTAGTTAGTTAAGTTAGTTACTTGTTATATAGTTATATAGATATATATATACCTATTGTTATTAGTAGTTAGATATATACTTGTTACTAGTTAGAGATATGTATGTAGTTGTATGTATATGTATTAGTATTTAGTATAGTAGTTTGGTATTAGTAAATACATGTTAGTTATAGTTTAGTTTTGGGTAGTTAGTATATGATAGATTTGAATTACCTTGTGATACCAAGGTAATGTCAAGGTATTGATTGGATACTCTCAAGGTATTGGGTTTGAGTATCAATATGGGTGTGTAGTGGTGTGATACCGCATTGGTTCAAACCCAATGTATCCACTTAGCATTAGTTTTGTAAGAAATATTATACATTATTGATTGTATATATATATATATATATATATATATATATATATATATATATATATGAAATTTTTTTATCTTTAACTTGCGTATCTTACGATACGGTATCATATTGATTTTCTAGTATAGCTAGTACGGCCTAGTTCAATAGTGTATGGACCCAATATCCTAGAGACAGACTCATACAACATAGAAATAACTAGTTTGACCTAGAGTTGACCTAGTTTGACTGTTTTGACTTAGAAATAGCTTTTTGACCTTGAAGTTGACTAGTTTAACTTATTTTTATTCCAAATCCTTGTATTGATGTAATATTTCATATTTAGGTCTTCGAGGCACCGTACCGGACATCTATGATACTGTTCATCGGACTTCAGGCGAGTACATTCTCTGATAGTTTCTCATTTATGATATCCTCCACGTCTCTTGTATCTAGTGTAGATATCCTTGATTTTTTAATACGATTGTTACACAGATTGGTATATCCAGATCTCATCATAAGATTTTATTCCTTGGTATGTATGGTGTATCTTGTGCAAGCCTTATTTCCTTGTTCTTTTTGTACAAATACAGACATTGGTTCATGAGAAGAGTAGCGCCCTTCTTGTGGAAACCTATGTCATAATGTACCATGGTTGGATCTACTATACCAGTCGGGGGTGGGGAGTATGTAGTATAGATATGTGATCATACCCTCCTTGTATCAAGTCTTGTTCATTGAATAGTATTAATCATATACCGCACGTATGATTAGCCAGGCCATAAATCTTGTATCAAGTTCCCAAGCTGATCACATGTTAAAGCTGGTACTCACTCACTTAGTTATTAGTTTTTTGTTCATTTCCATATTGCTCATTCTTGTATGTATTTCTAGTATTTTTTTATTGTATATCTCTTGTATCTGTATATTATATCTTATATATTCATATATATTTACTGCTACATAGTTTATATTATTTATTAGAACTGCTGTTAGAGATGTACTCTGATCCTTTCCTGACTGGATATATTTTTTTCAGATGACACTGAGGAGTGGTACCCCACTCACTACGGGCCTCAGGACGTGGTTGGCTTAGAGCCAGAGACCTTGGCTCAGGAGGGTCTCATCCCGACTGAGACAGACGACCAAGGACTCGTAGCTTCTTAGTTAGTTTTCTTTTGTACTGGATTTGTCTCCAGCATTATTTTAGTATTTCTTGAGTCATTGGATATTATTTTAGTCTTGTGAGTTTTCTTTTCTTTTATCATATTCATGCTTATTTCATCTATAGATCTGTGATTGAGTATATTCATTTATATTGGTGGCATTGTTATGTCTTGATTATTAGATAGATAGTTTATCCAAACAACATTTTATCGCCGATGATGCGGCATAGGCTGGACGTTGTTCACTACTTGCATCCCTACTCCGGGTGTGGGTCATGACATATTTTTAGTGGTGGCCCATACAGGTCTTCGAGGTCGCAATTAGTGTGATTCATAGTGGTGCTCTGAATTAAGTGTTATTACGAGTCTGTTTCAGAATATAGGATATAGACTATAGGCTATAGGCTGAGGATACTCAATCACATCTAGAAAAAACTCTATTGATTCATTCAACTATTCTTCCTTGATATTGATATTTGATCTTTAACTGTCATTTTTTGAATGCCTTATATCATGTGCTATATTGATTCTTTTTTTTTTGCTTTACCTCAGGATGCCGCCTAAGACTAGATCACAGCAAGGAAGAGGAGCTTCTGAGAGATCTGCGACTTCCCAAGGGCCTGCACCAGTTACTTCTTTGGTGATTGGCGTATCAGCTGCGTTCGGGGATCCACCACCAACTTAGAGGACTGTTACGACTGTATCTGAGGGACTTCCACCTCCACCTTTCGTATCGACAGATGCAACTCAAGTGTTCACACTATTTCACGAGATGTTGGAGGCTCAGAGGGCCCAGTTTGAGGCACACTAGAGGCAGACCGACGTATTGCGGTGGAGCATTGAGAGTGCTTATTATTTTGCCACTGTAGTAGAGAAAGGAGTTCAGGTCCAGAAGCAGGTTGCTCCATAGGTTGTCCATCTTCGGCCAGGCAATATTCAGGACTTCATGAAGCTAGAACCTTGGGTCTTCAAGGGGACGGAGGGCATCGTCTACGCGAATGATTGGCTCGAGGATATTGAGCATCTCATGAGGGTGTCCCATCTTGCTGAGGATCTGAAGGTTGAGGCAGTAGGACTTCAGTTGTTCGACACCGCCCGCACTTGGTTCAGGAATGAGCCACTTCTTGCTAATACGGGACAATCTTGGGAGGTATTCAAGGACCTCTTCAAGAGAAAGTTCTTTGCTCGGGTAGATAGGTTAGAGTTAGGGAGGCAGTTTGAGAGCCTTATTCAGGGGAGCATATATGTAGAGGAATACGTCGCAGAGTTCGGTAGGCTGATCCGTTTTGTGGAGTATTTGGTGAGGGAGCCGGAGGTTTGAGCTATCCATTTTTTTGAGGGTCTAAACTGGGAAGTGAAGATCCTCATTTCGTCTTTCAATGAGACATATTTGAAGATATTTGTGGAGGCACACAAGGTTGAGCGGGAGTTGGGTTCGAAGCCCAAGAGAGATCGTAATTCTTTTCTGGGGGCTAAACAGTAGCAAAATGACTGCTAAGTGTCCTAATTTTTAATCCAGGCCTTTTCAGCAGCCGCAACAACACCAGACTCATGCTAGGGCACCGTTTTACCAGGCACCGCAGCAGTAGAGATAGTTATAGCAAGCTTCTTGCTACTACTGCAAGAAGCCTGGCCATATCTGGGAAGTTTGTAGGAAGAGGTTGGGAGTTTGTTTGTATTATAGTATCGAGGGGCATCAATTGAAAGAGTGTCCTTCCAATCCTCGTCGTGCAGTTCAAGGAGCAGCTCCAGCTCCGAGGACACAGGCAAGACCACCTGCAGTATTGTTGAGGGGACTGTCGCTTCTGACCCAGCAGCAGCATTATGCCTAGCACCAGCATCAGGGGGTACACGTCAGGGACAAGCATTCACTATAACAGTCGAGGAGGTCGAGCCCACCGGGGATGTCATCGTAGGTTCTGTTCTTCTTGATTCTATTCCAGATTTAGCTTTGTTTGATAGTGGTGCTTTTCATAGTTTTGTATCTGTTTCTTTTGCTCTGAAGCATTATTTGGTAGCTGAGTCTTTGCTTAGGACTTGCAAGATCATGACCGGGGGAGGCATTGTCCTGGTTAATGATATTTGCAAGGATCGGAGAGTTACTCTGGGAGGCCGAGAACTGAGTGCGTGTCTACTTGTAATACCACTTCTGAGCTATGATATTATACTCGGGATGGATTGGTTGAGTAGGCACCATGCTAGTATAGATTGTAGAGGAGGTAGAGTTTTGTTTAGACTACCAGGAGAGCCAGAGTTTGAGTTTGCTAGCGGAGCTGCAGAGCAGGAAGAAGGCATTATCTGTGGAGCTATGGTGGAAGACAAGGAGTTGCCGCATCCGTTGATAACAGAGTTCTTGGATGTATTTCCTGAGGAATTTCCAGAATTGCCACTAGATCGAGATGTTGAATTCTCTATAGACTTGGTGCCAGGTGCAGAACCAATTTTATAGCATGTCTATAGAGTGAACAACAACGAGCTGGTCGAGCTAAAGAAGTAAGTGGATGAATTACAGGATAAGGGGTTTATCAGATCAAGTTCTTCACCGTGGGGAGCCCCAGTATTGTTTGTACCAAGAAAAGATAAATCGGTACGCATGTGCATCGATTACAGGGCATTGAATAATCTCACTATCAAGAATAAATACCCGTTGCCACGATTAATGACCTGTTCGATAAGTTGAGTGGCGCCAAGGTGTTTTCTAAGATAGACTTGAGATCAGGCTACCACCAGGTGAAAGTAAAGCCGGAGAATATACCGAAGACTACTTTTAGGACTCGGTATGGCCAGTATGAGTTTATGGTAATGTCGTTTGGGTTGACTAATGCCCCGGCGGTATTTATAAATTTGATGAACAAGGTGTTCCATCAGTACCTTTATAAGTTCGTAGTGGTGTTCATCGATGACATACTTATATACTCGAAGACACCGGAGGAGCACGAGAAGCATCTGCGGATTATGTTGGGTGCTGAGGAAAGAGAAGTTGTATAGAAAGCTGTCCAAGTGTGAGTTCTTCCTGGACAAGGTGGAGTTCTTAGGACATGTTATAACTGGTGATAAAATTTTAGTAGATCCGAAGAAGATCGCAGCAGTGGAGTCTTGGAAGACCCCGAGTTCAGTGGCAGGGATCAGGAGTTTCTTGGGTTTGGCAGGCTACTACAAGAAGTTTATGCAAGATTTTTTGAGGATTGTCGAGCCGATGACCAGACTCACCAGGAAGGATATAGGGTTTGTTTGGATAGAGGAGTGCCAGGTTGCTTTTGAGGAATTAAAGAAGAAGTTGACGTCTGCTCCTATTTTGACGTTGCCATCAGGGTCTGGAGGTTTTACTATTTATAGTGATGCATCGGGAAAAGGTATGGGTTATATTCTTCAACAGAATAGAAAAGTGATTGTCTATGCATCCAGGCAATTGCGTTCTTATGAGAAGAACAATCCTACCCACGATTTGGAGTTGGCAGCAGTCATCTTTGCCCTGAAGTTGTGAAAATACTATTTGTACGGAGAGCATATGGAGATCTTCACAGACCACAAGAGCTTGAAGTATATTTTCACTCAGAAGGAGGTGAACATGAGACAGCGTCGTTGGTTGAAACTGATGAAGGATTTTGACATATCTTTACAGTATCATCCTGGGAAAGCCGATGTAGTTGCTGATGCCTTGAGCAGGTATACGATAGCTATGTTTTTGACGCAGGATCGGTATTTGTTGGAGGACTTAGAGAGCTTGGACATTAAGGTGATAGTTCCTGGTTTTGCTATACAAATGTGGGGGTTGCAGATACACTCAGAGTTGATGGACATGATCAAGGCAACCCAGTATGAGGATGTATCTCTGAGGAGAATCAGAGCTCAGGTGAGAGCATGATTGGAGGATGATTTTACCATTGCTGAGGATGGTTCTTTGCGATATGGTGTTAGATTGTGTGTGCCTAGTGGGGAGCTACGTGAGAAGGTATTACAGAAAGTGCATCGCTCTCAGTATTCCATACATCCAGGTGCCAACAAGATGTATCGGGATATGCGAGAGAGTGTGTGGTGGTATGGCATGAAGAGGGAAGTGGCACAGTTTGTATCCAGATGCTTAGTGTGCTAGCAGGTGAAAGCCGAGAGGTAGAGGCCAGGCAGTTTACTTCAGCCATTACCCATTCCAGAGTGAAAGTGGGAGCACATTACTATAGATTTGTGTCCGGACTTCCACGATCTCTAGGAGAAAAAGACGCAATTTGGGTCATCATTGACAGGTTCACCAAGTCGGCCCACTTTTTGTCTTTCAATGTGGGTTTATCTACGGAGAAGATGGCAGAGATGTATATGAGGCAGATCGTCAGGATACATAGGGTTCCTGTTATCATAGTCTCAGACCGGGATAGTCGTTTTATTTCTCATTTTTGGAGGAGTTTGCAGGCGAGTTTGGGCACCCAGCTCAAGTTCAGTATTGCATATCATCCCCAGACAGATGGGCAGTCAGAGAGGACTATTCAGACTCTCGAGGATATGCTGCACACCTGTATACTAGATTTTGGGGATCTTGGGAGGACCATCTCTATTTGGTAGAGTTTGCTTACAACAACAGCTACCAGGCTAGTATAGAGATGTCACCATTTGAGGATCTGTACAGTCAGAGATATCGTACTCCTTTGTAATCGGATGATATTGGAGAGAGAGTTTTGCTAGGGCCAGAGATGGTTGTGGATACAGCAGAGAAGGTTAAGTTGATCAGAGACAGACTTCGCGTGGGGCAGGATAGACTGCAAAATTGGGCTGATAGCCACCGAAGACCTTTGGAGTTTGAGGTATAGTTTTAGATTTTTATTTTGTGCTTGAAATTGGTTGTTTGTTATAGATTAAGTTCTTAAGGTTGTGTTTTGTTCTAGGTCGGTGGTTTGGTGTTTCTGAGGATTTCTTCGACATGAGGCATGATTCATTTCGGTGGAGGCAGGAAGCTTAGTCCGCGATTCAACGGACCTTTTACTATTCTCGAGAGGGTCGGTGTAGTTGCTTATAGACTAGACTTGCCCCCTGCATTGGAGGGAGTGCACAACGTATTTTACGTGTTGCAGTTGAGATGGTACGTGGCGGATCCTAGTCACGTATTTAATCACTCAGAGATAGAGGTAGGCCCTACTCTTAGCTATCCAGAGCAGCCAGCTGAGATTCTGGATCGGAAAGAGAATATGTTGAGGAACCAGACTATTCCCTTGGTACACGTCACATGGAGACATCACTCTCCTGGGGAGTCTACCTAGGAGAGAGAGGATAAAATACGAGAGCGTTACCCATATTTGTTTGTGCCTTGAGGTATGTTCTTTCCTGCTTCTGTTCTGTTTTTATTTTTTGGGGGTAGTTTCGTCTTTGAATTTCGAGAACAAAATTATTTTAAGGGGGTCGACTTGTCACTACCATATTTTCTAGGAAAGAATATTTTGGTCATTTTATAATTAATTAAATATTATGCATGTTGTATATTTATTTATTGTATTATTTATTTATTGTTAGATGTTAGTATATTGTTTTGGACTTGTGTTAGTAGACCTAAATAGTTTAGATTAGATCCATGGAGCAACATTTAAATCTAGTTAGAATTGAGCCCAATTAGAAGACCATTCATTAGAAGGAGGATTAATTAAGTTAAATCCATTAGAATAGAACCTTCCCTCCTTAATTATTTCTTCATGAGAGGCCCCAAGGGATATTTTAGACTTTGTATAGTAGCTTAGGGAGGGGGCTAAGGGGGTCGGCCATATAAAATAAGAGGGATAATTTCTCTCTCATTATTTTTTATTTCAAAATTAGATCTAGAATTTCCTCTTCCCAATTTCTTCATTCCCACATCAAATTTCACCCAAATTTCTTCCCAATTTCTTTCCAAATCACCATTGGAGGCTATTAAAGCAAGGATCTACAAGGAGGAAGCAAGGATCTACAAGGAGGAGCAAGGATCTACAAGTTAGAGGCTCTTTTCACCAATTTTAGAAGTTTTATTGGGAATCCATCTCCCAATAGGTACAATTCAGTTTTCCCTCTTTAATTAGACTCTAAATTAGTATTTTAATCATTAGAAACCACCTCATATGCTAAGGCTACCCATAGGAATTAAAATTAGGTTCATAGGAGGCCTATGGAGAAAGTTATGTGGTATTTTATGTCAATTTTGGGAGAATTCCGAGATTGACATATTTTGTGTTTGCCAATTGGTCAAATAGACCAAATTGATATGTGTTTGATTGTGTGTGGCTAGTGTCATGTCCATAATTGGATATGTATAGGTCGTATCCCGTCAATTTGGAGATACATGTTGATTTAGGAGTTTTTCTCCGACACGGTGGTTTGTGCATGTCACATTATGACACAGACACGTAGATGTATATTTAATTCTTCATATTTTTCCATAGATATCATTTTAGACTAGCTCGTGTCCTTCGAGGTACGTTTGGTGGTGTGGTGGACTCGTATCATAAGCGTATCATAGATCTAGTGTGATACGGGTGTGATGCACTCCACGTGTTTGTTTCCTTGCATTTCAATAATTGTTTATAACTATTAGTGATATGTAATTTCATGGTTATGTATATATATATGTATAGTGATATATGTATTCATATGTGTATATATGTATAAGTGTTATGTTTATATATATATATATATATATATATATATATATATATATGTGTGTGTGTGTGTGTGTGTGTGTGTGTGTGTGTGTGTGTGTGTGTGTGTGTGTTCATAGATGTTTGTGTGTGTGTGTGTGTTCATAGGTGTTTATGTGTGTAGTTGTGTGTGTGTTGAGAGAAGGGGTCGGGCAACAGCAGGGCAGTGCAACTGAGGTACACCACAGCAAGCAGTGAATCGAGCACACAGTAACATAGCAGCAGCCATTGCAGCAATATAGTATGCAGCAAGGCTTGCACATCACAACATGCAGGAAGCAACAGCAGCTGCATTAGCATGCAGCAAGGCAGTGTTGTGGCAGCAGCCTGCAGCAGCTAAGCAGCAACAACAAGAGTTTCAGCACACGCAGCAGCAACAGCAAGTGCATAACAAGAGCAGAAGCTACAAAGCAGGTAAGGGGGTTAGTTTAATTAATGGTTAGTTGGTCATTTGAATTCCTAGTTAGCTTGATATTTAGTTAGTAGTTAGTTAAGTTAGTTACTTGTTATATAGTTATATAAATATATGTATACCTATTGTTATTAGTAGTTAGATATATACTTATTACTAGTTAGAGATATGTATGTAGTTGTATGTATATGTATACATATATATTTATTAGTAATTAGTATAGTAGTTTGGTATTAGTAAATACATGTTAGTTATAGTTTAGTTTTGGGTAGTTAGTATATGTTAGATTTGAATTACCTTGTGATACCAAGGTAATGTCAAGTATTGATTGGATACTCAAGGTATTGGGTTTGAGTATCAAGATGGGTGTGTAGTGGTGTGATACCACATTGGTTCAAAGCCAAGGTATCCACTTAGCATTAGTTTAGTTAGGAATATTATACACTGTTGATTGTATATATATATATTATGATATTTTTATATATTTAACTTGCGTTTCTTACGATACGATATCCTATTGATTTTCTAGTATAGCTAGTGTGGCCTAGTTACATAGTGTATGGACCCAATATCCTAGAGATAGACTCATGCAACCTAGAAATAGCTAGTTTGACCATTTTGACATAGAGTTGACCTACTTTGACTATTTTAACTTAGAAATGGCTTTTTGACCTAGAAGTTGACTAGTTTAACTTATTTTTATTCCAAAATCTTGTATTGATGTAATATTTTATATTTAGGTCTTCGAGACACCGTACCAGATATATATGATACTGTTCACCGGATTTCAGGTGAGTACATTCTCTAATAGTTTCTTATTTATGATATCCTCTATGCTCTTGTATCTAGTGTAGATATCCTTGATATCTTGACACGATGGTTACACGGATTAGTATATCCGAATTTTGTTATGAGATATTATTCCTTGGTATGTATGGTGTATCTTGTGCAAGCCTAATTTTCTTTTTCTTCTTGTACAAATACAGACATTGGTTCATGAGAAAAGTAGCGCCCTCCTTGTGGAAATTCGTGTCATAACGTACCATGGTTGGATCCACTATACTAGTCGGGGGCAGAGATTATGTAGTATAGATATGTGATCATACCCTCCTTGTATTAAGTCTTGTTCATTGAATAGTATTAATCATACACTGCACGTATAATTAGCCAGGCCATAAATCTTGTATCAAGTTCCCAAGCCGATCACATGTTAAAGCTGGTACTCACTCACTTAGTTATTATTATTTCTTGTTCATTTCCATATTGCTCATTCTTGTATTTATTTTCAGTATTTCCTATATTGCATATCTCTTGTATCTGTATATTGCATCTTGTATATTCATATCTATTTACTGCTATATAGTTTATATCATTTATTAGAACTGTTGTTAGAGATGTACTATGCTCATTTCTTGACTGAAAATATTTCTCCCTGATGACACTGAGGAGTGGTACCCCACTCACTACGGGCCTCAGGACATGGTTGGCTTAGAGCCAGATACCTTGGCTCAGGAGGGTCTCATCCCGACTGAGACAGACGACCCAGGACTCGTAGCTTCTTAGTTAGTTTCTGTCACGACCCGCACCCAAAAATTGGGCATGAGTCGTGGGCACGTCCAGCCTATGCCGCAGCATCGACGGTAGAACGTTGTCTAGGTCACAATAAATACTAAGATAACTCACAATCTGTCAATGATGTCAATCTCCATAAGGACAATATACATCTCACAATATCTCATAATGTAAACTCAATCACAACAACTATAAGAGTATAAGGCACGGTAAAAGATAAGAATAATGACATAGTTAAACACCATGTCTCAAAATATAGATAAACCACAGTCTAGCTGTCCAACATAAAGTCTCCACAAGTCCAACATAAACTCAGAATAAGTCTAAACATAAACTGAAATAAACCTCCAATAAGTCTCAGTGCGTAAGATAAATACTGCCTAGATAACTGCAGGTAATGTCTCCTCTAAAGGAATAGTCTCCTCTAAAATCTCTGGTGTGTAGTCTGCATCTATACCCGGTCCATAGTGTGTGGTACATAAATCTTCAAGATCCTCTGGAAAAAATATCCAGTCAGGGTTGGAACGAAGTACAAGCACTAACAGCAGTTCCACATATATTGACAAAAACTATAACACAGTGTAAAGAAATACAAGATAGTCCAGGAAAGAGGGAAGCTAGGCCAGCGATATGAAATACTAGAAATAAGGAACTGCTAGAATAAAGGAATACAGGAATATCATCATCAATATACATCTAGCAATAAAATAGAAATACAAGTGCATGCTAGAACAATGATCTAGAATATAAGTAAACGCTAGAACAATAACTAGAATATGTAGAGATGTTAGATCAATATACTAGAGATACATGTCAAGAATATCTAGCTAAGTGTGTGAAACATCAGCATATCATGTAATCGGCTTAGGACTGATCAGGCTTGCTATATATGACTAGCTATGATTCATGTAAGGTCAGGCTAACCATCCGGATAGCTATGATGCAAGCAATAGTCAGGCTAATCATACATAACAGGCTATGAGGCATGTAATGGTCAGGCTGCACCGACGTGAGGTATGGGTGAGCTATGATGCAAGTAGAGTTGGGTATGATCACATAAGCTACTAATATTTCCCTTTTTCCCCAGCTAGCACGATGGATTCCAAATCACGACTCCTCGTGACAGGTCTCAATAATGCCAAATCATGTAAACAACAGCGTCGAAATCATGTACGCTATACAACTAGAATTATAGAGATAATCAACATAATGAAAACTGTCAGATAATGTACTCGCCTATGGTCCTTAGTTGGCAATACCAATGTCCTGGTTCCAAAGTATCGTCTGAGTGATCCAACAGTCCTATAGACATATTATATAATATAATATTGTATCAGATATTACACTAACACACACAATCAAAACACAATGATCACAGAGACTACGCTAGGGTGTCACGTCTGTAATTGCTGTGCATAACAGACAGTCAATGATACGGTCTTGCCAGTACATCAGTGTACATATGGCAGTCTACTAACTTGTTATGGTCACAGGTCAAGGTAGCTACGGGGTATCCGTGGTTACACTCAGGTCATCTAGTACATAGATATATAATACATATTATTATCTATCATATACATTAATACTCATTGGTTACAAATATAATAGATATATGTATATATACTTAATAAAATTTATACTACGTATATATATATATATATATATATATATATATATATATATACTAAACATGTACTAGGGATACATGTACAATACATATACATATGTATATATAATAATTGAGAATTATACTATATATATATATATGTATATATATACTAATATACATTTAAACATATACTAATACGTATGCCAATACGTACATATCAATTATATCCATATACCAACATATACTAACTACATAATACACGTATATTAACATAGCTAAAAATATACGTATGCATACAAATGAGGAATGCATGTATGCGTGTACGTGTACATGTACGCAAGAGGGGACTCGAACCTGGGTACGTGGGACAAGTCATGCGTTGAGGTCGTCGCGGGGTGTTCGGTTCAGTCGAGCGGGTTGCTGGCGGTTCAGTCGTCGTCCTTCGGTCTGGCGTGGGGTGCTGCAGGTCTCCGATGTTCAAGCGTTCGTGCTCGGTGTTGTCGGAATGGCTCAGGTGGTTGAGTCGAGAGCAGGCAGGTCGTGGCCGAGGCTTCCGGCGTTTAGGCGAGAGGTTGGAAGTGCACGACGGTGTTAAGGAGTCGGGGACGATCGTCAGGCGGTACAGCGGGTCGAGCTCCAGTCAACGAGGGAGAAGGGCTGGTGAACTCTGGCTGGATCGATCGGTCGAGAACGGTCGGTGGGTGCAGCGCTCGGGCCATGACTAGAAAGAAGATGGCAGCGGTGCAGCGAGGAGGGTCTGGTGGTTTGGTGCAGACGTTCAGTCGTGCTCCGGTCGATGAGGTGGCTCGGTGAGGGGTTGTCCGACGGTCGAAGGATGGGGTGATGGGTGAACAGGGAATAGGGGGAAGAAGTCGGCTGAACTTGGGTTTGGGAATAAAAAAGAAAAAGTAAAGTAATACTATTTATATATAGGTATAGAGTTTGGGTTGACCTAGAATTAGGTTTGGTCAAAGCCCTCTTGGGATTGGGCTTGCCATGGATAATTCAAGGGCTAGGATTCAATAAATTTGAATGAATTTGCTAGAATTGCATTGGTTCAAGGTCTTGAAGGCCATGGTTCAAGGAGATTGATGTTGCATTGCACACTCCCAAAATTATGGAAAAATACACATGAAGGAGAAATGGGTTTATTCACGTGTCGTGCCCAACGGGGTGGACACCTCTATGCACTTTTGTACCAAAGTGCCCTACAATGGAACATTGCACAAAGTGAGGTTTATGGTTTAATTTAATTAAACTAAATGCAATATGTGTTTTAAAATTAATTAGAAGTACATGGGCTGAAATTAAGTGGGACACAAGTGTCATGAATGAAGTAGACTTGAAAAAAGAATATTACCCTAATTTGGGTTGCTCAAAATGGGTCAAGATTGTATCTCCAATTTTAATTGGAACGCACAAGGATACAATATTAGATTTATATAGAATTAAATGTAGTCGTTTGCGACGAATGTCGTGCGACTAAAATAAAGCACAACAAGGCATGGTTATGAGTCACACAAGGATCAAAATAACAGTCTGGCACATCTAGGACAAGGGTGTGAAATCTGTTGGAAGACAATGACTAGTGTAGTGCTCTTATTATCGAAGCTACGGTAAAGTGCAACAATCAAATAAAATCACAACAATTTAAATATAATTAATTATCATGCAATTATTTATATATTAATTATAAAAAGACAAAAATATCCCTAATATGAAATGTGGGGGTGACAAGTCTACCCTCCTTAAAAGAATTTTGTCCTCAAAATTAAAAATAAACTGGCATAAGAACAAACAATCAAATAAATAATTATACCTCAAGTCTCGAAGAGATACGGATACTGCTCGCGTATTTTATCCTCTCTCTCCCAGGTTGACTCGCCTGGAGAGTGATGTCTCCATGCAACACAAACCAAAGGAATAGTCTGGTTCCGCAATACCTTCTCTCTACGATCCAAGATCTCAACGGGTTGTTCAGGATAACTGAGAGTCGGTCCAACTTTGATCTCCGAGTGATCTAGTACGTGACTAGGATCTGCCACGTACCGTATCAGCTGCGACACGTAGAACACGTCATGCACTCCATCTAGAGCAGGTGGCAAGTCAAGTCTATAGGCCACTACACCGACCCTTACAAGAATACTGAAGGGCCCGATGTATCGTGGACTAAGCTTTCTGCCTCTACTAAAACGAATCGTGCCCCGTGTTAGAGAAATCCGTAGGAACACCAAATCGCCAACCTAGAACAAACAATCTTAACACGCAATCTAAAACAAACCAATCACAAACCAAAAACAACAAAACCTATACCTGAAACTCTAGGGGTCTACGGTGGCTATCAGCCTAATGTCGCTGTCTGTCCTGCGCCACTCGCAGTCTGTCTCTGATAAGTTTCACCTTTTTTGCTGCATCCACGACCATTTCTGGTCCTAACAAAGCTCTCTCTCCAACATCATCCCAAGATAAAGGTGTACGACACCTTTGTCCATATAAAGCCTCGAATGGTGACATCTCAATGCTGGCCTGGTAGTTGTTGTTGTAAGCAAACTCTACTAGGTGTAGGTGATCCTCCCATGAACCTCCGAGATCTAAAACGCAAGTGCGTAGCATGTCTTCAAGAGTCTGAATAGTCCTTTCAGACTGCCCGTCTGTCTGGGGGTGATACGCGGTACTGAACATGAGCTGAGTGCCCAAGCTAGCTTGCAGACTCATCCAGAAATAGAAAGTGAAACGACTATCCCGATCTGAGACAATACTTACAGGAACTCCATATAATCTGATAATTTGTTGCACGTACATCTCTGCTAACTTCTCTGTCGATGTACCCACTTTGAATGGTAAGAAGTGGGCTGATTTGGTCAACCTATCTATGATGACCCAAATCGCGTCCTTTCCTCCTGGAGAACGTGGAAGCCCTGAAACAAAGTCCATAGTCACGTGCTCCCACTTCCATTCTAGAATGGGTAAAGGTTGAAGCAATCCTCCTAGCCTCTGTCGATCTGCTTTTACCTGCTGGCACACTAAACATCTGGATACAAAGCGTGCTACCTCGCGCTTCATACCATACCATTATATGTGCTCCCTCAAATCTCGATACATCTTGTTGGCTCCGGGATGCATCGAGTACTGAGAGTGATGTACCTCCTGGAAAACCTCTTCGCGCAGCTCTCCACTCGGCACACACGTCCTTGTGCCATGTCGTAAAGATCCATCATCCGCAATAGTGAAGTCGTCTATCAATCATGTCTGAACTTGTGTCCTGATATTCCTTAGAGTCTCATCATCATACGGGGCAGCTTTAATTCTATCCATCAACTCTGATTGTATCTGCAATCCCCACATCTGAATCTTAATACCTGGAACTAGTACTTCAATTCCTAAGATCTCAAGATCAACCAATAAATGTCTATCTGTAGTCAAGTATATAGCCATCGAATACCTGCTCAAGGCATTGGCGACTACGTTGGCCTTTCCTGGGTGGTACTGTAATGAGATATCAAAGTCTTTCATCAACTCTAACTACCTTCTCTGCCTCATGTTCAGCTCCTTGTGTGTAAATACATACTTCAAGCTCTTGTGGTCTGTGAAGATCTCCACACGCTCTCCGTATAAATAATGTTTCTACAGCTTTAGAGCGAAGATAACTGCTGCTAACTCCAAATCGTGAGTGGGGTAGTTCTTTTCATGAGGGCGTAATTGTCTTGAAGTATAGGCAATTACCTTTCCATGCTACTGAAGAACGCATCCCAAACCTTTTCCTGAAGCATCACTATAGATAGTGAATCTACCTATCCCTGATGGTAACGTCAAAACTGGCGCTATCGTCAATCTCTTCTTCTGCTCATCAAATGCGGCTTGACATTCCTCTGTCCAGACGAAATCTATATCTTTCTTGGTCAGCCTAGTCATTGGCTCTACAATCTTAGAGAAGTCTTGTACAAATCTTCTGTAGTATCCTGCTAGTCCGAGAAAGTTTCTAATTTCAGCTACCGTACTGGGGGTAGCCCATGATTCCACTGCTTCTATCTTCTTTGGGTTAACTAAAATTTTGTCACCCGTCACCATATATCCAAGAAATTTAACCTTGTCTAGAAAGAACTCACACTTTGAAAGCTTTTCGTACAACTCTTCCTTCCTGAGAGTCTCCAAGACTATCCTCAGGTGCTCTTCGTGCTCCTTTGGGGTCTTCGAATACATAAGAATGTCGTCGATGAACACCACTATGAACTTGTCAAGGTACTGATGGAATACCTTGTTCATCAAGTTTATGAATATTGTTGGTGCATTGGTTAATCCAAACGGCATTACCGTGAATTCAAACTGGCCATATCTGGTCCGAAAAGCTGTCTTCGGTATGTCTTCTCTCTTCACCTTCACCTAGTGATAGCCTGACCTCAAGTCTATCTTTGAAAACACCTTCGCTCCACTCAATTGATCGAAAAGATCATCTATCCTCGGCAGCGGGTATTTATTCTTGATAGTGAGGTTGTTCAGAGCTCTATAATCGATACACATGCGTACCGTGCCATCCTTCTTCGGTACGAATAATACCGGAGTACCCCATGACGATGAACTAGATCTAATAAAACCTTTGTCCTGCAGCTCCTCAACTTGCTTCTTCAGTTCTACCAATTCATTGTTGTTGACTCTATAGACATGTTGCGAAATAGGCTCCGCTCCTGGTATCAAGTCTATAGAGAATTCAATATCTCTGTCTGGCGACAAACCTGACAACTCCTCTGGAAATACATCCAAGAACTCCGCTATCAGTGGATGTGGTAACTTCTCTTCTTCCATCCTGGCTCCACAAAAAGTGCCTATGCTCTGCTTTACTACTCCTCTGGCGACCTCAAACTCTGGTTCTCCTGGTGGTCGAAATATTACTCTACCTCCGTGATAATCTATAGTAGCATGGTGTCTACTCAGCCAGTCCATTCCGAGTATAATATCGTATCCCGGAAGTGGCATGACGAGTAAACTCACGCTCAACTCTCGGCCTTCTAATGACACTCTCCGATCCTTACAATAATCATGGACTAGGATAATGCCACCTCCAGTCGTGATCTTGTAAGTCCTATCTAATGGTTCCATTTCTAATTGATGCTTTAGGGCATAAGATACAGATACGAAACTATGGGAAGTGCCAGAATCAAATAATGTAAGTGCTAGAATAGAATCGAGAGAAACTGAACCTGAAATAATGTGTCCAGCTGGCTCGGCCTCCTCAGTAGTCATGGCATAAGCTCGTCCCTGTGGTGCTTTTCTCTGTTGCTGGTGCTGGTGTTGAGCAAACCTCTCCTGCTGTGGTGGAAGTGGAGGTCCTCTCTGCTGGCCCCCTGGTACAGTAGGTGCTCTGGCTGGTCCTCTCTGAGCGGCTGCTCCACTCTGACGAGCCTGAATAGATGGGCAGTCCCTAAGCTGATATGCTGATGATCAGGATAAGCAAGTACCCAATCTCTTTCTACAAATGTCTCTAGTATGTCCCATCTTTCCGCAATACGCACACTGGGCAACAGGCTGATTCTGTCTCTATGGCTGCTGCTGCTGGATGTGTCCATGAACTGGTGCCTGGTGTTGCTGATGCTGCTACTGGTACGGCCTCTATTGTTATTGAAAGTGTGGGCGCTTGGCCGGTCCTGTGTTACCGCCTGTCGCTCCAGAAGTGTCGTGTCCTCTCTTGGGCCTGAGGTCCAAGTCATCTTCAGCAATTTGGGCATCCATCATAATACCCTCAAATGTAGTAGTGCATCGTCCCAAAGTACGAGACTTGATCTCTCTATGCAATCCCTTCCTGAATTTCTGTGCTCTGTCTCCTGGATCTCGAATCATCAATAGCGATAATCGACTCAATCGACAAAACTTTGTGGCGTATTCGTCAACTGACATGCTCCCTTGGACTAAGTCATGGAACTGACTTTCCAATGCTCCCAAAGCTACGTCAGGAAAGAACTTCTCCTTGAAGAGTTCTTTGAATTCATCCCAAGTCCTTCGACAGCGAGTCTCGGCTCTATACGATACCACATCAGCGCGATATCAAACATCTAACTGCCAGCGGCCTCGATCTGAAGAATCTTCGGAATCTGCGCCAAACGTAAGCTTCTCTCTATGTTTTCTAGCCATTCGTTAGCGTAGAGTATCCCTTCAGTGCCTTTGAACTCTCGAGGCATCATCCTCTTAAAGTCCACTATAGTACCTGGCCTCTGGTGCTGCTGGCCAGGATGCTGCTGGCGTTGTGCTACTCTCTTCACAGCCTGGAGAGCCACCTGATGAGCATTCTTTATGCTCTCTCTCATCAGCTCTGTCTGTGCCTGGTGTGCCTCTGCTTGCACCCTCTGAGCCTCAGCTTGAACACGCTGAGCTTCTGCTGTTACTCTCTGGGCCTCTAACATGCCCTGGATCAATGCGAACATCTGTGCCCAGTCAGTGGACACTTCTCCGGGAATCGGTGTCGGTGGTGGTGGAAGGTTGTCCGTCACAGCTGGGGCAATCCTCTGAACAGGTGGAAGAGGAATCCCATTAGCTGCAGATACTTCCACATGAACAGGAGATGTAGGAGAAACTCCAGATGTCTGTTCGTCAGGTCGAGAGATGGCAGGCCCCTCTGAAGTTGATGCTCCCATTCTCAAAGATCTAGTCTGCGGAGGCATCCTGAAGACAGATTAAAAGAATCAATTTAGGTGATAGATGTGATATCTTCAAGGAAGAACAGTAAAATTCTAAAGGAAACAATCATTCAGTATAGTATTGTAAGGATCAAAAATTTTCCTAGTTGTGATTGAGCATACTCTCATCATAAATCCTATTTCTTAAATCCTATCGCAGGCTCGCAGTAGTTCAACTAAGTTGTTGCACTACCATGATATCGCATAACTTGCGAAACTAGACCTGCATGGGCCACCACTAAAAATGTGTCGCAACCCGCACCCAGAATTTGGGCATGAGTCGTGGGTACGTCCAGCCTACGCCGCAGCATCGGCGGTAGAACGCTGTCTATGTCACAATAAATACTAATATAACTCACAATCTGTCAATGATGTCAATCTCCATAAGGATAATATATATCTCACAATATCTCATAATATAAACTCAATCACAACAACTATAAGAGTATAAGGCACGATAAAAGATAAGAATAATGACATAGTTAAACACCATGTCTCAAAATATAGATAAATCACAGTCTAGCTGTCCAACATAAAGTCTCCACAAGCCCAACATAAACTCAGAATAAGTCTAAACATAAACTGAAATAAACCTCCAATAAGTCTTAATGCGTAAGATAAATACTGCTTAGATAACTGCAGGTAATGTCTCCTCTAAAGAAAAAGTCTCCTCTAAAATCTCCGGTGTGTAGTCTGCATCTATACCCGTTCCATAGTGTGTGGTGCAGAAATCCTCAAGATCCTCTGAAAAAAATATCCAGTCAGGATTGGAACGAAGTACAAGCACTAATAGCAGTTCAACATATATTGACAAAATCTATAACACAGTGTAAAGAAATACAAGAAAGATATGAAATACTGGAAATAAGGAAATGCTGGAATAAAGGAATACTGGAATATCATCATCAATGTACATCTAGCAATGAAATAGAAATACAAGTGTATGCTAGAACAATGATCTAGAATATAAGTAAATGCTAGAACAATAACTAGAACATATAAAGATGCTAGATCAATATACTAGAGATACATGCCAAGAACATCTAGCTAAGTGTGTGAAACATCAGCATATCATGTGATCGGCTTGGGACTGATCAAGCTTGTTATGTATGACTAGCTATGATTCATGTAAGGTCAGGCTAACCATCCGGATAGCTATGATGCAAGCAATAGTCAGGCTAATCATACATAACAGGCTATGAGGCATGTAATGGTCATGCTGCACCGACGTAAGGTATGGGTGAGCTATGATGCAAGTAGAGTTGGGTATGATCACATAAGCTACTAATATTTCTCCATTTTCCCCAGCTAGCACGATGGATTCCAAATTACGACTCCTCGTGACAGGTCTCAATAATGCCAACTCGTGTAAATAACAGCGTCGGAATCATGTACATTATACAACTAGAATTATAGAGATAATCAACATAATGAAAACTGTCAGAGAATATACTCGCCTGTGGTCCTTAGCTGGCAATACCAATGTCCTGGTTCCAAAGTATCGTCTGAGTGATCCAACAGTCCTATAGACATATTATATAATACAATATTGCATCAGACATTACACTAACACACACAATCAAAACACAATGATCTCAGAGACTACGCTAGGGTGTCACGTCTGTAGTTGTTGTGCATAACAGACAGTCAATGATACGGTCTTGCCAGTACGTTAGTGTACATATGGCAGTCTACTAACATGTTATGGTCACAGGTCAAGGTAGCTACGGGGTATCTATGGTTACACTCAGGTCATCTAGTACATAGACATATAATACATATTATTATCTATCATATACATTAATACTCATTGGTTACAAATATAATAGATATATGTATATATACGTAATAAAATTTATACTACGTATATATATATACTAAGCATGTACTAGGGATATATGTACAATACATATACGTATGTATATATAATAATTAAGAATTATACTATATATATATATATAGATGTATATATATACTAATATACATTTAAACATATACTAATACGTATGCCAATACGTACATATCAATTATATCTATATACCAACATATACTAACTACACAATACACGTATATTAACATAGCTAAAAATATATGTATGCAAACAAACGAGGAATGCACGTATGCGTGTACGTGTACTATACGCGAGAGGGGACTCGAACCTGGGTACGTGGGACGAGTCGTGCATCGAGGTCGTCGCGGGGTATTCGGTTCAGTCGAGCGGGTTGCTGGAGGTTCAGTCGTCGTCCTTCGGTCTGGCGTGTGGTGCTGCAGGTCTCCGGCGTTCAGGCGTTCGTGCTCGGTGTTGTCGGAATGACTCAGATGGTTGAGTCGAGAACAGGCGGGTCATGGCCGAGGCTTCCGGCATTCAGGCGAGAGGTTAGAAGTGCACGGCGGTGCTGAGGAGTCGGAGACGGTCGTCAGGCGGTACAGCGGGTCGAGCTCCAGTCGACGAGGGAGAAGGGCTGGTGAACTCCGGCGGGATCGATCGGTCTAGAACGGTCGGTGGGTGTAGCACTCGGCCCGTGACGAGGAAGGAGATGGCAGCAGTGCGGCGAGGCGGGTCTGGTGGTTTGGTGCAGACGTTCAGTCATGCTCCGGTCGATGAGGTGGCTCGTCGAGGGGTTGTCCGACGGTCGAAGTGTGGGGTGATGGGTGAACAAGGAATAGGGTGAAGAAGTCGGCTGAACTTGGGTTTGGGAATAAAAAAGAAAAAGTAAAGTAATATTGTTTGTATATAGGTATAGATTTTGGGTTGACCTAGAATTAGGCTTGGTCAAAGCCCTCTTGGGATTGGGCTTGCCATGGATATTTCAAGGGCTAGGATTCAATAAATTCGAATGAATTTGCTAGAATTACATTGGTTCAAGGTCTTGAAGGCCATGGTTCAAGGAGATTGATGTTGCATTGCACACTCCCAAAATTATGGAAAAATACACATGAAGGAGAAATGGGTTTATTCACGTGTCGTGTCCAACGGGGTAGACACCTCAATGCACTTTTGCACCAAAGTGCCCTACAATGAAACATTGCACAAAGTGAGATTTGTGGTTTAATTTAATTAAACTAAATGCAATATGTGTTCTATATTAATTAGAAGTACATAGGCTAGAATTAAGTGGGACACAAGTGTCATGAATGAAGTAGACTTGAAAAAAAATATTACCCTAATTTGGGTTGCTCAAAATGGGTCAAGATTGTGTCTCCAATTTCGATTAGAACGCACAAGGATACAAGGTTCGATTTATATAGAATTAAATATAGTCGTTTGCGACGAATGTCGTGCGACTAAAATGAAGCACAATAAGACATGGTTATGAGTCATACAAGGATCAAAATAATAGTCTGGCACGTCTAGGACAAGGGTGTGAAATCTGTTGGAAGACAATGGCTAGTGTAGTGCTCTTATTATCGAAGCCACTGTAAAGTGCAACAATCAAATAAAATCACAGAAATTTAAATATAATTAATTATCATGCAATCATTTACACATTAATTATGAAAAGACGAAAATACCCCTAATTTGAAATTTGGGGGTGACAGTTTCTTTTTGTTCTGGATTTGTCTCCAACATTGTTTTAGTATCCTGACTCATTGTATATTATTTTAGTCTTGTGAGTTGTATTAGTGACTCTTCTATTCTTTTATCATATTCGTACTTATTCTATCTATAGATTTGTGATTGAGTATATTTATTTATATTGGTGGCATTGTTATGTCTTGATTATTAGATAGATAGTTTACCCAAACAACGTTCTACCGTCGATGCTGCGGCATATGCTGGGCATTGTTCACTACTTGCATCCCTACTCTAGGTGCGGGTCATGATAAGAACTTCCTAGAATGACGAGTCACAAGATTTTCATGAGTTATCGTATTCATGACACGCGATATATTGGGCAATACTCATACTCGATTGCCCGATGCCAAATGCAATAGATTTTCATACACAAATATTTCCATGGTGTCGAAAGAATTGTGAACTTGTCTCGTAAACTACATACAAAACTTGTCTAGTAATATAAACTTGTATCATTAAAAGAAAGCACACAGCAATAATCACTAAAATGAGTTATTAAATGGACCTAATTTAAAGAAACACAAAATGCACAAAATAATTCCTGGCCGCATGGACTCACTGGCCGCATGGACTTGGCCGCATGGACTCACTGACCGCATGCACCCACTGGCCGCATGCACCCAAGTATTTAGTGATGGGTCATTAAATGCGTATCAGAGATAGAATTGACTAAAGATGATTGATGTGACATTCCATAAAAATGTGTCAGGGAGTTATGACAAGAATCATAAAAAGATGCGCAAGGGCAAAGTAGAGTTACGCGTCCACAAAAAAATAGGCGCATAGGGGCACTGCCGCATAAGTTTGCTTGCCGTATGCTCTCTCGGTCGCATGGGTGTTTCCTTTGGACTTAGCAAATTTCTTATTCGTTCAGTGAGTGAATACACAAGGAGTTCAAGGACTTAGTTCCAAAACACTTTGTGTAATAAACAGTCATGCATCCAACAAGATGGACGCATGCTGGAAGGTATATGCGGTACAAAGTTTAGGCCGCATAGCATTCAGGACGCATAGCACTCTCTGCCGCATATGATGCTAACCTCATGAGCACTTTGTCTTCTCCAGACAGCAAGTTCAGCCATGGTGGAAAATCTCCAAAAATCAAAATTTTATTTTCTTCATAAAAACTTTATTTTAACTCTGAATCAAGTGAATCAAAAGCCAAAATGCTCGAAATAAAGTGTTTCATCCACCACAAAACTATTTTTTCTAAAATACCAAGTTTTAGTAGATCAAAACCATAAAAATACATGAAACCCATAAAAATCATAAACTTTAAATTCAGATCAACTCAAATATACTCATCAAAATTCAAAACTCCAAGAACTAAATATTATCAACAACTCAATGAGAACATTTTCCATCAAATACATTTTTAAAACAACATATATATATATATATATATATATATATATATATATATATATATATATATTCGAAAATGAAGTCTTCACCATTGAGCAAGATGTATTTGCCTTGGGTGGCTCCTAGTCTCTACCTCTCTTAGTCCAAGTCATAGCAACTTTTCCCTAGGGTTAGGGTTTGGCTCGAGGGAGCTTAAGGGAGAGGAGGAAGAAGGAAGCAATAAGAATGAAATAAGGAAATGAGTGAGTTGAGAGAAAATACTCATATATATACTAAGAGAAGAGGAAGATGGTTTAGTCATGGGTTCAATCAAACAAACCGAACCAAGTATCCATTCTACATGCGGGTCCTAAACTTGGTCTATGGCAATACCAATGGGTATTCTACTGGTCTCGGATAGTCTCTCTCAACAACAAAAAAATAAAAATAAATAAAATGACAGGAACAAATATGAGAAATACAGCAGGAATACATTATCAGAAAAAAATTAAATTCTAGAAATTCAAGAAATACCAAATCTAGAATCGGGTGTGACACATGTACGAGATTATACAAGGTGAACATATGGGTAAGGAAAGTAACAAGATCCTAGCTAGTACAATATAGGGATCATGGCAAGGGAAATATTTAAGGAACATTGCATATATAAAGTAAAAGGGCATACAAGACGATAGACCGGTGTGCACCGGGATAGGTCACTATCAGACAAGCAAGAAAATATAAGACAAGATAATACAAGGACTTCATCCATCAATCACGGCCAAGAACGAAGTACGGCTTGCTACGTTAGCTAACTAGGGTTATCACAAGTCCTAATTACTAATAAATACAATATAGGATTTCCATACAGTCGCATGCCCTATAGACTGTCCAAGCTAGCCAAACGTCGGATGACAGTAGAGAAAATACTAGTGGATACACCACCCCTAGAAAGATGTGCACCAAAATCCAAGTCACACAAAGTTGAACCTGAGTAAGTCAATTCAGTATGCCCCACACGACGGTGAGCTGGAAATGTGAACGACTCGACGACATGCTACAAGTCCATCTGTCATTAAAATATTATCGAGGCATGGGAGTGCATGCAACCAGGAGATCCTCCCCCAATGCTCTAATCATTTAAGCTAGTTATTAACCTTAGCAGTTTGTTTCAGGATTCTGGGTGTGACATTCCGCAGAATCCATACTAGACATGGTGCTCCCCGCAGGGATAAACTAGTATAACAACCCTAAAATTTCTAATTAATAATTAAAATATAAATACTTGATTTTATATGTATGGTAGTACATGAGGATAGCCTAGTAGTAGATTAATAATATATTAGATGTTAAATTTTAAAAATGCGTAATAATAGCTTTCGTGAATAATAATAAAGATATAAATAATAATAATAATAATAATGATAGTAATAATAAAATAAAAATAAAATAATTAATTAGTTAAGAAAATATATATGTGTATATATAATAATAAGACAAAGGAATAAGAAAAAAACCAAATCACCTAAACAACTAAGCAATAGCAGCAGTAACAAAAGTTTTCCCCTCACCCAGGATTCACGAACGAACCCGACCCGCGCGGCTTCTCTCCCTCGTTATATATATATATATATATATATATATATATATATATATATATATATATATATATATATATATATATATATATATATATATATATTCCCTTAAACCGAAACCCTAACCCCAACTCTCGATCCCCAGAGCCTCGTCGATCCTTCCCTCGACCACCTGCTCGCCAAGCCGCCGCCGGAGAACCGCCGCGGCAACCGAGAATAGAGGAACTCATGTTCTCTCTTCAGCGACTACAATCCTGGTACCTACGTTTGGCATTCGATTTCTCCCTCCCTGTATGATCAATTTTTGATCTATAAAATTCTATAGATAGACTAATAGATCTAGTTCACGAGTATAAAGATTTCCTGTTAATAAAAATCGTTCAGAGGATTGTAAATCGTGCGTAAAAGTCAAGAAAATTAATGGAAACACATAAGTGTGTGCACCAGAAACTTAACTCAAAACACCCACCTTGGAAGCCTTATACCTTCTTAACCCCTTTCATCCAATCAAAAATAACTTCACAGAACTAAAGTCCATATAACCAGGATTAAAATAACCTATTGGTTATGTATTCTGGATTATTAAAACTGGTTAAAAACTCTGTTAAAAATTATGAAAAACTTGTTTCAAGAACATAGAAAACTTGTGATACATAGTGCATTTCGACAAACCGGACCACCACATCATGTACTAATTATTTGGAATGGAGCGTATGGTATATCCTGACGTGCGAGCTTTCACGGAAGTTGATTCAGACGTGTGTGCGCGTCGGAATCAACCCGTATCCGTAAAAAGTTTTTGTATCACGACTTTTGCAAATAACCACCCTACTTTGTGCACGCTCGTCGAAACGTGATAAAACTTACAATGTTAGATTTATGGTATCACACTAGTCCTGTGACCCAGGTTTCACGCAATTCTGAGATAGTTGACCGAGTCGCCTATTTGTAGGCCCCATGGTTGACTTGACGGGTAAAATTGTGATCGGCTCACCGGAATCCAAAATTGGACATAATATTTAGTTCGTATCGTTGTTTAGGATTTGAGACCTATAATTTATGCAATTTAGATACCTTTTTTCCTGACACGCATTTCGGTAAAAAGTGGGCCGCCTATGGACCCCGGTTTAACCAAAAATTATCGTTTTGCCCCTGTGTCCAAATTGGACGAAATGATATAGTTTTCTGACTATCTCACTGATTCTGGAGACATTGGTGATATTTATTTCAGTATTCGAAGATGTTCATTCAGAGCCCCTACTTTCCTATTCCTTGGGATCATCGTCTGGACATCTATATTACACAGATTTTTTGCCAGGCAAGTATACATTGCTATAGTACTGTTTAGTTACATTCCTTTGCTGCATATTTATCTTCTGTTGTTTATTTTTATTTATTTTTCTATATATAAAACTAAACGTCCAAGAAAGACTTGGTTGCAAACGACGGTTGCGTCACCTTTTTTCCTTTATTATTTTATGCATGTTGACCTAGTTTTACGAGACCACCCCATGAGTTGAGGTATCATTATATTTCATTAGCCATGACACATTTTTTACATGAGTGTGAGTCTCATGTAGTACACAGACTTGCGTGATAGGTTGGCCACCTGTATGTAAAGGTCGTACGACAGTTAAGGAATAACTGCTAATAGAAATATCATATTTTAGCGGACTTAGTAGTTACTAGAGGTGTTGCATGTTATGGATGTGAAACATAAGTAGCATTAGGTGGAGAGAACAATGAGTAAGCATATGTGACTCCTTTACACTTTTTCTAATTCACTCGTACGCTCGGTTGGATATGCGAGGTTTATGATCCTATATTTACTTGGCGGCCTCTGACGTCCGTGACGTTATGCACATAGTCCCTGGATCTCCGAGAGATCTACACCCATCCCATTATTTCAGCCAGATAGTCCATACGTAGGAAGTTGTTCTTAAATTTCATATCACATAGACTGGTTAGGTGACAATGTTGGATGTTTACTTTCAGTATATTATGGCATGCTATTTTCTGTATCTTGTTAAGTCCTTCTGAGGACCTGATCTCTTTCCAGGTATAGACGATTAGGATTATCCGCAGGAGTATGGCCCCGGGCCTGACGCATCATTCACTATTGATGAGGTCTTACCTTCGGAGTACCAGTGATTACTTTATTACTGATAGATATCTTAGTTGTAGTTTCTTTTATCTGACATTATTTCATATTGGGGTTTTGATCTCCTCTATTATTTTAGTTTTGATTTAGTCAATGGGTAGTGGATTTGTCTCTACCCGACTATTATTTCTTTTAGTACTTCCTAATTGAGACTTTCAGTTATTTATTATGATATTTATTTACTGTGTTATGGATGAGATACAAATACATGCGACTTGTGTTGACAGTATATTTACCACTTGTGAATTATTTATTCATATACAGCGTACTTGTGTGTTATAATTTTTTAACATATTGGAGTATCATATACATACGGCTGACATGCTACGTATTCCTAGTCCTACGTATTTTGGGACTTGGGTGTGTCATATTTTTATGGTGGCTCATACAGGTCAAAGAGTATATTGTCTTGGTTACGTTACTGTACCGAGTAAGCCTGCAAATAGGATTAGAGTATAGGATCACATCCACATACTTAATCACCTCCTTTGAATTCTAATTTTGTACTCTCTTTGACTGCTTGAATTGCATCTACCTTGAACTTGTTCTAACGTTGTCCTTATCTTCATGTCCAGCAAGATGAATCCTCCTAATGGACATGTTGCTCACATCTCCATCACAGCAAGCGACTCAGCAACTCAGGAGGAATATAGAGTACAACCTTTCTCGATGGTGTCCCCGACTACACCACTACAGCCGGGACAACTACCATTGGTAGGCCAGACACCCCAATCAGTTCAGACGAACACTCAGACTCTAGTACCTCCGATGGGACATCAATAACAGCAGACTACAAATCCCCTATGTGGGAGTATGCCACTACCGCTACTCCAATTTTTGTCTTAGTTCGCCCCGCAGATACCTTTTATGTCCCTTCCACAGTTTTCACAGCCTAACGGGATCGTTACCTCGACTCAGTTCATGTAGACCATGATGCAGGCTTAGTGGTAGCAGAATAAGCTACTGAGACAGGCTCTTATAGATGCAATGAATAGACCACCAACCCCTGCACCAGCACCAGCCCCAGAGCCACGACCTTATGAGGGCAATGTCAAGGGTTTCACTCAGATGAACCCAAAGCACTTCAGAGGTACAGAGACTCCGCTAGAGGTCTCTGCGTGGCTCATCAGTACCGAAAAGTTACTGAAGGCTTCGTAGTTACCAGTGGACCTATGGATGACATCAGTAGACCTTTTGCTTGAGGATAATGCTCACCATTGGTGGAAGGCCGAGCAAAGGCAATATGGTGCCGACCAAACGTAGGAGGAGTTCTGTGAACTCTTCAACGAGAGATTTTTCTCCACCAATGTTCAAGATGTTCTCTAGAACCAGTTCCTTCATCTCAAATAGGCGAATATGACGGTGGATCAGTACGATACAGAGTTCAACAAACTGAGTCATTTTGGTAAGATATTGATTCCTACAGAGCTAGAGAGAGCCAAGAGATTCCATAATGGGTTATCACCGGATATTAAGAGGTTTACTACTACACAGTTGAGGATATCCCAAGCGGCCATTTTGGAAGAAGCAAGAAGTCAGGAGTTTATTCTAAAGGAGACACATCAGATGCAGAGATGCCCTGCACTACCAGCAGCACCCGCAGCACCTGCTAGAGTGCCACAGGGCCGACCCATTAGAATCCCTTGGCACATCAACAGCATCAGCAAAGAGCGGGACCTTATCAGTCCTGAGAGAATCCCCTTTGCCATCACTGTGGGAAGTTAGGGCATATTCAGAGAGATTGTCGGACTCGCTTGGGACAGTTTCTGAGATGTGGGTCTGGACAATATATGGCCAGAGATTGTCTGGAGCAGCAGACCTTGGCACTTCCATAGCCGATGCAGAGGCCAGCACTTCCAGCACCACGACTAGCTCAGCAAATGACAAGGCCAGGAGCGCCAGGAGCGGGAGCACCTCGACCTCCAGCAGGTGGAGGATTCCATCAAGGACTACCGCTACCTACTCAGGAGGACCAGTTGCGAGGGCCAGGCCACAGGGACCTCCTTAGAGGTTTGGACAGGCTTTTGCTATGTAGATGGATGACAGGTAGCAGAAGATTGATGCCATAGCAGGTATCACCCTTGTTTCTACTTTTTTTGCTGTGACATTATTTGATACGGGAGCCCACACTCGTTCATATCTTCTAGTTTTATTGCCAAGTACAATATTGCCACTACACATTTGCCTAGTTGTGTTAGAAATCTTACTGGGGGAGGAGTTGTATATGTTAGCCGTATTTGTAGATCTTGTTCTGTAGTAATTTATGGCAGAGAGATGAAGGCTCGACTCTTAGTCTTTCCCATGCCAAACTTTAATGTTGTTCTTGGGATGGACTGGCTAAGCAAGTATCATACTTTCTTCGATTGCTACGGAGGAAGCATCCTCTTTAGAGTACCAGGCCAGCCAGAGCTCGAGTTTGCACGAGGATCTACTGAGATGCATGATGGTGCTCAGATGGCATTAGACGACGTTATTTATCACCCTATCATTTCAGAGTTCTAAGACATCTTTCCAAAAGATTTTCCAGGGCTACCTCCGGATAGAGAGGTGGAATTCTCGATTGAGTTGACCCCAGGAGCAGCACTTATAGCATCGTATATTTTTAGACTGGAGAAGAAGGAGATGGATGAGCTGAGGGAGCAGTTGAAGGAGTTATAGGGGAAAGGCTTCATTCGATCGAGTGCATCACCCTGGGGAGCTCCAGTATTGTTTGTACCCAAGAAGGATGGGTCAGTGCGCATGTACAAAGACTACATGGCCTTGAATATTGTGACTGTGAAGAATAAGTAACCTTTGCTTGCATTGATGACTTATTTGATCATCTTAGTGGAGCCAAGATGTTCTCGAAGATAGACTTGAGATCGGGATATCACCTGGTGAAGGTGCAGAAGTAGGACATTCCAAAGACCGCATTCAGGAAGAGATATGGATACTACGAGTTTCTGGTCATGCCATTTGGATTGACTAATGCTCCAGCTGTCTTTATGGACTTGATGAATCGAGTCTTCCATCAGTATTTGGACCACTTCGTGGTTGTCTTCATAGATGGAATCCTTATCTATTTGAAGAGCTACGAGGAGCATGAGAAGCACCTGCGGATTGTCTTAGAGACCTTGAGGAGAGAGCGGTTGTACGCAAAACTCAGCAAATATGATTTCTTTTTTAATAAGGTCTCTTTCCTTGGGTATGTCATCACTGGAGATGGTATTTCTGTAGATTCGAAGAAAATCTCGGCTGTTAAAACATGGCCCATTCCTACATCAGCATCAGAGGTGAGGAGTTTTCTTGGACTTGTGGGATATTATCGACGCTTCATGAAAAATTTCTCAAGGATAGCAGAGCCTATGACTCGGTTGATGTGCAAGGACCGAGAGTTCATATGGACGAATGAGTATTAATCCACTTTAGAGGAGTTAAAAAAGTGACAGACCACAGCACTAGTATTGACTATTTTATCAAGATCAGGAGGTTACATGATTTACAGTAACGCATCAGAGAAGGGATTGGGATGCTTATTGATGCAGCTTGACAAGGTGATTGCGTATGCATCTAGACAGTTGAGAGTATATGAGAAAAATTATCCAACTCATGACTTGGAGCTTGCAGCCATTATTTTTGCCCTGAAGCTATGGAGACATTACTTATATAGGAACGAGTGGAGATCTATACTGACCACAAAAGCCTCAAGTATGTCTTCACGCATAAGAAGCTAAATATGAGACAAAGACGGTAGCTTGAATTGATGAAGGATTTCGAGATAGACTGCATTATTACCCGGACAAGGCTAATGTAGTAGCAGATGCGTTAAGCCGCAAGCCTATGACATTATTCTTGATGACGTAGAGGGAGTTATTGGAGGACTTGCAGTATCTTGGTATAGAGGTTGTATTACCCGGATCAGACGGGATACTAGCCTACTTGTAAGTGTAGTCATCGCTAGTAGAGAGGATCATGACATCTTTACCTACGGATGCTAGGTTCAGGAGGTTGAGAGAGAGGACCGAGGTAGGATAGCAGATGGGATTACGCATTTATGCTGATAGAATATTATGATTTGGTGATCGTCTATATGTTCTCAATAGAGAGCTTTGGCAGGAGCTCATGGTAGAGGCTCATAGTTTGATATATTCTATTCATCCTAGAGGCACCAAGATGTACCGCGAATTACGACAGTACTTTTCGTGGCATGGGATGAAGAGAGAGATAGCTCGCTTTGTGGCCAGATGTTTCGTGTGTCAGCAGGTCAATGTTGAATACCAGAGGACAGGAGGGTTATTGCAACCACTTTTGATTCCTGAGTGAAAGTGGGATCATATCACTATGGACTTCATCATGGGCTTCCCGAGGAGTCCAAGTAGGAGAGATACAGTTTGGATGATTATGGATATGCTCACCAAGTTCACTTTTTTCTTTCCTTTTTGAGTTGGCCAGTCTACAGAAGTTTTTGCTGACTTATACACGAGGCAGATCGTGAGATTACACGATATTTCGGTTAGCATTATGTCAGATAGGGACTCGCATTTTATATCTCACTTTTGGAAGAGCATGCAGGAGAGTCTTGGGACTCGTCTGAAGTTCAGTACATCTTATCATCCGCAGACATATGGGTAGTCAGAGCGTACCATTCAGACGTTGGAGGATATATTGAACGCATGCATGCTGGACTTTTGAGGATCATGGAAGGATTACCTATATCTTGTGGATTTTTCCTACAACAATAGCTATAAGCGACGATCCAAATAGCTCTGTTTGAAGCTTTGTATGAAAGAAAGTATAGGTCTCCCGTGTGTTGGAGTGACGTGGAAGAAAGTCAGATCTTGGGGCCAGAGTTGGTTGTCAGCACTGTGGAGAAGGTCAAGAGGATACATGGGAACTTGCGATCAGCGGAAGACCAATAGAAGCAGTGGACAGATATTTATCGTCATCCTTTAGAGTTCAAGGAAGGCGATCATGTCTTCTTGAGGATATCACCAACTAGAGGCACTATTCATTTTGGGAATGCGGCAAGTTGGGTCCAAGGTACATTGGACCATTTGACGTGTTAAAGAGAGATAAAGAAGTTGCGTATCGACTGATACTACCACCTTCGCTTGAGGGAGTGCATGATGTATTCCATGTGTCACAACTATGACGATATGTGGCAGATAGAAGTCATGTTCTCGATCACTCCGAGATTACCATTGGACCGAGCTTGTCATACTAAGAGCAACCCGAGTCGATTCTTGATCGCCAAGAGAAGGTGTTGAAGAATCAGTCTACTCCTTTGGTTCGTGTGGCATTGAGACATCATTCGTCAGGAGAATCTACTTGGGAGCGCGAGGATTCGAAGATCAAGGTATAATCTTACTTTGTTCTTTCCTACCGTATAATATTCTTATTTTTCTTTATCATGCGTTAGCTTTAATTTCGAGGACAAAAATTTTATAAGTGGGGTAGAATGTAACCACCCTAAAATTTCTAATTAATAATTAAAATATAAATACTTGATTTTATATGTATGACAGTACATGAGGGTAGCCTAGTAGTAGATTAATAATATACTAGATGTTAAATTTTAAAAACACGTAATAATAGCTTTCGTGAATAATAATAAAGATATAAATAATAATAAAGATATAAATAACAATAATAATAATAATAATAATAATGATGATAATGATAGTAAAAATAAAAATAATATAATTAATTAGTTTAGAAAAAATATATGTGTATATAAAATAATGAGGCAAAGGAATAAGAAAAAAGAAAGAAAGAAACCAAATCACCTAAACAACTAAGCAATAGCAGCAGTAACAAAAGTTTTTCCCTTACCCGCGGTTCACGAACAAACTCGACCCGCGCAGCTTCTCTCTCTCGTTATATATATATATATATATATATATACATATATATATATATATATATATATATATATATATATATATATATATATATATATATATATATATATATTCCCTTAAATCGAAACCTTAACCCTAACCCTCAATCCCCAGAGCCTCGTAGATCCTTCCCTCGACCACCTGATCGCCCAGACGCCGCCGGAGAACCGTCGCGACAACCGAGGACAGAGGAACTTATGTTCTCTCGTCAGTGACGGCAATCCAGGTACCCACGTTTGGCATTCAATTTCTTTCTCCCTGTATGATCAATTTTCAATCTATAAAATTCTATAGATAGACTAATAGATCTAGTTCACGAGTATATAGATTTCCTGATAATAAAAATCTTTCATATGATTGTAAATCGTGCGTAAAAGTTAAGAAAAATAACAGAAACGCACAAGTTTGTGCACCAGAAACTTAACTCGAAACACCCATCTTGGAAGCCTTATACCTTCTTAACCCCTTTCATGCAATCAAAAATAACTTCACAGACCTAAAGTCCATATAACCATCATTAAAATGACCTATTGGTTATGTATTCTTGATCATTAAAACTGTGTTAAAAACTCTGTTAAAAATCATGAAAAACTTGTATCAAGAACATAGAAAACTTGTCATACGGAGTGCATTTTGACAAACCGAACCACCACGTCATGTACCAATTATTCCGAATAGAGCGTATGGTATATCCTGACGTACAGGCTTTCGCGGAAGTTGATTTGGACGTGTGTGCGCGTCGAAATCAACCCGTATCCGTGAAAAGTTTTCGTATCATGACTTTTGCAAATAACTACCCTACTTTGTGCACGTTTGTCGGAACGCGATAAAACTTGTGCCATTGGGTTCATGGTATCACGCTGGTCCTGTGACCCAGGTTTTACGCGATTCTGAGATAGTTGATCGAGTCACCTATTTGCGGGCCCCACGGTTGACTTGATGGGCAAAATTATGATTGGCTCATCAGAACCAAAATTGGACATACCATTGAGTTCGTATCATTATTTAGGATTTTTTTAACCTATAATTTGACCAATTTAGAGAACGTTACCCCTGACAGGTATTTCTGTGCAAAGTGGGCCACCCGTGGACCCCGTTTTGACCCAAAATTACCGTTTTGCCCCTGTGTCCAAATTGGATAAAATAGTAGAGTTTTCTAACTATCTCACTGATTTTGGAGACGTTGGTGATATTTATTTCAGAAACCGAAGACGTTCATTCAGAGTCCCTACTTTTTGATTCCTTGGGATCATCGTTTGGACAGCTACATTACACAGATTTTTTGCTAGGCAATTATACCTTGCCATAGTATTGTTTATCTTTTGTTGTTTATTTTTATTTATTTTGTTATATATAAAATTGTGCGTAAAAGAAAGACTTGGGTGCAAACGACAGTTGCGTCACCTTTTGTCCTTTATTATATTATGCATGTTAACCTAATTTTACGAGACCATCCCATGAGTTGAGATATTATTATGTTTTATTGGCCATGACACATTTGTTACACGAGTGTGAGTCTCATGTAGGACACGGACTTGCGTGATAGGCTGGTCACTTGTAAGTAAAGGTCGTACGACGGTTAAGGAATAACTGCTAATAGAAATTCATGTTTTAGCGGACTTTGCAGTTATTAGAGGTGTTGCGTGTTATGGATGTGACACATTAGTAGCATTAGATGGAGAGAATAATAAGTAAGCGTATGTGACTCCTTTACACTTTCCTTTATTCACCCGTATGCTCTGCTGGAGAAACGAGGTTTATGACCCTATACTTATTTGGCGACCTCTGACGTCCGTGACGTTATGCACGTGGTCCCTGGATCTCTGAGAGATCTACACCTATCCCATTATTTTAGCCAGATAGTCTATACGTAGGAAGTTATTCTTAAATTGCATATCACATAGACTAGTTAGGTGACCATATTGGATGTTTACTTTCATTTTATTATGGCATGCTATTTTCTGTATCTTGTTACGTCCCTCTGAGGACCTGATCCCTTTCCAGGTATAGACGATCAGGATTATCTGCAGGAGTACGACCCCGGGCCTGACGCAACATTCACTGTTGAGGAGGTCTTACCTTTGGAGTACCAGTGATTACTTCATTGCTGGTGGATATCTTAGTTGTAGTTTCTTTTATCTGACATTATTTCATATTGGGGTTCTGGTCTTCTCTATCATTTTAGTTTTGATTTAGTCAATGGGTAGTGGATTTGTCTCCACCTGACTATTATTTCTTTTACTACTTCGTAATTAAGACTTTTATTTATTTATTTTAATATTTTTTACTGTATTGTGGATGAGATATGGATGCATGTGAATTGTGTTGACAGTATATTTACTACTTATGAATTATTTATTCATATATAGCATATGTGTGTGTTATGATTTTTCTAACATATTGGAGTGTCATATACATATGGCTGGCATGCTACGTATTCCTAGTCCTACGTATTTTGGGACTAGGGCGTGACAACTAGACAAGAGAATATTTTGATAAGCACAAGCACAAGACTATACGGGAATACAACTAAACAGTTATAGGCATGACGAGCGTGCGCTATAACAAGCCACAACAATTAATATAAGAGATAGGTGTATAATGGGTAGGAGACCCAAACTATACCGGGACTGGTACGAGACAGGTGTATAATGGGTAGGTATCCCCAAAGATATACACGGCAGGTATATAATGGATAAGTGGTCCCAAAACTATACATGATGTCAAGCCAAGACTAGTACAATCAATGAACGGGAGTGCACCACGATGGGTTACTATCGGGACTGGTACTGGACATGTGTATAATAGGTAAGTGTCTCCAAACCTTACACAAGCCGGGATGAGGGTATAATGGGTAGGCGTCCCAAACTATAGATGGAGCTGGAGCCGGGACTGGTCTGGACAAATGTATAATGGGTAAGTCTCCCAAAAACTATACACGACCGGCGTATAATGGGTAAATAGCCCCAAAGTATACAAAATGTCAGGTCAAGTCGGGTAAACACAATAGACAAGTAGAGTCGGGAAAAGAAGAAAATATGTACATGCAATATGCACACAAGCACCAAGCAATAAAAGCCGTAGAAAGTATAATAAAAAATAAAAGGCATGCAAAAGAGTACATGGCCTGTATGTCGTCAGTATACTATAGTATACCGTCCAAGGCAAATCTATGAAGATAAGAAGAAGGATTCAGGAAAATCGGTATACCAGCGGTATACTCCAGTATACCGTCGATATGTCGGTCTAGAGATAGCCAAAACACAACAAGTTTTGGATTCCAACAAATCGGTATACCGTCGGTATACTACAGTATACCATCAGTATACCGGTCCAAGTCACAACAGATTCTAGAATTCAAAGTTGGGCCAAATCGGTATACCGTCGGTATACAACAGTATAACATCGGTATGCCGGTTCCCATAGGCAATTCTAGAAAAAGTCAAATCAAGATGGATATTTGGAACAGAAATCACGTTCCAAAACTTAACAGAAACTGGTCTAGCAAGATGTCAAGTCTAATGGTAAGTCTCATTTAACATATACACTAAGTCTTATGGCAATAACTCAGGTAATCGTTTCTGACACCGAGTTACCTAACCAGTAAATATCAGGATTTCTACCAAAAAAGTCAAAGCAAGCTCAAAACTAATTTCTGAAACTAGTCCATGACGGAAAATCACTAGAGAAACATATTTAACAAAACCACTAGCATGTAATTCTAAGCATAAACTACCAAGAAAATCAAAAACTACAGTAAAGTAAAGTCGTTCAAGATTTTGGCAAGATGTACTTGCCTCAAGTCAATCTTCCAACCTTAACCTTCAACTCCACCATCAAGAGGGGGTTCAAAAACCACACTCTTAGGCCTCAAGACCAAGCTCCTACCTTCCGCGGGAAATGGAGAGAAAATGAAAGAAGTAAAGAAAGAAAGAAAAGAGAGAAAATTACTCATATATATATATATATATATATATATATATATATATATATATATATATATATATGAGGTTATTTAATCGTGATTATCCGATCTTACTCATCAGCGATCCAAGTCACGAGATTAAATCAATCTCGTCCACTCAAAACAAAACCAAGAAACCAATGGATAATAGAAAGTATTGTATACTATTCACGAAAATATCTTACAAAAATATCTCAAAAATATGTCAAAATATCTCAAAAGCAAAACAAATATCTGCCGAACGATATGCCACCGGTAGGCCGGAGCGTACCGCCAGTATGCCGGTCAGGTAGTAAAGTTTAAGTTTTGAGAAAAATTTCAAGATTTTATGAGATCCAACAAAACAAGGCATAAATATAATATAAAATATGTATCAATATACCAATACAGATACAGTCAGACGAGTCTCACAATTGTTGTTGCTGCTGCTCTACTTACTGCTGTTGTTGCTGTTCTACTTCCTCTTTCTCCTCCACCACCTGTGGAACCACCTTCTGCCACCTCAGACCCGAGAACCATAGTCCCCTTGCACCTGAGCACCCCCTCTTCACCCGAGCACCTCCAACCTGTGAACTTTCCCTCCCAATCCGAGAGCAACATCTTCATCCAAGTTCCCTCCCATTTTCAAGTGAACTCTAGGTAATCTTTATCTCCTCCTCCCTCTTCATCTTCTTCATATTCATAATCTTATTTTTCATATATTGCATGAACTTCAACTTCTTGTTCTTCAACATCTTTTTATATGTTTGAATCGGTATATATACATCATTGATAAATGATACCTTGCCATGTGTATCCCACCTATTTGGTGACTAGATAATCCTTCATACAATCACTTGTTTAAAATCTTAATAACTCTAATTTACACATAAATTTTAGAATATAAATATGTGTTAGATTGTTGTTTTGTGTTATATTATTGCATGATTAGAGTTTGCTTAGTGTGACACTAGTAGTAGTGTTGGTTACTTAGGTTTTTAGACTAGTTATTATATAAATAGTGCCATGTTAGAGAGTAATTATTACCATGTTAGGATCAACATTTGTTTGGTATATATTGTGCACATATGTGGAATGAGGAATTTCAAGTTTATCATATTAGTGTGCCATGTTAGAATTAATCTACACTTGAGTATTGCTTATGTACACTTGATGTGTTAGAGTTTGGGTGATGATATTAGAGGGTTGGTTTGTGTCATGTATATGTAAAAGAGAAACCCTAACCTATTTATAAGTGTACATGTTTAGTGTTACATGAGATGTAGATGATTATTTGTATATAGTTAAGCTACTTTGACTTGTTGTGCACAATACTTGAGGACAATAATATATATGTGTGTGTGTGTGTGTGTGTGTGTGTGTGTGTGTGTGTGTGTGTGTGTGTGGAACCTAGAGGGATAACACTAGTAACCTTGTGGTGGGAAGCAACTTAGCAACCCATTGAACCCTAGAATGACATTGTGTTAGTTGTGCTATTGTACATGTTTAGTGTGTATTAGTGTAATAGATAATTTAATATATTTATATCTAGGCTCGTTGGATCATATGAGCGTGGATTCAGAAGCAGGTTCTTTGCACTTACAGCTTGAAGATCCAGACAAGTATACCTTGCCTTATTTTACTGTTTAAATTAAGTTATTATATTTTATATGTTTATTGCTTTGAATATTATATAACTGTGTACGTCCAAGAATGATGCAGGTGCAGTCGACGAATCCTTCGATGAGTAGTGTTGTGTATTGACTTAGTTTTTAGCAGACTCTGTTGGCCCATTGGTCATGGTCGAACCATATTTCAATAATCGACTAAAACTCGAAATTGATATAACCTAAGACAACCGACGATTTGGACGTACTACTGCAACAACTACAGTTTCAGAGAAAGGGAAGGCGACTTGTTTACAGTATCGAGTCAATATTTTTTTTTTACTTATTAAGTATAGAAAAATATGTAAATCAAGTTGTACTTGGCATTTAGAGGCTACCCAAAAAAATTTCTAAACCCAGATTATTTTTAGCCAAAATATTTTCGAGTTTTGAAAATAGCCTAACCTATTTTTTTCAAACCAAGTTAGCCCAAACTAACCCAACCCAAATCATTCTAATTCTGACTGGATTTTTGGAAAATGAACTCGGTACAAATTCGGCACGAGTTCAGTGCGCTTTCGGCCCAAACTCGGTTCCCAGACCTAGTAAAACCTTACAACCAGTTCTTCCTACAGACTCGGCTCCAATATTCAAAAATCTGAACATTTTGCATCCGAATTTGCCCCGAACTCGATTTGCAAAAGTACTATAAATAAATAAAGAATTCACCATTTTAATTCACTCAGTTTACTTTCATTCCCTTCTCTATTTCACCCAGTACATTCAAAAGCCTTTACACTTTCCAATCCAAGCTTTCTACAACTCCTAAGCCTTAAGTGCCAGTGCGTTCTTGGTTAAAAGTTTTCAAGAGTTATAAAAAGAGCTTGTCAAGAAGTTTAACACTTCGGGAAGTATTCGAGCCCTTCGGATCAAATCTCGTGTCTGTACGAAGTTGCAAGCCTTCGGATCCAAACTAGGGTTTCACTTTATAGTGGATTTTAACTCCGAGCTAGAGTTTTCAGGACTAGAATAGTCCTCTCAGAGGAAAACTAGTATATATCGTTGTGTTTGCGACTGCTGATTTATCTCTCTTTATTTACTATCATTTTATATTTAGATTGTTAACTAACTGTGTTAATTTTTATTGGATAATTTTTTTATTCTGCTACATATACACGCACTCTATTCATCTCCCCTCTAGAGGTGCTTATTCGATCCTACAATTGATATCAGAGCAGGTTATATTATACTTGTGCTTAAGACTATACACTCTAGAATACACATGGCAACTGCACAACCTCTTTTCAACAGCAGTGGTAAAGGTCAAAATCCAATATGCCACCTCTATTTGACGGCAATGATTACATTTATTGAAAAATACAGATGCATATTTTTCTAAAATCACTTGATTCTGATTTATGGTCATATGTCATTAACAGTTACAAAAAGGTTAACAAAATAGATGATGATTATACTAAAGAAGAAAAGAAGGTAGCAAGCCTTGATGCAAAGGCAATGTATTTTCTTTACTGTGCTCTAGACAAGAATGAGTTCAATCGCATCTCTATATGCAATACATCACATGAGATCTGGAAACTACTGGAAGCAACTCATGAGAGATGGAAAAAAATGAAGCGTGTGACTCCAAAGAAGAAGAAGAAAGTCCTAGCAAAAGGATCACCTTCTTACAAGTATGAAAACATGAGCATATGGCACGAGAGTGAAACTAGTGAGTCAAAATCAGAAAACCCTCGACATACTACAAACTTATGCTTAATGGTAAGCGAGATAAAAGATAAACCTTTATTTGAAATTTTTTCTTATGATGAATTATCTAATGCTTTCAATAATTTATTTGAAGATTACAAGAAGCTTAGGAATAATTATAAGCAAGCTAGAAAAGATGTTAAGTCTTATCAGCTTGGGAATAAAAAACTTACTTGTTTATTGGATGAAGCTAAAGACACTTCCTTTTCTGATAACTCTGCTGAAATATCCACACTTAAGCTTAGATTGCATGAGGCACTTAAATGCATTGATAAAAGCACTCAAAAAAATGCTAAACTTAAGAAGGAATTAGAATCAGAATAAAGAAGTATTCTATTGCTTCACTTAGAATTGATGCTCTTACTATCTTACTATTAAATATGATGAGTTATATGCTAACTCTAAAAAGTTAGATATTAGATTGGAAAAATAGATAATGCAACATATGACTCAATCTAATACAAGTCACGTAACTCATCACAAAGTCGCCACCACGAGAAACTATCAAAATAGTGACAAGAAGGCTAGAAATTCTCACAATCATGCCTTTATTTATATACAACCATTGAAGAATATTCATATCATACATTGCACCTATACACCTACTTCAAACACAAATAGTCATGTTACATGTTACTATTGTGGTTTGAAAGGACACATGACAGTGTTATGTTAGAAAACAAGTTGATATGAATTGGGTTCCCAAAGCTAACAAATGAGGATCCAAATTTATTTGGATACCAAAGTCTTTGCCTAATATTATAGGTGAAGCTTCTTACGTTGGGACTTAGCACCAAGGAGAATGTTGGTGGTTGCAAAGCTACAAAGGTCTTATTCTAAGCAAATACACCAATATGGCCACTTGAGCCACTTTGGTAACATGTTAATTATTTTTTCCTAGAATGGCTAGAAGAGTAATGCTAAATCAATTTAAACCTTCCAAAATATTTTTGGGCTGAAGTTATAAATACAGCGTGTTATTTTGAATTGGGTTCTGATTCAACTTAAATCAAAAAAGACTCCCTATGAATTATAGTTTGGTAGAACTCCATTTTTTAACTATTTCAAAGTTTTTGGTTGTAGATGCTTTATTCTTAATACCAAAGATAACTTAGGTAAGTTTGATGCTAAAGCAGATGATGGTATCTTTGTAGGATATGCTGCCAAGCGTAAGGGATATAGAGTTTTTAATAAACGTTCTTTTATTATTGAAGAATCAATTAACATTACTTTTGATAAGTTAAATTATCAAGCAGTACATGACAGTGACGATGAATATGTAACTATTAGCAAAGCACCAACAGAGATACACTCAAAACCAGCTACCTGGAAAGTCTGCCAAAAAAAATGAGATTCATGACTGATCATCTAGAAACACAAGTAATATGTGATTTAACCAAATATGTAATTACTTGCTCTTCTCTTAAAGATATAGCTACTAGTGTAGCATTCATTTCAAAAGTAGAACCTAAAAATGTAAAAGATGCTTTTCATGATAAATTTGGATTTCTGCTATGCAAGATAAATTGAACCAATTTGAACGAAATCAAGTTTGGGAACTTGTTCCCAATCCTAGTGATCACCCGGTCATTGGTACTAGATGGATATTCTGAAATAAACTTAATGAGAATGTTTTAGTCACTCGTAACAAGGCTCGACTCGTAGCTCATGGTTATAACCAAGAAGAAGGTATTGAGTACGACGAGACTTATGCCCCAGTTGCGAGACTCGAATCCATTCGTATGTTATGTGCTTTTGTGTGCTTTCATGATTTCAAACTTTTTCAAATGGATGTAAAATGTGCATTTAAAAATGGTTTTATTAAACAAGAGGTTTATGTTGCACAACCACCTGGTTTTGAAGACTTTAAATTCCCTAATCAGGTTTTTAAGTTACGAAAAGTACTCTATGGACTCAAACAAGCACCTCGTGCTTCTTATGAGCGACTTAGTTATTTTATACTTAGAAATAATTTTCAAAAGAAAATATGGACATGACCATGTTTATTAAATCATTAGATAATAATCTCCTATTAGTACAAATTTATGTTGATGATATTATCTTCGGTTCAACTAATGAGATATTATAGAAAGAATTTGCTAAGTGTATGTAGAGTGAATTCGAGATGAGTATGATGGGAGAGCTGAACTTTTGTCATGCCCCAATTACCAAAATACGAAGACGGACATGGCCAGCTACCCCGTACAAGGTGTTATACGTTGTACGAAGATCATGACTGTATAAGATAAGGGGGTGCATGCTACAATCAAGTCTCATATGGTCAAGAATTTCTACGTCTCAAACAAGAAACAGTAAGCATAGAACATATATGATAAAGCAATAAGGGGTCCTAAACGCTTTCTTAAAATATCCTGGAGAGCAATTATGCAAAATAAGGAGCTGAAAGAGTAACAAAAGTACATGACAGTGATCAGCTACAGTCTGATTTAATACAATAATGTAAGAAAACTAATATCCAGACGAGCTGGCTAACATGTGCTTATGGCTAAACGCCAAAAGAAGTAAATATTCAATAATGACCAGGGTAGAAGAAAACCCACTCTCTATCCTCTGCGACCATGTTCTTGGTATGCGCCATGAGTATGGGAAAGGTACGTTGGATCCTCGGGTGCTGGCTCAAAATCTGGCCATATAAAACCAGTGGGGTTAGACACCAAATAGCAAGTACCACAAAGGAAGCGCGAAATAGAGAAACAAAAACCCAAGAAAAATATATAATAATACATAGGTTCATTGTCGTAACTGGGTCCATGGCATATCCTAGCGCAAAGGCCCAACCCTATAACCAAACAAGGACAAGGGTTGAACCATCACACTATGATAGTTTATTTCCTTAGGCTACTAACTGAATATTACAATCACAACCAAGTCCATTTTTCTTATATCGGCCAATCATTTGTACGGCTTGCTATTTTGTGGAGTCTGAGGTTATCTCAGAAATAATGCATACTAGAAATCCTCAGATCATGCCATTGTCGAATATGAGCTAACCGAGCCAAATAAATAAAATAGGTATTCACGAGATACACAAGTTCCCTGTAGGGCCACTGCACTAAAATACGGTATTAGCGGTTCCGATGTTCCTATAGTGAAACAATGGCTCGGCATAGTAATAGGTCAGATACTGCACTCCACTAAGACAGATGATATATAATATCTGTGGTGGCCAGCCCACAATGCACCTAGAATGAATCTTCGTGGGAAGGTTCATTAGCATGATCTCGGGATACCGTTTCCTATAATGTTACTACTACTTTTTATTACCTAATTAGCCCTATTTTGTGTTTAAAATCTTAAGGCATAGTCACATGAGAATTTTCCTTAAAATGTCGTACAAGGCACTGGAACACTAGATACAAATCCATTAAAGTCAAATCTGGATTCATCCGAGGGTGCATGCAACATTCAGACAATCAATATCCTAGCCACGCTTTGGTAGTTGATTCGCTTATTATGCCCTTGCGGAGAAATAATATATATTTATAATGCCACGCATTCAGGAATTTGGAGGCATTCTCAATGCACAACCCAAATATAATCACTTAACACATGATATATCGTACCTCGGCGCACATTAAATCATGGAAAATTATCAAGAAATAGTGGTATCAGCACGGATACAGTATTCGAGTCCAATTATCAATTATATATTGGGTCACAAAGAACAAGAAATATTCAATCAAAATAAGAAAGGCCGTATGGAAAGTCGAGGCCGCATATGAAGTCAAGGCCGCATGACAAATCCTGGCCGCATATGAAGTCAGGGTCGCATGACAAATCCTAGCCGCATATGGAGTCAGGCCGCATGAAAAGTCCTAGCCGTATATAGAGTCTGGGCCACATGCTCAGGGTTAAAGTCTACTCCTTGGGACAAGTGTTGAAGTAACAGGCAATGAATAAAGTGTCAGTAATGTGACATAAAGTTATTGATGTGACAATCCATAAAGTATGTCAGAGAGAAAAGACAAATATCATAGAAATATGTTCCACGGTTCAGAGTCATGCGTCTAAGGAAATGGTTGCTGCATATTCTCCAATGCCACATAAGTGTCGGTGCCGCATATAAAGTCAATGTCGCATGGAGTCGATGTCGCATTGAGGCCTTTTGGACTTAGCAAAATTTTTATTCATTTACGAATGAAAACATAAAGAGTTCAAGGATAAATTCCAGAATACTTGTGTGATGGCAGTCATGAGTCTAACAAGATGGACTCATGCTGGTCAGTATGCGGTGAAAGCTCATGTCGCATATCCCTCTCAGGCCGCATAGCACTCTCAGCCGCATAAGTCACTGGCGGCATGAAGACTTCATCTTCTCCAAACAACAGGTTTGACCATGGCGAAAGCTCCAAAAACTAAAATCTTGTTTTGTACAAAATCCTCATTTTAAGTCCAAATCGGGTGAACCAAAAGCCAAAATGCTCTAAATTAAAAGCTCTATCATGTAGCAAAAGTTGGTTTTCTAAAATACATATTTAATAGATCAAAACTAAGAAAAACTCATAAAATTTAATAAAAATTAAGTTAGAAATATAGATCTACACTAATCCATCCATCAAAACAGAAAATTTTAAGTTCTAAAAGTGCTATAAAACACATAACAAACATAATAGAACAATAATAAGGAGTTTTTTTTTCTATTTTTCATGCAAGATGTACTTGCCTATGGAAATGGGGGAGCAAACTAAAGAGAGAGAAAGAAATAAAGATGTGAAGAGAGAGAAAATATTAGGTTATATATGGTAGGGTTGAACCAAGGGTTCTCATGACTTGAACCAACCCACAAAATAAACCATGATCAAGGTTAAACCAAAGAATGGGTCTAGTCTTCATGCATATGCAACCATGCTAAAATAAAAATATGTTCTAAATACGTATATCCGAAACAGAGAGTGACATCTCTATCCACTTTAGAAAAATTTTGTCCTCGAAATTCGAATCCAAGCAATAGCTCAAAAAATTAGGACAAGCACGATACAAATATACTAGCAACTATACATGAAAGCAATATCACCACAACATACAGGTGATCACCTGATCACAGAATTTGAGATATAAAGTCGTAAGAAAGAATATACCTTCTGAATCAAATATGTATGGGTACCCGGATCGAATATCGTCCTCGCGCGCCCACGTCGATTCCCCTAGAGAGTGATGGCCCCAAGCAACCCGGACAAGAGAAATAGTTCGGTTGTTCAGTACCTTCTCCTTTCGGTCCAATATGGATACGGGTTGCTCCTCATAAGATAAGTCAGTACCAATGACTAATTCAGAGTGATCGAGGATATAACTCAGATCCAGAACATACCTACGGAACTAAGACACATGAAATACATCGTGTACCTCACGTAGCGAAGGCAAAAGGGTAAGATATTAAGCAACATCGCCTAGCCGCTCGAGAATATCGAACTAACCTATATATCACGGACTAAGCTTCCTGTGAACCCCGAATCTATTAACTCCCTGGGTAGGCAAAATCTACAAAAATACTTAGTCGCTGACACAAAACTCTAAAGGTCTACGATGCTGATCAACCCAATGACTGTCACGACCCGCACCCGGAATTGGGGCACGAGTACGCGGGTACGTCCAGCCTACGCCACAGCATCGGCGGTAGAACGCTGTCAAGGTCATGATACTATCTAGCCAATCTCACACAAGCATCCAATCTCCATAAGGAGGCACGGATGACATAAAATAATACGAACACATACTCAATCACATGACTACAGCACGATAAGATATCAAACAAAAAAATTAAAAACAACACAAGTCTAAATGTAAAATCTAACTCAACAAATATCCAAGTTTCAACAAGTATGCCGGAGACAAATTCGGTACAAATAGTCTACTAAAGGAACTAACTAGAAAACTAGTGATTCCGGCTAGACCTCCCGGAATCATAACTAAACTATCAAGCCTAAGTTGCAGCTACTCACCATATGGTCCATAAAGTGTCGAATACCGATCCTCTAAGGCATAGTCTGGAAAAATATTTCCAGTCAGGAAGGAGCAAAGTACAATCTCAAATAACAGTTCCATTTGATTGATAAGGACTATAAAGCAATAAACAGATGATGCTAGATACTGAGAAGATAGTGAATAAATGTAATGGCAAGATAAAAAGACAGGCAATGTAAAGAGACAGGCAATATAGGCAATGTGATACAGTCAGTGAATATATAAAATAAAGAGAACAAGGTACAGGATCATATACTGGTGATGTAGTATATGATCTAAATAGAGAACTGTAATCTATTCTAAGTATTTAAAATAGTAGCTTCGAAATATGATCGGCTTGGGAACATGTACGATTGCTACAAAGTCTGGCTAATCATACATGAGGGTTATGATTAACACCAATAATATTTTAATTGTACAATGGGTATTTGATCACATCTCTCACTAGCAATTTCTCCGCCCCCAACTAGTACTGTAGATCCAATCATGACACGTTACGATACACGAACATTGTCTAATATATCATGTACAATATCTAATATCAATATCTAATGTCAATGCCGTGTATAATGTCGATACGATAATTAATGTAACATCTCATGACTGTAGATCCAAGCTATATACTAGTCCGTGTAGCACAGTGTCAAGGATTCAGATGTAACATTTCTAGATTACTGAACTTATAAAAATTATCAAGGAATTAGAAATTATCAGAGAATGTACTTGCCTTGGATCCTTAGCTGGTAAATATTGATGTCATGTTCCAGAGTATCGCTTGGATGAACCAACAGTCCTATAGACATATCACAATATAACACTTGTATCAGATGCTACACTAACACACAATCAAAAGCATCAAACTCAGGGCCGTGCCAGGTATGGCACTAGTCAACTAGGGTCATCTAGTATATTCACCAATTAAACATATTATTAATAATTAAATATAATACATATATATGGTTATTCCAAAGTATATACAAAATAGGTATAACTGTATGTACATAAGTGGAAATATATATTATTTATGTTTATGTGAAAAATATACATAACTCCCATTATAAGAATATATGTATTTATACATATATATAAACTAATATACATACATGTACCAAAATACATATTAACTTATACTATATATATATATATATATAAATATATATATATATATATATATATATATATATATATATATATATATATATATATATATATATATATATATATATATACCAAAATAATTATATATATACATCAAAATACATATTAACATTTACTATTTAATACGTATACACAATACATATATATTGAATACATATATATAAAAGTAGAGAAATACGCGATATATATATATATATATATACATATACGCGTATATATATAAATCATATATGTACTAATAAAAATATGCTATATACATACATTAACATATATATACCAATATGTATTTATACTAAAATATATTCTAATACTCGTATACACACATACACAAATATACGTATACGTATTTATATACATAAATATATATATATATATATATATATATATATATATATATATATATATATATATATATATATATATGCAAAGAATGAGGGAAAGGGGGAGAGAAGCTCACAGTGGCTTGGCCGGAAATGGAGGAGCTGGTGGTCGGCTGGCTGGCCGGGCCGGACGGGGAGCTGGCCGCACTGGTGGTGGTGATAGTAGATGGTGATGGTGGTGGTAGATGGTGATGGTGGTGGTGGTGAGAGTAGATGGTGATGGTGGTGATAGATATGTTGTGCCGGAGCTCGGGATGGCTCGAGGTTGGCTGTGGTCGGCTCAATGTGGAGCTAGGTCGCCTGTCGGAGTGATGCAGGGAGGGCCGGAGTCAAGAATGAGGGGAGGATGAATGGCGGGGCTCCGGTGAAGAGCTGCCGGAGTGAGGGTAGTGTGGGGTGGAGCCGGTGGGGGAGCTCGACCGGGTTGGCACAGTCGGAGTCGACGGCCGCACTGGCCAGAGCGGGCAGTGCACAGACGCATCGAGGCGGCACGGACCGGAGCAGTCAGCTGCCTATCGAGTCGAGGCAGCACCGACCGGGGTCGGGATCAGTCGGCCGGCCGGATGCAGTGTACAGTGTCAATGGGATTTATTTTCCCCTTATTCTCTATTCAAAAAAAAGAGAAGAAGAAGAAAAAGAGAAGAAGAAAGGAAGAAGAAGTGGAGAAAAAGAAAGCCTACGGTTGAGTGAGGGAGATGGGGGCTTGTGAGGAGGTGGGAAAACCTAGATTTTTGGGGATTAGGGCTTTCCTAGGGAAGAGGGGATGATGTGACTTTAAATAGGGAGAGGGTGTGGGAATGAAGGGTTATGATGAGCCCATTTTAATGGATGGCCTAGATTTAACACGAGGGATTCTTCATGTGGGGATGAGGGTGAGAGACTTAGTTAAATATTAGGGCTCCTTCATTGGTTTAAACAAATTGGGTGTTGACACCAAATGCAAATTTGTAAATTAGCCCCCTTAAATTTGGGTATTTGCACAGATGCATAAATTGATAAAAATTTGGTAGGCGATTCGGTGTTTGGCATTTTGTAGGGTGAGGGGACACTGTATGTTTGGTATGGGCTCAATTAGTAGGGCACTGGAATTAAATTGGGATTTACAAAATTAGTTAAAATTGTATCCTCAAATTAATTAGAAATAAATGCAATCTGTGTCCTAAAATTAATTAGGAGGACATGGGTCCAAAATCAGGTCGGGTCATCAATACTATTAGTGAAGAAGACTCAGAACAGAATATTTCTCTAATTTGGGTTGCACAAAAAATAGGTCAAGATTGCCTCCAATTTCGATTGGAACGCACAACGATATAAAGTTAGAATTTATTTAGGAATTAAATAAACGTCCGCGACGATTTTTGTGTGGCTAAAAATAAGGTACAGATAGCATAATTATGAGTTACAAAAATAGCAGAATGGAAGGCGGGCATGTCTAAGGCAAGATTGTGAAATTTGTTGGAAGGCAAAAGCTAGGGTAGCACTCCAATCATCGAAGCAAGGATAAGGTGCAACAATTAAATAAATTACGGTAATTAATTACGACCTCCAATAAATTAATTCTAAATAAAAATAATTAACCACATAATCTCATAACTCAGACAGGTGTTCATCTACTGGGCTTCTAGGTCAAGTCTACCAGCTCAAACGTAAATGAACACTGCATATATATAATATATTTAAATACATACCTCATGCAATTATTTAATTTAAATACAATATCGAGAAATCATTTAATATAAATACCATAATATTAATAATATCTAAAAAGTCGAAAATACCCCTGTTTTCAGAACGTGGTAGTGACAAGTCTACCCTCCTTAAAAGAATTTCATCCTCGAAATTTAAAATCCTCATAGTAGTATCTATACATTATATTAATTTCCATCAACAGTTAAATTCACCAATCCCACAAAATCCTGAAATAATCCACCTTGTCATTTCACAATTTTCAAAAATTCTGAAATTATTGTATTCCTGAAAAATCCTCGAAATAAAATCAAAGTCCATTTTTTATCAAAAATTTCTCCGAATTTTTAAGTTAATAATTCAATACTCAAAATTTAATATTCACTCCTCTAGTTTGATTTTTAATCAATGCATATATAAAATTTAAATCTCATCCCAAAAATTGAATTCAAACACTAATCCATCCATGATCTTATTCCTCGGGTTCCTTTTTCCTCAAAATACTCAACAATGCGATACTTATGGATTCTCCAATTGCAACAGCCAAATATAAAATTTTAGAAATTCATAACCTGCGGTCAAATAAATATAATGACAATCTCCTTAATTTCCTCAAGTTTTTAATGATAAATATATCATAATCAATAATCATCAGTCCTACCATATTAAATTCTTAACCTCTCATTTAAATTAATGTTTATTCTCGAATTTTAATAATAATTTAATTATATCTCAATCTTGATAAAATTAATGATTCTTCAATTTCTGCCATATTAAATCCTTAACTCTTTATTTAAATTAATGCTTATCCTCAAAAATTTTAAGCATCTTGTCTCTCTTGTCAAGTCATAACCTCTTAATAAATCTACTATGGTCAAACCCCAATAATCATGGTCTGAGAAAATTCTACCTACAGTCATTCACTATGCAATCTAAGAAAAATATGTACGGTCATGGTGTCCTTTGGCATGGTATTGTAGTCTCTGTCAGGGTGTACTACTAACTACATTATAATAAGGAAATCATGCATACAACTACGGTACTAAGGAATCAGGCAATCAATCAGATAGGAAGGAACAGAAGGAAGGAAAGAACATAACCTGCTAACACATTACCTGCCGTATCAGTCTCCTCGACCGTCATCGCAAATGCCCCGTCCTGCTGGGGTGGTTTCCTTCGTGGGTACTGAGCAATATACGGTTCCATAGGTAGCCTAACTGGATCTCTATAATTTGGAGTTGCGCGTTGGCCGGGAAGATAAGGAACTCGAAGATAATCTCTTACTCGATGTCCCGCAGCGCCATAATGCAAACAAAGTCCTAGCCTCGTTCTACAACTCTCCCAAAGGTGACCTAGCTTCCTACAGAAATGACAAGTCCGTTGATCCTACTGTACACGAACTGGTGCCGGGTACTACTGTTGATACTGAAATGCCCATGGCTGTTGCCGAATATGAACTGGTGCCTGGTACTGCTGTTGATACTGAAATGCCCTCGGCTGCCACTGGCCAGGATACTGCTGGGCAACTCTCTCAACTGCCTGTAGTGCCATATGGTGAGCGTTCTCCATGCTCTCTCTCATCAGCTCGGTTTGTGCCTGGTGCGCTTCTGCTTGCACCCTCTGAGCCTCATCTTGAACTCGCTGAGCATCTGCCGTCACTCTCTGGGCATCTACCATGCCCTGGATCAAGGTAAACATCTGTGCCCCGTCAATGGGCAAACCACCGAGAATCGGAGTCGGTGGAGGAGGAAGGTTGTCCGTCACAGCTGCGGCAATCCTCTGAACAGGTGGGGGAGGAGGATCCCCGAAAAGTGCAGATATTCCCACATGCATCGAAGATGTAGGAGGAACTACGGATGTCTGTCTATCAGGTGGAGAGCTGGCAGACCCCTCTAAAGCTGGTGCTCCCACTCTCATAGATCGTGTCTTCGGCGACATCCTGAAGACGGATCCAAAAGAATCAATTAAGGCAAAAATGTGATATCACCAAGGAAGGACAGTAAAGTTCTAGAGAAGCAACATTCAAGATAAATAGATTGGAATAATCTTAGTTATGATTGAATAGGTCAATGATGCATCCATGGTTTGATACCTCTATCCCTCTAGGTACCACAGTTCTACTAGAAGCACACTCACTGCTAGCTTCCTTACTTACTAAAATCGCTGATACTAGTTATTCTTATCACTCAAGTGCATATCAAATGCAACACACCATACTAAGTACTGCTCCCTCTAATACAATCCTAGGTGGACACCCAAGTCAGTTTGCAGTGCTATCTCAATCATGCTCAAGCCAACAGATCCTTACACATGCACCTCATCTACTTATATACTAATATATCTCTCCCACTATAAAATTTTATCCTCAAATAAAATCCTCAAAACTAACTCCTCGAATAATTTAAGGTAAAATGCATATACCTTCCTCAAGGTCAAATATTCAAATACTGAAACGAAAATTTTTATCAATTCCAAAAATCCTTACAGCTTTGTCTAGGTTCATTGAATTGAATCTAAATCCTCAAAAAATTTAATAACAAAATATCTCAACTCCTCAAAATTCTTTAAAAATTAAAATTCATTTTCAATCCTCAAATTAAAATTAAAATCCACCTTTTGTAGTCCAATAGCTCTAATATAAACCTTTCTCATTGTCCTCATCGACATATGTCATCAAATAATACCATAAATTAGTCTATAAATTCATCTTAATATGAAATCAAACTCTACGATGAAACCAAGATCCTAATTTAATACCTGATCAACAAGAATCAAATGTAATATCAACAAGTGAGAATGGACGGAACAAGGGAATGATTTAAATTAGAAATTATAACAAGATTCTCAGGGGTCATCCCAGGAATCTCTCAAGGAATTGTGATTGAGTATCCGCTCTCGTCCTAGTATCCTATATCCTAGATTCTATCGCAGGCACGCAGTAGTGTAACAAAGATGCCATACTACCACGACATCGCACAACTTGCGAAGTCTGACCTGCATGGGCCACTACTAAAAACGTGTCATGACCCGCACCCGGAATTGGGGCACGAGTACGCGGGTACATCCAGCCTACGCCGCAATATCGGCGGTAGAACGCTGTCAAGGTCATGATACTATCTAGCCAATCTCACACAAGCATCCAATCTCCATAAGGAGGCACGGATGACACAAAATAATACGAACACATACTCAATCACATGACTACAGCACGATAAGATATCGAACAAAAAAATTAAATACAATAGAAGTCTAAATATAAAATCTAACTCAACAAATATCCAAGTCTCAACAAGTATGCCGAAGACAAATCCGGTACAAATAGTCTACTAAAGGAACTAACTAGAAAACTAGTGATTCCGGCTAGACCTCCTGGAATCACAACTAAACTATCAAGCCCAAGTTGCAGCTACTCACCATATGGTCCATAAAGTGTCGAATACCGATCCTCTAAGGCATAGTCTGGAAAAATATTTCTAGTCAGGAAAGAGCAAAGTACAATCTCAAATAACAGTTCCATTTGATTGATAAGGACTATAAAGCAATAAACAGATGATGCTAGATACTGAGAAGACAGTAAATAAATTTAATGGCAAGATAAAGAGACAGGCAATATAAAGAGACATGCCATATAATGAGACAGGCAATATTGGCAATGTGATACAGTCAGTGCATATATGAAATAAAGAGAACAAGGTACAGGATCATATACGGGTGATGTAGTATATGACCTAAATAGAGAACTGTAATCTATTCTAAGTGTTTGAAATAGTAGCTTCGAAATATGATCGGCTTGGGAACATGTACGATTGCTACAAAGTCTGGCTAATCATACGTGAGGGTTATGATTAACACCAATAATATTTTAATTGTACAATGGGTATTTGATCACATCTCTCACTAGCAATTTTCCCGCCCCCAACTAGTACTGTGGATCCAATCATGACACGTCACGATATACGAACATTGTCTAATATATCATGTACAATGTCTAATATCAATGTCTAATGTCAATGCCGTGTATAATGTCGATACGATAATCAATGTAATATCTCATGACTGCAGATCCAAGCTATATACTAGTCCGTGTAGCACAGTGTCAAGGATTCAGATGTAACATTTCTAGATTACTGAACTTAAAGAAATTATCAAGGAATTAGAAATTATCAGAGAATGTACTTGCCTTGGGTCCTTAGCTGGTAAATATTGATGTCCTGTTCTAGAGTATCGCCTGGATGAACCAACAGTCCTATAGACATATCACAATATAACACTTGTATCAGATGCTACACTAACACACAATCAAAAGCATCGAACTCAGGGCCGTGCCAGGTATGGCACTAGTCAACTAGGGTCATCTAGTATATTCACCAATTAAACATATTATTAATAATTAAATATAATACATATATATGGTTATTCCAAAGTATATACAAAATAGGTATAACTGTATGTACATAAGTGGAAATATATATTATTTATGTTTATGTGAAAAATATACATAACTCCCATTATAAGATATATGTATTTATACATATATATAAACTAATATACATACATGTACCAAAATACATATTAACTTATACTATATATATATATATATATATATATATATATATATATATATATATATATATATATATATATATACATACATATATACCAAAATAATTATATATATACTACGTATATATATACATCAAAATACATATTAACATTTACTATTTAATACGTATACACAATACATATATATTGAATACATATATATAAAAGTAGAGAAATACACGAGATATATATATATACATATATATACATATACGCGTATATATATAAATCATATATACACTAATAAAAATATGCTATATACATACATTAACATATATATACCAATATGTATTTATACTAAAATATATTCTAATACTCGTATACACACATACACAAATATACGTATACGTATTTATATACATAAATATATATATATATATATATATATATATATATATATATATATATATATATATGCAAAGAATGAGGGAAAGGGGGAGAGAAGCTCACAGTGGCTTGGCCGGAAATGGAGGAGCTGGTGGTCGGCTGGCTGGCCGGGCCGAACTGGGAGCTGGCCGCACTGGTGGTGGTGATAGTAGATGGTGATGGTGGTGGTAGCTGGTGATGGTGGTGGTGGTGAGAGTAGATGGTGATGGTGGTGATAGATATGTTGTGCCGGAGCTCGGGATGGCTCGAGGTTGGCTGTGGTCGGCTCAATGTGGAGCTAGGTCGCCTGTCGGAGTGATGCAGGGAGGGCCGGAGTCAAGAATGAGGGGAGGATGAATGGTGGGGCTCCGGCGAAGAGCTGCCGGAGTGAGGGTAGTGTGGGGTAGAGCCGGTGGGGGAGCTCGACCGGGTTGGCACAGTCGAAGTCGACGGCCGTACTGGCCAGAGCGGGCAGTGCACAGACGCATCGAGGCGGCACAGACCGGAGCAGTCAGCTGCCTATCGAGTCGAGGCAGCACCGACCGGGGTCGGGATCAGTCGGCCGGGCTTGTGAGGAGGTGGGGAAACCTAGGTTTTTGGGTATTAGGGCTTTCCTAGGGAAGAGGGGACGATGTGACTTTAAATAGGGAGAGGGTGTGGGAATGAAGGGTTATGATGAGCCCTTTTAATGGATGGCCTAGATTTAACATGAGAGATTCTTCATATGGGGATGAGGGTGAGAGACTTAGTTAAATATTAGGTCTCCTTCATTGGTTTAAACAAATGGGGTGTTGACACCAAATGCAAATTTGCAAATTAGCCCCCTTAAATTTGGGTATTTGCACAGATGCATAAATTGATAAAAATTTGGTGGGCGATTTGGTGTTTGATATTTTATAGGATGAGGGGGCACTGTATGTTTTGTATGGGCTCAATTAGTAGGGCACTGGAATTAAATTGGGATTTACGAAATCAGTTAAAATTGTATCCTCAAATTAATTAGAAATAAATGTAATGTGTTCTAAAATTAATTAGGAGGACATGGGTCCAAAATCAGGTCGGGTCATCAATACCATTAGTGAAGAAGACTCAGAACAAAATATTTCCCTAATTTGGGTCGCACGAAAAATAGGTCTAGATTGCCTCCAATTTTGATTGGAACGCACAACGATATAAAGTTGGAATTTATTTAGGAATTAAATAAACGTCCGCGACGATTTTTGTGCGGCTAAAAATAAGGTACATAGAGCATAATTATGAGTTACAAAAATAGCAGAATGGAAGGCGGGCATGCCTAGGGCAAGATTGTGAAATTTGTTGGAAGGCAAAAGCTAGGGTAGCGCTCCAATCATCGAAGCAAGGATAAGGTGCAACAATTAAATAAATTACGGTAATTAATTACGACCTCCAATAAATTAATTCTAAATAAAAATAATTAACCACATAATCCCATAACTTGGACAGGTGTTCATCTAGTAGGCTTCTAGGTCAAGTCTACCAGCTCAAACGTAAATGAACACTGCATCTATATAATATATTTAAATACACACCTCATGCAATTATTTAATTTAAATACAATATCGAGAAATCATTTAATATAAATACCATAATATTAATAATATCTAAAAAGTCAAAAATACCCCTATTTTCGGAACATGGTAGTAACAATGACGATACCTATCTTGTGCAACCCAAAGTCGCTCTCTAATTTGCTTGACAATTGCTACTGTCTGCGTGATCATTTCAGGGCCTAACATCTTCTGCTTACCAATGTCGTTCCAAGCCAACGGTGACCTACTTCCTGCCGTACAATGCTTCGAAAGGTGCCATCTGAATACTGGCCCGATAACTATTTTTATACGAGAATTCTACTAAGTGAAGGTGATCCTCCCAAGATTCACCAAGATCTAAGGTACAGGCTCATAGCATATCCTCCAAGGTCTGGATGGTTCTCTCCGATTATCCGTCTGTCTGGGGGTGGTAAGCTGTGCTGAATCTTAACTTGGTGCATAAACTCTGATGCAAACTTTTCCAAAAATTTGAAGTGAACCGAGTGTCTCGATCTAACAAGATACTTATTGGGACACCGTGTTGTCTCACTCTCTGTCGCATATATATTTCAGCCAATTGTTAAAGAAGAAAGTGAGCTACTTCTGTGAGACAATCTATTATCACCCAAACTGTATCTCGACCAGTCGGTGATCTAGGTAAACCAGTCACAAAGTCCACCGTGATATATTTTTACTTCCACTCTGGAATAGGAAACGGCTGCAATAATCATGTCAGTCTCTGTTGTTCTGCCTTTACTTGCTGATATATCGGACATCGTGATACGAAGCGTGCTATTTTTTTCTTTATTCCGTTCCACCAAAAGTGTTTCTTGATATCTTGATATATCTTCTTGCCTCCCGAATGAATGAAATACTAGGAACTGTGTACTTCAGTCATAACTTTTTACCGAATATCCCTGTTTGGTATGCATAGACTATTCCCAAACCTTAGTGTTCCATCCGAATGTATTGCCAACTTCTTCCGAAGGCCCGACTCACATTCTTCTCATAGATTTTGAATCTTCGGATCCTCTGCTGGAGCTAGTTTGATTCTATCTACCAAAGTTGACTGAATCTGTAGGCTAGCCTGAACTCCTGTACTCTGTGAAAGTACTATCTCAATACTCATCTCTCGTAAGTCTTCTAGAATATGCTTTTGAGTAGACAACATAAATTTTTTACCTCTTCTGCTAAGCGCATCAGCTACTACATTAGCCTTGCCTAGATGATACTGAAGTTTCACGTCATAATCTTTCAACAAATCTAGCCACCTTTCCTGCTTAATGTTCAGGTCCTTATAAACCTCGTGACCCAAATCTAGGATTAGGATTCATTTAGGATTATTTTTGGATTATTTAAGGGAGTTATTAATTTGCCTCTTTTAATTTAATTCTCTTGGTGTACCTTACCGTTGCTTCGATGTTTGGAGTGCTACTCTACCTTCTACCTTCAAACAAATTTTACACACTTGCCTTAGAAGTGCCAGCCTTCTATTCTTACCTTTGTGTAACTCATAAATACCCTCTCTTGTACTTTATTTTAGTCGTACAATATTCGTTACAAATATCTATTATGGAATCCAAATAAATCTAACTTTGCATCTTTGTCCGTTCCAATCGAAATTGGAGATATAACCTCGACCCATTTTTTGTAACCCAATTTATGACAATAATCTACTTTGAGTCTTCTACGCCCATAACACTTGTGTCCCAGCCAATTTTAATTCTATGCACTTCCAATTAATTAAAGAACACCTTTGACACTAATTTTAATTAAATTGGTGCAATGACTCAATCTAACCCAAAACTTGACCCAACACCAACCCAAACACCCATTCACATCCTCATGGTTCATACAAAATATCACACACCAATTTAATCCACTACTACACACCAAATATGGTGATTTTTCTCATCCAATCCTAATTCTCCTTTATTTGTACAATTTTTAAATTGTTGGGGTCCTTTGTGCAAATAAATAACTAGGTGTCAACCTCCCATTGGAGCAAAGCAATGAAGAAAACCCTTTTTTATGCCATGACCTGTCATACCCCTATTTCCCCCCATTTTTGTATGTACTATGCAATACTTTACACCCACATTTAATCCCTACCCTCCATTCAAATTTAACCTCAATCCAACCACTCATTCCCTCATGAAAATCCTTTCCACATCCCTAGAAATAGGGATGTAGCCAGCCCTAATCCCCATGCTCCCTACTCCCTCTCTCCTTCATTAATTCTCCCACTCTCCTAAAAAAATTTAGCATACCACCACCTCCTCTCAAAACCGAAACCACCTCCTTCTTCTTCTCCTCCTCCTCCATTCAACCTCCACCACCATCACCCGAGTCCCCACCTCCTCCATCCGACCATCAGTCACCACCACCTCTCCTCGACAACCACCTCCTCATTTTTGACAACCCGCCATCACCATCACCTCCTCCTCTATGACAGCCACCTCCATCACGATCACCACCACCTCCTCCTCTACCCTCATCCCGACCACCACCTCCATCTGCCACCCTTACCTCTACGACCACCCCACTGCCACCACCTCCTCAACCACCAGCAACCCGACCTCCTCGCCCGCCGGACCACCCATGACCACCATCACCATCTTTCCTTCACCCCTCGACCCCGATCTCCTCTCCTCCTCCAACCCCTCGACCTCCTCCCCTAGCAGCCAACCACCACCACAGTCCCCCCATTACCCCCCCCCGACCTCCTCCTCCGAATATCAGCCACCACCACCTCCCTCGCGAGCTGCTGCCATTGCTGCTGCAAGCTGCTATTGCTGTTGTGCAGCCTTGAACCGTCGGAGCACCCCCCACCCGCCGGAGATAGGCCGCCCACAGGCCGTAGGCCGAGCACCCTATTTCCTTTTCAAAACTAACCTTAGGTATATTCATCTCCTCCTCCTTCTTTATTTTTATGGTTGCATGAACCCATGAATGGATATTAAACCCTATTATCTCCATGTTACATATAATTTTAGAATATATATATTTGTTGGAATGGTATTTAGTGATATTAAATATTGCATGGGATAGGTTGTTTATTATGACACTAGTAGTTGTGTTTGCTTCTAGGTTCTTAGACTAGTTTATTGTTTATAGAATGCCATGAGTTAGAGGGTGATTATCATCACCACAAATTAAATTCTTGCTTATATAAATTTATAATGCATGTATAGAATGAGAGATTTCATTGTCACCATGCTAATGTGCTATGCTAGAAATAAATGAGGAATTGAGATATTGATGTGTGCAAGTGTACGAGGATTATGTGATGGGTTATATTTAGAGGATGTGATGATTTTATATATAAAGTATACACCTTAACCTAATAGTTATGACACATGATTAGTGCTACACGATATTTTGAGTTATAAACACTTACTAATAGCATAGTAGCTAGTTGACTTATTGTGCACAATATTTGAGGATATTTTATATACTTGTGCACGGAGACCTAGAGAGAGAACACTAGTAACCTATGTGTTAGAGGTGCAACTTAGCACCTACACGAATTCTAGTTGTGACCGCGATTGTGTCATATGAAAAATTATCCATTTAGAGGACTTATAAATTTTAGGTGACTAGTAGACTAAGTGTACACATACTTTCTTGGTCTTTGACTAGTCAACATTAGCCAACCTACTTAGTTAAAACGCTTGTTTGGTCTAGACTCTACGTGACTCATGACATTGCATATGTTGAACACTTGTGCGTGATTAGCGTAGTATAATATAGTAATTAATATTTATTGTTATATATTCATAGGCATCCAAGATGGTTATACCTTGCTGCGGGTTCCGGATCCTTACTTGTTCATATCGGAGTTACAGACAAGTATATCTTGCCTTGTTTTACTGTTTAAATTCAGTTATTATAGTTCGTATATTTTATTTCTTTAATAGTATATAACTGTGCGCGTCTGAGAATGGCTCGGGTGCAGTCAACGAAGGCGTTGACGTTAGGACCTGTACTTGACTAGTGTCTAGTAGACGCACCTAAAGTTATGAAGTTATCAATATGACTCCTTAAGCCTTGACACGTATCATTGCACGTCACCAAATGAGTTCATATAGGGACGCGAGCTTCATACGTGACTGCCATCGGTGTGAGCAGCACGTGTGACGGTATTTAGCATAGTTGTATATTTTATTAGTGACTTGCATTATAGTACGCGATATCCACGTCGTATTAGCGACTTGTACATTGGCATTGGGCGGGAAAGATAATTAGTAGGCGTATGGGACAAACATTTGGCTATCACAGTTTCAGAGTAAACTACGGGGTCATGAGCCTCAGTGTTACCCGATTATGGGCTATGTATTACCCGGTTATGGGCTATGTGCTACCCGGTTATGGGCGTATATGCTTGTCGATACATCCGACAGAGGTTACTAGCTGTGCGCTATCATGATCGGTGATGTAGTCAGCGTATACTTCTGGCATCAAGTTTACAGCTAATGCCAGATACTTAGCCTCTGGCTTGATGCTACGCTTTATACCTTTTACCTACCTATACGTACCAAGGTTGTCTTCAAGTGTATTTTACTTAGCTGGTTAGATCACCCTCGAGTTTACACAGTATCTACTTTATGGCATGTATTTTTTTGTATCTTGTTACGTCCCTCTGAGGACCTGGTTCCTTTCCAGATCTGGATGAGCACTTGTACCCGACCATCTACGGAGCAGGAGTGGAGACCGGATTCGTGGCTGAGGACCTTGAGGCATTTCCAGAGGAGTTCCCGTGATTTAGGATACACTACTGATTTGGGCTATGGTATCTTTATCTAGCTAGTTGATACTCTAGTCTAGTTATTTTACTACTTTTCGTAATTTTATTTCATTGATGTATTTCAGTGGGTTTGTCCCATCAGACTATTTCAGATGTATAATGGATATTTAGACTCTTTGTATTTCATTTACCAGCACTTGCTTCAGTCATTATTATATTATTTATATGGATGAGATTAGCGGTTTACCTATTTTTTTGTTAGCATATTAGACTTGATAGTATTTTAAGACAACGTAGTACGCTTCGTCGGGTCCATTAATTTGGGAAATCCTTCAGAGTCGTATTAGCTGGCCATTGCCACGTGACCTGGTCCTGTGTATTTTGGGAGTGGGGCGTGACATTCCTTCTGCGTTAATACATACTTCAAGCTCTTATGATCTATAAATATTTCTACTTGATCGCCATATAGGTAGTGCCTCCATAGCTTAAGTGTAAACACTAATGCTGCTAACTCCAAATCGTGAGTTGGATAGTTCTTCTCGTGATTCCTGAGCTGCCGAGAAGCATATGCTATCACTTTTTTTTGCTGCATTAAAACACATCCAAATCCTTTGCCAGATGTATCACAGTACACTATGAATCCTCCAGAGCCTGCTGAAAGAGTAAGGATTGGTGCAGAGATTAACTTTTTCTTCAACTCTTCAAAGGCTGTCTGATATTCCGTCGACCACACAAATTTAACTTTCTTGCACGCTAACCGAGTCAATGGTACCGAGATTTTAGCAAAATCTGACACAAATCTCCTACAGTATCCTACCAAGCCCAGAAAACTATGTACTTTTGCTACTGTCTTTGGAACTGGCCAGTTCTCTACTGTATCTACCTTTTTGGGATCAACTGACACTCCTGCTCCAGAAATAATGTGCCCAAGAAAGGATATGTGATCCAGCCAAAACTCATACTTACTAAGCCTTGCATATAACTGGTGCTCCATCAAAGTTTGCAGAACTATCTTGAGATGTTCTTCATGCTCCTCCTCATTACGAGAATATACCAGGATGTCATCGATGAATTATACCACAAATTGGTCTAAGTAAGGCATGAAAATATGGTTCATCAAGTCCATGAATACTGCTAGAGCATTAGTCATCCCGAATGACATAACTAAAAATTCGTAATGCCCATATCATGACCTAAATATTGTCTTCGGTATATCATGCTCCCGGACTCGCACCTGATGATATCCTTATCATAAATCTATTTTGGAGAAGACTCTTGCTCTACTTAATTGGTCAAACAAATCATCAATCATTGGTAATAGGTACTTGTTCTTCACTGTCACTGTATTCAACCGCTTGTAATCCATACACAATCGGGTCGATCCATCCTTCTTCTTTACCAATATCGCTAGTGCTCCCCACAGGGATCTACTGGTCCGAATAAACTTCTTTGCCTTCAGTTCTTCCATATGTCGATACAACTGATTAAGCTCTGATGGTGACATTGGATACACCTTCTGGGATACTGGTTCTACTCCTGACATCAACTCTATAGAGAACTCTACTGCTCTAACTGGGGGTAATCGGGGAAGATCATTAGAAAAGACGTCCATGAACTCTTCAACTATCTTGGGCAGCAGGTCTTCTTCCTTTGCTACTGTTGCGACTCATCCCTTATGTTGGTCTCTTGCTATTCTGCTAAGGACAAACTCTTCTAGACCGAAAATTCTAAAAAACACTCTACCCTCACGACAGCCTATATTGCATGACTGTCTCTCAACCAGTCCATGCCTAAGATAACGTCAAAGTTACCCATAGGAAACTCGATCAAGTTTGTAGGTAATAAATGCCTACATACTACGACTGGATATGCTAGGCACACCCTACTAACTTCTACGATCCCATTGCCAGTGAGTATATTCAGCCTCGCTGGCAATGCCCCAAACTTCAATCTGATAGGTGTCGTATATTATGCAGATATAAATAAGTGCAAATCTCCAGAATCAATTAAAGTTATGGTAGGAAAGGTTGTAACAGAAATGTTACCTGCCACCACGTTGTCTGACGACATAGCTTCCTCCAAAGACAAGGTGAGTGCCTGCCCTTGGCCTTGTTGAGATCCCTACTGCTGTCTTTCTTGTTGTCGTAGTTGTGGCCCCTACTGATTCTGTTAATTTTGATGTCTATAAAGTTGGGCCTACGTCGACAACAGACGCTGAGCTAAAGGTCGTACTGCTACTGCTGGTCCTCCTTATTGCACTACCTTCGGCGCTGGCAATGTAGGAAACTATTGTACTGGCCCTTCTGGCCTCTGTATCAATAGGCACGTGGCAACCTTGTGATCAGGGCTCCCATATCTCAAGCATAATCAGTTAGCTTCCCAACAATCATTCCGGGTATGACCTCCCTTGCCAAAGTAGGTATAACCTGTCGGTGCTCCCGGTCGTTGTTGTTGTTGTTACTGCTGCTAATGTTGCTGCCTCGGCTGCTGTTGCCGAGTTGGTACCATCACTATCAAGGTTACTGGCCTCCTCTATGTTATATTATGGATGCGAATGCCAGGGGATGGTACTGACATTTGCGGTACTGGTCCCCCCTTATTATATTGTCTATGAGGCCTCTTCCGAACTACTCTTCTGGATGCCATCTTCTGGGAAGTAAGCTCAACCCTCTTGGCTGCTATCAATATCACCTTGAAGGTCTGGTAGTCGTATACCTATACCATGTGTAAGATCTCTAAGTGAAGTCCCTACTGGAACCTCATTGCTCCCTCCAACTCTGTCGCCACCATTGTTGGAGCAAATCTGCTAAGTCAGCAAAACTCGGTCGCATAGCTGCCTACTGTCCTTTCAGCTTGCTTGAGGTTAATGAACCTTTGCTGCAACTCATACTGAGCCATAATCCTGAAGTACTTCACCCTGAACCGGGTCCTAAAATCCTCCCATAAAATAGGATACCTCAATCCTACCTCCATCGTGGCCCACCAATCCCTTGCCAGATCTTAGAGTTGTAGGCAAACCAGGTCAAACTATTCCTCGGCCAAAACTTTAGCTGCTATCAGAATGGTCTCAATATCCTAGATCCAATCATCTTCTATGATTGCATCCTCTATGCCATTAAAATATTTGGGGTTCATTCTACAAATCTAACTGATGCCCCAAAATCTGTTCTTCTGTCTCATTCTAGGGCCGTCTGCAACCCTTAGTTCAAATGGACATTCTGTTCCTGTTGCTGGAGTTGTTGTTGCTTTTGTTGATGTTGTTGTTATTGCACCACCATCTGGTATTGTTGGGCAACCAATAATCCACGGATAATCTCTAGCATGGTCAGGGTATCCAGTATTACTGGTACTGCGGGAGGTACGGGAACACCTGGAGCCTATTGCTCTATCACATTCATCATAGGCTCAACTCGGAACCTTGGTTGGGGTTCCACATGATCTCGTTCCACTGGCAACTCTATCTCTCATATTGCTACAAAATCGGGAGAAGAATAATCCCTAAAGAAGAGCACAAGAAACATCAAGTACAGGATGAGAAGGAACAAGGAAGCAACCAATCTGAAAAAATTCAAGCTGAGTATCGAAGAGGACGAATTCAGAAATTCAAGAAGGATTATGTTTGATTGAAACTCCTATGACCATGACACCCTACAAGTCTGAAGAACAGACCTGCATGAGCCGCCACTAAAACCTTGTCACGCTCCCAAGTACCAAAATACGGAGACGGACATGGCCAGCTACCCAGTACAATGTGTTATACGTCGTACGGTGATCACGGCTATATAAGACAAGGGGGTGCATGCTACAATCAAGTTTCCTATAGTCAAGAACTTCTATGTCTCAATCACACAAACAAGAAACAGTAAGCATAGAGCATATATGATAAAGCAATAAGGCATCCCAAATGCTTTCTCAAAATATTCTGGAGACCAGCTATGCAAAGTAAGGAGCTGGAAGAGTACCAAAAGTACATGACAGTGATCAGCTGCAGTCTAATTTAATACAATCATGTAAGAAAACTAATATCCAGATAAGCCGACTAACAAGTGCTGGTGGCTAAATGCCAAAAGAAGTAAATGTTCAATGATGACCAGGGAAGAAGTGTCACGACCCGCACCCGGTATAGGGGTACGAGAGCGTGGGTACGTCCAGCCTACGCCGCAGCATCGGCGGTAGAACGCTGTCTGGGTCAAGCACTATCTAAACAATCTCGCACTAGTATCCAACTCCATAAGGAGACACGGATAACACTATATAAATAACAACATACTCAATCACATAACGACAGCACGATTAGAATTCAAAAAAATAAATAAAATACAACACAAGTCTAAGCTTTAAATAATCTAACTTAATATAAACCAAGTCTGAAATAAGATTTGCCGGAGACAAATCCGGTACCAAATAATATGCTAAAGGAACTAACTAGACAACTAATGATTTCCGGCTATACCTCCCGGAATCACGACTGAACTACCAAGCCAAGTCTCAGCTACTCACCCTGTGGTCCATCAGTGTCAGATACCAGTCCTCTAGGCATAGTCTGGAAAATGTTTTCCAGTCAGGAAGGAGCAAAGTACATTTCTAAATAGCAGTTCTATATCAATGATATAAACTATATAGCAGTTCTAGATGAAAATATACGATATGCATGTATATATACGAGAACATATAATAAGGATATACTGGAAATACTGTAAGTAAATGCAGGAAAAGAATAATATGTCAATGAACAAGAATCCTATGACTAAGTGTGTGAGTACTAGCTTTAACATGTGATCGGCTTGGGACTAGTAAACTCATTACATTGGTTAGCGATCATCCTTGAGGTCAGGCTAATCCGTAGGAATAGCTATGATGCGAGTAATAGTCAGGCTAACCACATGTAATAGTGATGAGGCATGTAATGGTAAGGCTGCACCGACGTGAGGCATGGGTGAGCTATGATGCATGTAGAGTTGGTTATGATCACATATCTACACTAAAATACTCCCCACCCCCGACTGGTATAGTAGATCCAATCATGGTACTCTATGGCACGGGATTCCCTAGGAAGGTAGCAAATCTCCCCGGGAATCAGTGTCTGTACATGCACAAGATAACAAGGAAACAAGTCTTGTACAAGCTACACCATGAACAAGGAATAACATCTCATGAAGAGATCCGTATATACCAATCCGTGTAACCATCGTGTCAAGAGCATGGATATTTATACTAGATACAGTGAACATAGGAGATATCATAAATAAGAAACTAATCAGAGAATGTACTCGCCTTGGGTCCTTAGCTGGTAAAACCAATGTCCTGTCCCAGAGTATCGTCTGGAGGATCCAACAGTCCTATAACATATAATAAAAATACAATGTTTGCATCAGATGCTACACTAACATAAATACAATATAATACATGAACTCAGGGGCTCTGCCAAGTATGGCACTGGTCAATCTAGGGTCAGTGTGCGTCAAATTGTACGGCATCGCGTCTGCGATTGCTGGGCAAGACAGACGATCATAATGATACGGGGCTTGCCAGTATGTCAGCGTACGCGTGGCAGTCAACTGACTGTTCACAGGGTCAGGTCCATGTAAATATGGGGTATTCGTATTTACTCTCGGGTCATCTAGTAGAGACATATAAAAATGTACATATCGTACTAACATATAATATTAAATACATTTGGTACGAAAATAGATATGTGTATTATATATACTTTAAGTAAAATTAATACTGTATGTTTAATTATAAATATCTACTAGGAAATACTTTATACAAAGTATATTCATAAGAATATAAGCCAAATTAGAATTTTACTATATATACTAAATTAATTTTATATACTATATATATATACGTATTTACATGTATATCAGTTATAATAAATATATATACATATACAATAATTAAATACATTTATACATATTAAACACAATATTTGATACACAATTAAAAATATATACATATATATGAATACATAAGTACTAATACATTAATTTAATTTACACTAATATTATAGTGTACATTTTATTAAATACAATTTTATGAAAATACCATTATACATACATACATATATATGAATACAATTAATAAAAATATCTACATACATATACGTATATATATATATATATGAATACATATACTAAATAATACATACATATATGTATCTATATGAATACATATACTAATACCATAACATTTATATAGAATTTAAAATTTTAATTGAAGGAGGGAAAGGAGAGGAAGAGGAGCTCACAGTGGTGGTCGACTGGCTGGCCGGCCGGAGGGGGAGCTGGCCGGCGGGGATGGCCGCACTGGTGGTGGTGGTGATGATTATAGTTGAAGATGGTGGTGGTGAATGGTTTGGGTGATCGGGGAATGAGCAGCTCGCAGGAGGGATGAGCTCGTCTGAGCTACGGGCCGGAGACAGGGAGAGGGATGAACGGAGCTGCGGGTCGAGGGCTCGACGCGGGGTGCTGAGGTTGGGGAAGCAGTCGTGGAGGAGTAAAGGGAGTCGACCGGGGAAGCTGGTGAATGCAGTCGCCGGAGTCGACTGATGCAGGGAGCTGCGGTGTAGCTCGATTGTGATGAGGGGATAGAAGAGATGGAGGAGAGGAGGATGGCTCCTCCGACGGGTCGTCCGGAGAAGAGGGCCGAACTGTGGAGCTCAGTGAGCTGGAGGTGATTCAGGCTGCGGGAGGAAAGGCGAGGCTGAGACATGGCCAGGCCGAAGATGGGGTCGGAGCTGAGCCGGCGTCACGAGCAAGGGGGAGCTCGACTGAAGGTGCAGCGAGGTTGTAGCTCGGATGTGCGGGGAGGAAGTTCGGCTGTACTGGCCGGTACGGGGTCGGGATCGGAGCTCAGGGGACAGGCCGACTGGAGGAGGAGGAACAAGGAGGTGGCCGTGGTAGTGCTACGCCGGAGAAGAAGGAGTAGCTCGGATGGGGACCGCCGGGCGCAGTCGCCGGAGTATCAGTTGATGGTGGTGATGATTTCAAATTCTTCCCCCCCCCCTTCTTGTAAGTTCAAAAACACAAAAAGGGAAGGAGAAGAAGGAAGAAGAAGAAGAAGAAGAAGGGAAGAAGAAGAATGAAAAAATTAGAATGAAGGAGGAAAGAGGCTACGGTTTAGGGGCTTGGGGCTAGTGAGGAGGTGTGCTTCCCTAGGGTTTTGGGGATTAGGGCTAGGTGATAGGATATTAAATAGGGTAGTGTGTGTGGAAATGAAGGGTGGTGATGATTTCCATTTAATGGATGTCTTAGATTTAACATGGAGAAGTTCTTCATGGGAGGAAATAAGGGTGTTGACTAGTCAATATTGGCTTCTCCATTTGGTTAAACCAATGGGGTGTTGACACCTAATGTAATAATTATAAATTAGCCCCCTTAAATTTGTGTATTTGCACAGACACATAAAATGATGAAAATTGGGTGGGCGATTCGGTGTTTGGCATTTTGCAGAGTGAGGGGACGTTGTGAGTGTCGTAGGGCTCAATAGCAGGGTACTGGAATTAACTGGGATTAACGGGATCAGATAAAATGGTATCCTTAATTTAATTAGGAATAAAATGCAAGCTGTGTTCAAAAATTAATTAGGAGTACATGGGGCCAAAATCAGGTCGGGTCATCAATATCATTAATGAAGAAGACTCAGAACAAAATATTACCCTAATTTGGGCCGCACGAAAAATAGGTCAAGATTGCCTCCAATTTCGATTGGAATGCACAACGATACAAAGTTGGAATTTATTCAGAAATTAAATAAACGTCCGCGACAAATATTGTGCGGATAAAATGAAGCTCAAGAGATCATAATTATGAGTTAAAAAAATAACAAAATGGAAGGCAGACATGTCTAGGGCAAGGTTGTGGAATTTGTTGGAAGGCAAAAGCTAGGGTAGCGCTCCAAATATCGAAGCAAGGGCAGGACACAACAATTAATTAAATTACGGTAATCAATTATGACATCTAATAATTAAATCCTAAATAATGTAATTAAATACACAATCCCCAAAATTCTATCAGGTGTTCGTCTAGTGGGCTTCTAGGTCAAGTCTACCAGCTCAACATTAATGAACATTGTAAATAATAATATATTTAATTACACATCTCACGAAATTATTTAATTTAAATACACGAAATATTAAATACAGAAAAAGTCAAAATTACCCCTGTTTTCAGAATGTGGTAGTGACAAGTCTACCCTCCTTAAAAGAATTTCGTCCTCGAAATTTAAAGTCCTCATAGTAGTGTTTATACATTATTTTATTTTCCATCAATAGTTAATTCATCAACCACAAAATCAGGTAGTAATTCACCTTGCCATTTCACAATCTCAAAATTTCTGAAATTACTGTATTCCTGCAATATCCTCGAAAATAAAAATCAGTTTCCATTTCCTCACAATTTCCTCTAAATTTGAATTAAAAAAAATTTGTACTCAGAATTTGAAATCCCATCCTCTAATTCACTCAATGCACATTAAGACTCCCATCTAAAACACAATCCATAAATCCAACCCTTCAATTCAATTAATCCACTATATTCATAAAATTGGAATTATCATCCGAAAAGTTTGAATTTAAACACCAATCTGTTAATGATTTTTACTCCTCAATTTAAATCCACCCAATGCATATTAAAAATCTAAATCCTCATCCCGAGAATCGAATTCGACACTATCCATTAATGATTTTATTTCCTGATTTTCCTTTTCCTCAAAATACTCAACGAGGCGATACTTACGGAATCTTCAAATGTTGCATTCATAATATAAAATTTTAAATTCCTATCTTGCAATCAAATAGGTATAATAAAAATTTCCCTAATTTTCTCAAATTTTAATAACCAATTCAATCATATCATAACCTTCTTAAAATTAATAAATCCTCAATTCTGCCATGTTAATTTCTTAACTCTCCATTTAAGTTAATGTTTATCCTCAAATTTCAATCATACCTCGATCTTCGTAAAATCAATGATCCATCAATTCTGTTATATTAACCCCTTAATTCTTTATTTAAATTAATGCTTATCCACAAATTTAATCATCTTGCCCCTTTTGTCAAGTCATAACCTTGTCATAGATATTTGCTATGGTCAAAACCCCAATGATCATGGTTTAAGAAAATTCTACCTACAGCCATGCAATCTAAGAAAATATATAGGTCATATGTCTTTTGTCATGGTATTGTAGTCTCTGTCAGGGTGTACTTCCAACTTTATTCTAACAAGAAAATCATGCATACGAACTACAGTACTAGGGAAATCAATTAATCAAAAGACGAAAAAAGGAACATTAGGAAAGAAAGAAAGAACCTGCTAACACAATCATAGGTCAATGATGCATGTAAAGTTTGATACCTCTATCTCTTTAGGTATCTCTGTTCTACTATAAGTACACCCACTGCTAGTTCTCGTTCCTACTACAATTGTTCATACTATTTGTTCTTATCACTCAAGAGCACACCAAGTGTAACACACCATACTAAGTACTGCTCTCTCCAATACAACTCTAGATGGACACCCAAGTCAGTCTACGGTGCCACCTCAATCATGCTCAAGTCATCAGATCCTTACACATGTATATCATCTACTCATACACTAATATATATATTATCCACCATAAAAATTAATCCTCAAAAATAATCGTCAAGGTTTAACTTCTCGAACAAAAATAAGATGCATATATTTCCTCAATAGTCGAATACTCAATATCGAAATCAAATTTTTAATCGCTCCTAAAATCTTTATAGCTTTGACCATGTTTATCGAATCAAAATTTGAACCCTCAAAAATTTAATGACATAAATCTCAACTCCTCAATAATTCTCAAGATAAATTTTTTTTCCACTCTTTAATTTATAAATCCACAAACATACCTATAAGTGCTCACGGTCTCTAATACTCGAGATGCACTCAAATACACCTATTGTCTACAACTGTGTACTAAATTTTGTACTGCCCGAATCACTTGCACTATTTCCTCCAATGATCAAAGTTATATCACATGTATTTTCTTTCATGATTTTTAATCTATATTAACTGGTATATCATCCAATTATCATCACACAGAGTGCTTACTATTATTAGAGTCATCCTCGACTAATCCTCGATATAGAACCATTAGCACTCTTGGTATTATATCACTAGCTTCATTAATGGATCATCTCATCAAGCTCATTAGAACTCATGATTACCTGTACCTTTTATAACACTCATATTTCTTTACTCTCATGGGCATGTATATGGTTCTTCATCTTGATTGATGTATAGGTATTTTCCTTTAACCTTTTACAGCCTGTTAAACTAATCTGTGATATGCCTCACCATTTTCATTACCAATTCTGATATTTCTCTACTCATGACACCTCATTAACTCTTTATGCATATACAGTTCCTTACCTTTAACACTCCCGATATCAATTATCAAATTGAACATCATGCTCCATTAATCCTTAACATAATTCCTGGATACTAAATTATTTACATAGATCATCCAATTACATAATCATGATCATCCAGGACGGGTATATTGGCTCTGATACTAACTCTAGGAACTATCACTGATACCCTATACTCTCCTTCTACTCACAGTCTCTAATGACACTTATCCTAGAACCATTGTTACAAGGTACTATGCTATGGGTTAATTCTAGATTAAGGCCTACTGCTCACATGTCCAACTAGGAACACTTACAACTCACTAACAATACTCAGTCAATACTAATACTCAAGACACAGCCATAATTACAAGTCACTAATTATCATACTTAACAAGGAATCCTCAAGGAATAGGAGCTCAAAAGACTGGATTAAGGACTGAAGGTGTTTCTACTGCTAGCAACAAAAAGAACGATAGAAAAAGTCATGTATAACAGAAATAGATAAGTGTTGAGATGATACTTTTAAGAACAATTTTAAGATACAACCTGATAATCATACACGTCGGTCAGAAATCATGACGCTGAGAATCCTCGCCATGCCAGTAAGCATAGGTGCGATAAACGACAGGTTCCGTAACTTAAGTACGCAACCCTATAATCATGTCATCTAGAATTTTTGCCACGCCAACCGGTATGGCTACGATAAACTCTAGATTCCATGACCAAAGTAGACATTTCACCTTTCTCACTGTTCTCATCAATATATGTCATCAGATAATATCGTAAAGTTTAGTCCTTAAAATTCATCTCATTAAGAAATCAACTTAACCATAACACCAAGAATTTAAATTTAACAACTGGTCAACAAGAATCAAACTCAATGTCAACGAGTGAGGACAGACGAAAACAAGGGAGAAGGATTTAAATTAGAAATTATAATAAGATTCTTAAGGAGTCATCCCAGGAATCTCTCAAGAATTTTGTGATTGAGTATCCTCTATCATCTTAGTACCCTATGTCCTATATTCTATAACAGGCACGCAGTAGTACAACTATGACGTCGCACTACCACGACATCGCACAACTCGCAAAGTCTGACCTGTATTGGCCACCACTAAAACGTGTCACGACCCGCACCCGGTATAGGGGTACGAGAGCATGGGTACATCCAGCCTACGCCGTAGCATCGACGGTAGAACGCTGTCTGGGTCAAGCACTATCTAAACAATCTCGCACTAGTATCCAACTCCATAAGGAGACACGGATAACACTATATAAATAACAACATACTCAATCACATAACGACAGCACGATTAGAATTCGAAGAAATAAATAAAATACAACACAAGTCTAAGCTTTAAATAATCTAACTTAACATAAACTAAGTCTGAAATAAGATTTGTCGGAGACAAATTCGGTACCAAATAATATGCTAAAGGAACTAACTAGACAACTAATGATTTTCGGCTATACCTCCCGGAATCACGACTGAACTACCAAGCCAAGTCTCAGCTACTCACCCTGTGGTCCATCAGTGTCAGATACCAGTCCTCTAGGCATAGTCTGGAAAATATTTTCCAGTCAGGAAGGAGCAAAGTATATTTCTAAATAGCAGTTCTATATCAATGATATAAACTATATAGCAGTTCTAGATGGAAATATACGATATGCATGTATATGTACGAGAACATACAATAAGGATATACTGGAAATACTGTAAGTAAATGCAGGAAAAGAATAATATGTCAATAAACAAGAATCCTATGACTAAGTGTGTGAGTACTAGCTTTAACATGTGATCGACTTGGGACTAGTAAACTCATTACATTGGTTAACGATCATCCTTGAGGTCAGGCTAATCCGTAGGAATAGCTATGATGCGAGTAATAGTCAGGCTAACCATATGTAACAGTGATGAGGCATTAATGGTAAGGCTGCACCGACGTGAGGCGTGGGTGAGCTATGATACATGTAGAGTTGGGTATGATCACATATCTACACTAAAATACTCTCCACCCCCGACTGGTATAGTAGATCCAATCATGGTACGTTATGGCACGGGATTCCCTAGGAAGGTAGCAAATCTCCCCGGGAATCAGTGTCTGTACATGCACAAGATAACAAGGAAACAAGTCTTGTACAAGCTATACCATGAACAAGGAATAATATCTCATGACGAGATCCGTATATACCAATCAGTGTAACCATCGTGTCAAGAGCATGGATATTTACACTAGATACAGTGAACATAGGGGATATCATAAATAAGAAACTAATCAGAGAATGTACTCGCCTTGGGTCCTTAGCTGGTAAAACCAATGTCCTGTCCCAGAGTATCGTCTGGAGGATCCAACAGTCCTATAACATATAATAAAAATATAACGTTTGTATCAGATGCTACACTAACACAAATACAATACAATACATGAACTCAGGGGCTCTGGCAAGTATGGCACTGGTCAATCTAGGGTCAGTGTGCGTCAAATTGCACGGCGTCGCGTCTGCGATTGCTGGGCAAGACAGACGATCATAATGATACGGGGCTTGCCAGTACGTCAGCGTACGCGTGGCAGTCAACTGACCGTTCACAGGGTCAGGTCCATGTAAATACGGGGTATTCGTATTTACTCTCGGGTCATCTAGTAGAGACATATAGAAATGTACATATCGTACTAACATATAATATTAAATACATTTGGTACGAAAATAGATATGTGTATTATATATACTTTAAGTAAAATTAATATTGTATGTTTAATTATAAATATCTACTAGGAAATACTTTATACAAGGTATATTCATAAGAATATAAGCCAAATTAGAATTTTACTATATATACTAAATTAATTTTATATACTATATATATATATATATGTATTTACATGTATATCAGTTATAATAAATATATATACATATACAATAATTAAATACATTTATACATATTAAACACACTATTTGATACACAATTAAAAATACATACATATATATGAATACATAAGTACTAATACATTAATTTAATTTACACGAATATTATTGTGTACATTTTATTAAATACAATTTTATGAAAATACCAATATACATACATACATATATATGAATACAATTAATAAAAATATATACATACATATACGTATATATATATATATATATATATATATATATATATATATATATATATATATATGAATACATATACTAAATAATACATACATATATGTATCTATATGAATACATATACTAGTACCATAACATTTACATAGAATTTAAAATTTTAATTGAAGGAGGGAAAGGAGAGGAAGAGGAGCTCACAGTGGTGGTCGACTGGCTGGCCGACCGGAGGGGGAGCTGGCCGGCAGGGATGCCCGCACTGGTGGTGGTGGTGATGATTATAGTTGAAGATGGTGGTGGTGAATGGTTTGGGTGATCGGGGAATGAGCAGCTCGCCGGAGGGATGAGCTCGTCTGAGCTACGGGCCGGAGACAGGGAGATGGATGAACGGAGCTGCGGGTCGGGGGCTCGATGCGGGGTGCTGAGGTTGGGGAAGCAGTCGTGGAGGAGTAAAGGGAGTCGACCGGGGAAGCTGGTGAATGCAGTCGCCGGAGTCGACTGATGCAGGGAGCTGCGGTGTAGCTCGGTTGTGATGAGGGGATAGAAGAGATGGAGGAGAGGAGGATGGCTCCTCCGGCGGGTCGGTCGGAGAAGAGGGCCAAACTGTGGAGCTCAGTGAGCTGGAGGTGAGTCGGGCTGCGGGAGGAAAGGCGAGGCTGAGACGTGGCCAGGCCAAAGATGGGGTCGGAGCTGAGCCGGCGTCACAAGCAAGGGGGAGCTCGACTGAAGGTACAGCAAGGTTGGAGCTCGGTTGTGCGGGGAGGAAGTTTGGCTGTACTGGCCGGAACGGGGTCGGGATCGGAGCTCGGGGGACAGGCCGACTGGAGGAGGAGGAACAAGGAGGTGGCCGTGGTAGTGATGCGCCGGAGAAGAAGGAGTAGCTCGGATGGGGATCGCCGGGCACAGTTGCCGGAGTATCAGTTGATGGTGGTGATGATTTCAGATTCTTCCCCCCCCCCCCCTCTTCTTGTAAGTTCAAAAACACAAAAAGGGAAGGAGTAGAAGGAAGAAGAAGAAGAAGGAGAAGAAGAAGAAGGGAAGAAGAAGAATGAAAAAATTATAATGAAGGAGGAAAGAGGTTACGGTTTGGGGGCTTGGGGCTAGTGAGGAGGTGTGCTTCCCTAGGTTTTTGGGGATTAGGGCTAGGTGATAGGATATTAAATAGGCTAATGTGTGTGGGAATGAAGGGTGGTGATGATTTCCATTTAATGGATGGCCTAGATTTAACATGGAGAAGTTCTTCATGGGGGGAAATGAGGGTGTTGACTAGTCAATATTGGCTTCTCCATTTGGTTGAACCAATGGGGTGTTGACACCTAATATAATAATTGCAAATTAGCCCCCTTAAATTTGGGTATTTGCACAGACACATAAAATAATAAAAATTGGGTGGGCGATTCGGTATTTGGCATTTTGCAGAGTGAGGGGGCGTTGTGAGTGTCGTACGGGCTCAATAGCAGGGTACTAGAATTAACCAGGATTAACGGGATCAGATAAAATGGTATCCTTAATTTAATTAGGAATAAAATACAAGCTGTGTTCAAAAATTAATTAGGAGTACATAGGGCCAAAATCAGGTCGGGTCATCAATATCATTAATAAAGAAGACTCAGAACAAAATATTACCCTAATTTGGGCCACACAAAAAATAGGTCAAGATTGCCTCCAATTTCGATTGGAACGCACAACGATACAAAGTTGGAATTTATTCAGAAATTAAATAAACGTCCGCGACGAATATTGTGCGGCTAAAATGAAGCTCAAGAGATCATAATTATGAGTTGAAAAAATATCAGAATGGAAGGCAGGCACGTCTAAGGCAAGGTTGTGAAATTTGTTGGAAGGCAAAAGCTAGGGTAGCGCTCCAAATATCAAAGCAAGGGCAGGGCACATCAATTAATTAAATTACGGTAATCAATTACGACATCTAATAATTAAATCCTAAATAATATAATTAAATACATAATCCCCAAAATTCTGTCAGGTGTTCGTCTAGTGGGCTTCTAGGTCAAGTCTACCAGCTCAACATTAATGAACACTATAAATAATAATATATTTAATTACACATCTCACGAAATTATTTAATTTAAATACACAAAATATTAAATACAGAAAAAGTCGAAATTACCCCTGTTTTCAGAATGTGGTAGTGACAAGAAAAAAATTCACTCGCTATCCCCTACGACCATGTTCCTGGTACGCGCCATGAGTAAGGGAAAGGTACGCTGGATCATCGGGTGCTGGCTCAAAATTCGGCCATACAAAACAAGTGGGGTTAGACCCCAAATAGCAAGTACCACAAAGGAAGCATGAAATATAGAAACAAAAACCCAAGGAAAACATATAATAATTATAGGTTCAGTATCGTAACTTAGGTCCATGGCATATCCTAGCGCAAAGACCCAACCCTACAACCAAACAAGGACAAGGGTTGATCCATCACACTATGATAGTCTATTTCCCTAGGCTACTAACCGAATAATACAATCACAAAGTCCATTTTTCTTATATCGGCCAATCATTTGTACGGCTTGCTATTTTGTGTAGTTTGAGGTTATCTTAAAAATAATGCATAATAGGAATCCTCGGATCATGCCAATGCCGAACACGATCTAAACGAGCCAAATAAATAAAACAGGTATTCACGAGATGCACCAATTTCCCGTAGGGCCACTGCGCTAACATAGTATTAGCGGTTCCAGTGTTCCTATAGTGAAACAGTGGCTCGGCATAATAATAGGTCAAATACTGCACTCCACTAAAGCAGATGATATATAATATTTGTAGTGGCCAGCCCACAGTTTACTTAGAATAAATCTCTGTGGAAAGGTTCATTGGCATGATCTCGGAATACCGTTCCCTCCAATGTTACTACCACTTTTAGTTACCTAATTAGCCCTGTGTTGTGTTTGAAATCTCAAGTTGTGGTCACATAAAAATTTTCCTTAAGATGTCATACAAGGTATGGGCACGCTAGATACGAATCCATGTAAGTCAAATCTGTATTCACTCGAGCGTGTATGCAACATTTAGACAATCAATATCCTAGTCACATTTTGGTAGTTGACTCGCTTATTATGCCTGTGCTGAAAAAATAATATATATATTTATAATATCACGCATTTAGGAATTTGGAGACATTCTCAATGCATAACCCAAATATAATCACTTAACACGTGACACGATATATCACACCTCGACGCACATTAAATCATAGACAATTATCAGGCAATAGTGGTATTAGCACGGATATAGTATTTGAGTCTAATTACCAATTATATATTGGGTCACAAAGAACAAGAAATATTCAATCAAAACAAACAAGGTCGCATAGGAAGTCGAGGGCGCATATGGCTCTAGGTCATATATGAAGTCAGGGCCGTATGACAAATCCTTGTCGCATGATGGAGTCATGCCGCATGAAAAATCCTGGCCGCATATAGAGTCAGGCCGCATAAAATGTCCTGACCGCATATGGAGTCTGGGCCGCATGCTCGGTGTTAAAGTCTACTCCTTGGGATATGTGTTGAAGTGACGGGCAATGAATAAAGTATCAGTGATGTGACATAAAGTTATTGATGTGATAAGCCATAAAGTGTGTCAGAGAGAAAAGACAAATATCATAAAAATATTGCCACAGAATGCGTCCAAGGAAATGGTGGCCGCATATTCTCCAATGCCGCATAAGTGTCGATGTCGTATTTAACGTCAATGCCGCATGGAGTCGATGTCGCATGGAGGTCTTTTGGGCTTAGCAAAATTCTCATTCGTTCAGTAAGTGAAAACACAAAGAGTTCATGGATAAACTCCAGAATACTTGTGTGATGGCAGTCATGCGTCCAACAAGATAGACTCATGCTGGTCAGTATGCGGCGAAAGCTCATGCCGCATAGCCCTCTCAGGCCACATAACACTCTCAGTCGCATGTCATTGGCCGCATGAAGACTTCGTCTTCTCTAAACAGCAGGTTCGGCCATGGAGAAAGCTCCAAAAACTAAAATCTTATTTTGTCCATAAAATTCTTATTTTAAGTCCAAATCGGGTGAACCAAAAGCTAAAATGCTCAAAATTGAAAGCTCTATCATGTAGCAAAAATGAGTTTTTCTAAAATATATGTTTAATAGATCAAAACCAAGAAAAACTCATAAAACCCATAAAAACTCTAAGTTAAAAATATAGATCTACACTAATCCATCCATCAAATAGAAAACTTCAAGTTCTAAAAGTGATAAGAAATACATAACAAACATATTGAAACAATAATATGGAGGTTTCTTTATTTTTCTTGCAAGATGTACTTGCCTATGGAAATGGGGAGAGCAAACTAAAGAGAGAGGAAGAAATGAAGAAGTAAAGAGAGAGAGAGAGAGAGAGGGAAAATATTAGGTTATATATGGTAGGGTTGAGGGGTAAACCAACGGTTCTCATGACTTGAACCAACCCATAAAATAAACCATGTGCAAGGTTAAACCAAAGAATGGGTCTAGTCTCCATGCACGTGCAACCATGCTAAAATAAAAATACGTTCCAAATATGTATATCGGGAACAGGGAGTGACAACTTCTTCCTAGGACTTCAAATCAAACATAATTCACAAGGGACATTCATCAACCAAGCTAAGTACATTAACGACTTATTCAAGAAGTTTGACATAAAAAATGCAAAGCCAATTGGGACTCTTATGACAACTTCTACCAAGCTTGACATTGATGAACATGACAAACCAGTCGACACACGTAAGTATCGATGTATGATTGGTAGTCTACTATATTTAACTGCTAGTCGTCCTAATATAATATTTAGTGTTTGCTTATTTGCAAGATTCCAAGCAAATCCTAAGGAATCACACTTGTGCACAATTAAGCATATCTTTTGATACCTTAAAGGTACTTCGACTGTTGGCTTATGGTATCCCAAAACCATATCGTTTAACCTTACTGGTTATTCGGATACTGATTTTGCTGGATGCAAAGTTGGTCAAAAAAGTACCAGCGACGCGTGTCATTTTCTAGGAAAAGTTTTAGTCTCATGGTTTAGCAAGAAACAAAATTTTGTAGCATTGTCAACTACTGAGGCTGAGTATATCACCGAAGGACGTTATTGTGCTCAAATTTTATGGATGAAACAAACTCTTGAAGACTACAATCTTCACTATTCTAAGAGCCCTATATATTATGACAACACTAGCATGATAAATCTCACTAAAAACCCCATATGTCACTTACGTACCAAACACATTGAGATTAGACACCACTTTTTAAGAGATCATCAAGCACACAATGATATTTATCTTGAATTTGTTGATACAGAGTATCAATTAGTTGATATATTTACTAAACTGTTAGCAGAAGATCGATTCAACTTTATACTTTGTTAATTAGGAATTTTGGATATCAATGGTATATAATTAATATATATTTTCTTAAATCTTCATCCTATATGTAAAAGTTATTTTAGAAACAAGTCGAAAGGGTCATTCTGTCAAAAAGGCGTAAACAACCTAAGCGATACGATACTTAAGCGTCCTCGGACCATCGCTAGCTGAGATACGACCCCTACAGCTAATATGAGATGATTAATACATAACAGAAAAAAGATTTATTAAATACTTTTAGTCATTATTATTGAAATTCATAAATTACTAATTCATTGAGTTACAAAGTTGACTTGTATCTAAAAGAAAGTGAACCATAACTAAACTAAAATTGAAACATCAAAACTCTACTAGAGTTCGGACCAAACATAACCCGAACTTGGCCCGAGTTTGGATGGCATCGATTCATGTTTAGTTGTGGGCCCCACTATCTCTTATAGACACACCCATCTTCTTTTCAAACGTCTCCAACACCTCCCAGCGGCCGAAAATCTTCCAAAACCCTAATTTCTCTGACCCTAACCCCCTTGGATCTCCTTCCTCGTACGGTTTTAGGAGCTAAAAATTTGGATTTCGATTTCTTTCATCATTCTCCACCACAGTTCTTCATTTTATTGAAGGTATAACCCTTATTTCTCCTCCTTTCAATTATTTTTATGGCTCCCAAATTATTTAGAAAGAAGAGAAAAGTAGGACAAGTCTCATCTTCCAACCAGGATAATGTTTCTCAATCTCTTTTTAGTCCAACCTTGCCAAATAAAGGAGAATTTAATGAATTAATTTTTTTCTTTATTAGACCAATCCATTGAATGGTTCAATGATTTTGCCGACCGCACCATCTGTGCTGACAGTCCCATTAACTTTACTGTGTCTCCTACATATCTGGAATCTTTTCGTGTGCTAGGATTAGATGACTTAGTGACTACTAGATTTCTAATATTTAATAATAATGTTCATATTTTTTTACTGTAATATGTCCTATGTCAATGATTCTATTAAATCTCGTGTTGTCGGGTTGGATATTGAATTTGATGCTGACTACTTATGGGGAAATCCTTCACATTACCAATGAAGGAGAACCCTTAGTACCCATCACATCTTTCAAATTTACTGACGGCACAATTCTAGATTTCTTTAAGGACTCTCTTTGTTTACCCAATCTCTGTCCTCATGGTCAACTTAAGGCCAAACACCTGAACAAATGGTTCTATGACTTACATCGTATTATCTTTTCGACCATTATGCCTAAACATACTTCCACTGATGATATTATAAACCTAGAGATGTGTGTTATGTATCATATCCACTTTGGGATTTCATTTAGTTTTTCAAAAACTATGATTCAGATGATGACCCATTCCCGCAAGTTCAAGCATAACCTTGTGTACACTATGTACTTGCCTATTATTTTTTAGCATTTCCATATCTCTTTTGAGGACTGCACTTATCTTGCCGAGCCAGCTTATCTCTTTGCTACTCGATAACTTGAACTAGTTCTTTTAGCTACACCACCTCCTCCTCCTCCTCCTGCTTTTGACACACCTCACCCTGACCCTGCTACTGTTCCTGAGCCACCTGCCTCTTTGGACGAGCTCCGAACCTTGATGCGAGATCACATCAAAGTTAAGGATGAGTGTCACAGACTCGAGCTTGAGCGTCGTACTCTTGAGGATAACCGTCACAAATAGACAGACTATCGGACCATTTTCTGTTTTCAGGCGACGTCCAACACCTTGGCGGATATGCATTACTCATTTTCTCAGCTACCTGGTGGACCCTATCCTATGGTTTGTAATCCTTCATGAGCTGGCAATAGGATTGTTGACCCTTTTTTCAACCTAACTTGGATCCAACTGCTGCCTTCTATGATCCCAACATATTTGCTGAGACTGGAGACCCGACGACTGGAGATGACGAGTGATCTTTATGCTAATTTTTTAGTTATATTAGCTCTCTTATTTGCTCTAGTTTATTATCTTTTGCATATTTTTTCAGCTTATGTAGCACCTTCAGTTTATGTAGTAGTTTGAGACTTCAGTTTATGTTGGATATGCTTCTGAAGTATTTATTCAATGCTTCTACTACTTATATTTCTACAATTGTGAAATGCTTATTCAATGCTAAGTTAATGCTTCTAAAATATATATATGTTACTTCACTTTTGTTGTCTTTTTTGTCTTGATATCTACGCTACAATTGCGGGGGAGCTTTTCCAATTTTGATCAAATAACAACGGGGGAGTAATACTGATATTCAAGCTTTCAGCAAAGAATTCAAGCCTTCAGCAAATCAAAAGAAAAGAAGTACCATATTCAGATTTTGAGATTCATTCTCTGCTATATCAGTCAGAGTTTGTCAATTATCAAAATGGGAGAGATTGTTGACCCATTGGTCATGGTCGAACCATATTTCGATAATCGACTAAAACTTGGACTTGATATATAACCTAAGAGAACCGACGATTCGGACATACTATTGCTACAACTACAGTTTCAGAGAATGGGAAGGCGACTTGTTTTCAGTATCGAGTCAATATAATTTTTTTATTTATTGAGTATAGAAAATATGTAAATCAAGTGGCACTTGGTATTTAAAGGCTACCCAAAATATTTTCTAAACCTAGATTATTTTTAGCCAAAATATTTTCGAGTTTTGAAAATAGCCTAGCTTATTTTTTTCAAAACCAAGTTAGCCCAAACCAACACAACCCATTCTAATTATGACTGGATTTTTGGAAAACGAACTCGGTACAAACTCGGCACGAGTTTGGTGCGAGTTCGGCCCGAACTCGGTTCCCAGACCAAGTAAACCCTAGCAACCAGTTCTTCCTGCAGACTCGGCTCTAACGTTCAAAAATCCGAACGTTTAGCATCCAAATTTGCCCCGATCTCGGTTTGCAAAAGTACTATAAATAGAGAAGGAATTCACCATTCCAATTCACTAAATTCACTTTCATTCTCTTCTCTATTTCACTCAGTGCATTCAAGAGCCTTTACACTTTTCAATCCCAAGCCTCCTATAACTCCTAAGCCTTAAGTGTCAGTGTGTTCTTGGTTAAAAGTTTTTAAGAGTTGTAAAAAGAGATTGTCATGAATTTTAACACTTTGAGAAGTATTCGAGCCCTTCGGATCAAAGCTCGTGTCTATACGAAGTTGCAAGCTTTCGAATCAAAACTTAGACTTGATAGTTGATTTCAACTCTGAGCTAGAATTCTCTGGACTGGACTAGTCCTCTTAGAGGGAAACCAATATACATCATTGTGTTTGCGACTGCTAATCTCTCCCTCTCTCTTTAATTACTATCATTTTATATTTAGATTGTTAGCTAACTGTGTTAATTTTTATTGGGTGATTTTTTTTATTCCGCTGCATATACACACACACTCTATTCACCCCCCCTCTAGAGATTCTTATTCGATCCTACAAACTCACCTAATATTGATGAGGTATTTTAATATCTCCCAAGACCCTTCCATATATTGCTCACATCACGTTATCAACTCATGTTAGGTTGAGAGTTGGCATACCCGACTAGTTATCGGTACATGCAACACGCATCACGGTATAGTACGTAGTCATGATAGTTCTAGTTACTTGTGACCTAGCATGATAGTACAAAGTATTCACGTCATGTATTCGACTTGTACATTTGCATCGGGCGGGAAGAAAAACTAGTAGGCATATGGGACACACACATTGGTACCCGTAATGTCCAGCAAAACTACGAAACTGATAACCTCTATATATTCAGGTGTCGCATTCTTCGGAGCATTATGGTTGTTATTATATTCAAGTATTGCGTTCTTTGGAGCGTTATGACTGTTATATGTGTGCCCTCACCTACCCATATGTACCAAGGTTGTCCTCAGATTGCATTCACTTAAATAGATAGTACACCCTATTTACTTTACTCAGTATTTATATTCGACTTGTACTTTTTGTATCTTGTTACGTCCCTATGAGGATCTGGCTCCCTTCCAGATCTCAATGAGGCATATTACTCGACTGTGTACGGGCCCGGGTAGGAGGCGCAGTTCATGACCGAGAAGGATCTTGAGGTGCTGCCTTTGGAGTTCCCTTGAGTCTTGGTAGGCCTACCACCTCTTACTTGAGCATCTTATCTAGTTAGTCGATGTTCTAGTCTATTTATCTTACTATCTTTCTGCAATTTCATTCAGTATTGTATTCAGTGGGTTTGTCCACACCAGACTTATTTTGGCTTGTATTATGACATTCAGACTCCTTACGTTTATTTTCAGTATTATCCTCGTCTTTCTTACTTATGTTCTGTGGATGAGATTATATGTTTACCTGTTGTATGCTTTAGTTTAATTGTGGACTTAGTCCATTGTACAATATAGTACACCTAGATAGGGCCATTAAATTGGGAACATATTCTAGATTGTATCATCTGACCTAGTTGCGTATCCATCCTATTTTATTTTGGGACTGGGCGTAACAATTTCCCTATGCTTTCTCTTCTCCTTATGCTCTCTTCTCCCTTCTTCCAAAATAGAATTTCTTCCAATAGTCAAAACCCTAGACCCTAAAGTGAAGATTGGGGGTCAAAATCCTAGTCCCACTATAAAAAAAGTTACAATATTCAACCGTTATTTGGTATGTCATCGATTAACTATGATGATTAGATTTTTCAAACATTTGGTCTACATATAAATATTGAATTATATAAGTTTAATGTAGGAGAAATATATCTCAAAGAAATTGAGTCATCTAATACACTAATTTCTTATTCCGCTTCGCCAGAAGAATACCTCGGTTCTTCTAAAGCACTCTTGGTAAAGAATTTGACAAATTAATTTCGAAATTTTTTGTCGTAAGACTATGGAACTAAATGACAGTCCTATAAATAAGTAGGACTTTTAAAGAAACTGACAGTCCTTCTTTTACTTAGGACTGTCAAGAAATGTTACAGTCCTGACAAACCATAGGGCTGTCATATTTCTTGCAGTCCTAGTTAATTTTAGGACTTTCAAAATTTTCTACAGTCCTAATTCCTGCATTCATTTTTTTTAATTTTATGCAGTTTTATTAACTTTAATTTTTATTGTAGGGGTTATCATTTTTCTATATTATGGTACCTACCTCCTCCAATTGCCGTTGATGTAGATAATTTATTCTCGATCAATATTTGCTTTGAATTAGACGAACAAGCATTACATTGGTGCAGAGAAGTTGGACAGGAAAATAATATAGTCATTATGATATCAAGATCGGTCAGAAATTGGCCGGGACGTAAAACTATAGAGCTTGGATTTGAAAGAGGTGAATTATTCAGGTATCATGGAAAGAAAGATACAGTTCCCCAAAGAAAAGTTCAAAACATAAGCATTGGTATGAGGAAATGCGGTTGTCCATTCAAGATCTTTATTGTAAACATATAAGATGTGAAGTGGATAGTCCAAGTCAAGAATATAATCTACAATCATGTTATTGTCGAAACACTTTCGGGTCATCGGTATGTCGGACAGTTGAACAATGTTCAGAGGAAGATACTTGAAAATTTGTCCAGTTTAGGAGTTGCAACCAGACAAATTTTGGGCCAGGGTATAGTTTAAGGGTTTTGTTCCTCCCGGAGCACTTATCAATTTCAATGTGCACTTCAGTACCATTTGTATAAAGCCAAACTGACGAAGCACTATATTAGGCATACAATGCTCATCGATTTTATGGCAACTTATCAGACCGTGAAATAAAACTATTGGTTGCAATGGACGACTACTCCATCGCAAATCCCGATATGGATGCTAAAATACCTGAACAAAGTAAATTATGCATAACGTAATTTAGTAAATTAGTACCACCCAGAAGAATCTAACAAAAATATGCACTCTTTTCACCTCTTCTGCCACCAAATCTTCAAGTGCATTACGTATGGTAGCCAATGTTTGAGAACGTTTGGCATCATCCAAAGTTGGCTTCCATCAACACATTCTAGGAAGGTCCTCGTCATAGTGTCTGACCTCTGCAGCCCGATTCAATATTGGAAAGTGCTCGTATATCCATGACTACACGTATATTAGAATAGTCAATAATTTAACAACAAAATTTCATATTATGTACACAACTAGACAGTTATTTCTTTACATGGAGTAGAGTCTAGCATCTTGCTATTGTCTTCGTACTGACGCGGGATGCTGCACCAAGCTCATGGTAAAGGTATGCTAGTATACCGCTTCCCCAAGAAATTTCTTCAACGGTATCGACGTCAAGAAAATTCAGTAGATATCTGACATAAATTAAAGTTCCGGACATGTCCGTGTAAGCCCCTGATTTTTTAAAATATTAAAACCTGGATTTTTCCCAATTTTCTGGAATTTTCTGTGAATTTTCTGTAATTAAAATCAAGGTTTTAATTATTAAATGATTTTTAATTGTTAATAAATAATATTAAAATATTATGAAAATAATATTTTTGGGTGTAAAATGGAAAACTGGACTTAGGGTAATTTTTCTGGAATTTATCGGGCCCCGGACCTATTTTTAATTACCTAAAAATATTTATTTATTTAATTACTTAATTAATTAATTATCATTTATTTATTTATTCATTTATTTTCTTATTTAAATTTCCAGCCCGGCCCAATACCCTAACTCGGCCCATTGGGCCCAGCCCAGCCCACAACCTGCTAGCGGGTCGGGTCGGGTCGGTCAAACCCGAAACCGACCCGCCGCCAACCGAACCCGCTGGCCCGGTCACCCCAGCCCCCCCCCCCCCCCCGTGCCCGCGTCCACCGCCGCTCCGGCCGCTCCGTCCGGCCACGCCACCCCTCGTCTCCGCCTTCCTCGCCCACGTCTCCGCCAGACCCGGCCACCCCCGCCTCCCTCGGCCCTAACGCACCGCCTTTCCCCTATTTAACTCCCCTCCGAGTCCCCTCCGGCAGCCTAACCCTCCGCTCCGCCACCGCCCGTGCCACCTCGCCACCACCCGCCGCCCGTCTCCGTCGAAGCCCCCTCTCCGCCTCCTCCTTCTTCCCGCCGCTGCTCCGCCAGCAGCCGACCCCGCTGCCCGAGTCCCCTCCGGCGTCCAGCAGCAGCAGCCCCAGCGGCCGTCCCCACCCGCTCCGGCAACCGCCACGCCGTGCCCGCCCTCGCCGGCGCCGCCCAGCCCCCGGCCGGCCTTCCCCGCAGCGGCGCCGCCCCCTCCGGCCGCCTGAATCCCCAGAACCCAAACCGTAACCCTAATTCAATTGGATTCGTGTCGGACACGACACGGACACGAGAATTTTTCGGGTTTCAGAGCCCTGTTCAGGTACTCATATCTTTCTCCTCGCTGCCCCGTTTTCAATTCCGTAAATTGCGTTGCGAAGCCTGTATGACCCTCTCGGTGCCCGGACAAACCGCTCGGGGCATCGCGTCCTGTGGTGATCGCACATCGCGATCCAAAAACAGGAAAACAACGACCCGATTCACCCCGCTCGACGGGCGATTTTATGATCGGCTCATCGGAATCCAATTCTGGAAGTTTCGTTGAGTTCGTATTAGCGTTCCTGACCTGTTGACACTAAGTTTGGTAAATTTAGAGACCGTTGACCCGGACACGCTTTTCGGTGCAAAGCGGGCCCACCGGCGGACCCCGTTTTGACCCGAAACTGCCGTTTTGCCCTTGTCTCCAAATTGGACCCAAGGACAGGCGTTTCTAGCTATTTGATATCTTCTGAGCGTGATGGTAATATCTATTTCAGCTTTTGGACTCATTTCTGGAAATTCCCCGAGAATAATTAATTGGATCCAAACAACAGGCAAGTACCTGCACTTCAAGGTTAACCTTTATATTGTGATAAATAGATTCCCTGCTTTATTAGTACCATTGATGATTATATGTAGAGTTAGAATACTGGATTTCATGTCTTGAATAATGTATTTCGTGTCTTGCTTTTCGTGTCGGGCGGGAGAATACTAGGAGGCATGTAGTTTACCCTTTCCCCCTGTAATCACTGTGTGCCAGCTGTTGGTACGGGATTGTACCATCAGCCTTATACTTGATTATTCCCGTAATTATTGTGTACTAGTCGTCTATGACAGCCCTATTAGCCTTATAAACCCCTACATGCCAACTAGGTATTCTAAATACACAAGTTCAAGCACATAAGTTCCTGTCTTGTTACAGTTATATTTCTTGTCACATTTTATTCCTGTTTTACTCGGATTTCTGGTTTATAGCAATCAATCATATTTTACTTCTAGTCTTGTTTTGTAGCATTATTTCTCAGTTAATTTCACTACTTACTTACGCATTTCTCAACATAATGCTTAGTCAGTTATTTTCTACCTGTCACAAATATTTAGTTTAAATCTTGTTGTACATTGTATACTTTGCTCCTTTCCTGACTGGATCCGTTGTTTAGGCGATGACGAGAACCTTGCCCCCACCTATTATGGACCCTCTGAGACAGCAGGTGATACAGTTGCAGAGCCGGTTCCCACCCAGGAGACTACTCCTGCAGAGTAGTTATCCTTAGTTATTTATTTTTCCTTTCATCTTAGTAATCGGGTTTGTCCCCGATATAATCTATGGTTCTGTAATAAACTCTGGATCTGATTATCATATTCTGGTTATAAAATCTTAGCATTCTTTTCCTGTTATTTTTCCTTGCCTATTTAATTATTGTGAATGAGCTAGATTTATCACCTGTGATCATGCCCTAGACAGCGTACTACCGCCGACACTGCGGCGTAGGCTGGACGTACCCACGCACTCGTGCCCGAATTTCTGGGTGTGGGTCGTGACACGTTTTTATGGTGGCCCATGCAGGTCTAACGACTAAATTGTTCGATTTCAACTTAGGGACCGAATAGGCCTGCAATAAGATTGAGGATTCTAGGAAAAGCTCATTCACAGTATAGGGTCCTTATTTCAATTCTTGATATCACTTATGATCAATTTTTCTATCGCCCTTGATTTTCAAGTAATCTATTCTGATCTCCCTATCCCTTCATCTTTCAGAATGGTTCAGACAAGGAACACAGTAGGAGGCACATCAGAACCAGCTGAGCAGACTGTGCCCGAAACTCTTGCACTCCCTCCACCTCCATCTACTCCGGCAGTTACTTTAGATGGGGCACAACTACTTGGAGTGTTCCAGGGACTAGTGGAATCCCAGAAAGAACAGACTGCACTTCTGCGGACCAGCCTCTCAGAAGCTATTAAGTCCCAGGAGTCGCCACTCAAGAGGCCAGGGAGTGCCAAAGACTTCAAAAACCTCAGACCCTTGGAATTCTACGGAACTGAGGGCATTCTCTATGCCGATGAGTGGATAGAGAATGTCGAGAGACTCCTGAAGACTGCTCGGGTTCCTGACGATCTCAAAGTGGAGTCCGCAAGCCTGCAACTATTCGACATTGCTCAAACCTGGTTCAGAGATGAACCCCAACTATCTGCTCCTGACCTCACCTGGGAGGACTTCAAGAGGCTATTCAAGGAGAAATTCTACCCCGAAGTGGCTCGGAAAGCTCTCGAAAGCCAATTCGAGAGACTGGAACAAGGTGACCTATCTGTTGATGAGTATACTGCTGAATTTAGCAGGTTAAGCCACTTTGCGGAGTACATGGTTCGTACCCCGGAGGACAAAGCCCATAGATTCAAGAAGGGGCTGTCTCCGGATATTCGCCTTGCTGTCACCACCAGCCGAGCCCGCACCTATGAGGAAATCTTGAACGTGGCACAAGGCGTTGAGAGAGACATGGGGCATAAACTAAAGCGAGAGAGAGATACCGGAAATGCGGGACCCAACAAATGCCCTTTTCAACAACAACAACAACAGAGGTCCCCGCAGCAAACCCAGCGTCCTCTCCTTCGAGCTACAGCACCCCAACACCAAGCTCAAGTACAGAATCAACGAGTTCCCACTTGTGGCTTTTGTAAAAAATAAGGTCACACCTGGCAAGTTTGTAGGAAGAGACTAGGTGCCTGTCTGTATTGTGGATCAACAGCACATCGAGTGAGGGACTGTGCCGCTGCTCCAGGACGCGGACAAGCTTACGTGATGACCGTGGAGAACGCGCAGACCTTGGGAGCAGCTAATACGCGTAAGTGATTCGTAGATACCTTTTCTAGTATTGTTTAGCTCGTGCCTATTGGTTCGTGACCTCAGCCCTAACCAAGTAATTTTTGAACTTGCTAAATAACCTGGTATGCTTTTAAATTTTGATAGATGTTTTAGAGGCTTTTGCTATTGTGCTTATTTTATGTTATTCTGTGAACTTCAATAATTTGCACCTCCTTTTCATCATCATCTGGCACACTTAATTTTGCTGAACTTGACTTATGCTGCTATTTTATAGCCTAGTTTTGTAAGCCTGCCCTTTATCGGGCTTGTTCATGACACATGTATTATTGAGGCCTGATCAACCCTACTAATACAAGTGTCTACTCAGAATCAGTGTACTACAGCCTGATCAACCTTAGTGCATTTTGATTCGCACTTCGCACGACTACTTTACATGGATTGAGATATATAGTTGACTAGTATACTTGCCCCTAAATATGTCCGAGCATATCGTATCAGTTGCATAACTGTATTAATACGAGCATGCAAATAAATGATTACCAGAATGGAATCTCAATCCATAACCGCCTGACAATTCCCATTGGAATTCATTAAAACGCCTTGATCGCTATACTCCTGTCCTACCTGTCACGACCTAATTCCGTAGAATCACTTGAGGCGTCCCCCGAATCGTGACCGCCGTGCGGGCCTGGAGTTGCGCCCGCACAAGGCTTTAATGATTTGCATAGCAGGCACATATTCAGAGTACGCAGATAAATTGAAACACAGATTTGAAACATAGAAAAGTTCTCTTTATTGATAATGAACATTTATTACAAACTCTTGAACGAGTTAGCTAATATGCCGAACGGCTTACAAAGAGATGACTCAAAATGAGATAGCAGTCCTGTACATTACATCCCTTTATAAACTCAAAACGATAAAGACCTCCAGGCTGGAGGATAGCTTTGCCACGGAGCTGCATTTGTGTATGAAGAGTTGCAGCTTCTGGCTTCAAAAGGCTTCGAGGCGCGGTGAAGATGCACCTACAGCTTGGACTGGATCGGGTAGACGACTTCGGCTCCTCGCTCGGTTCGCCTTGGTACGGAGAACCTGTTTCAACGAGGGTCAGCATATCGAAACATGCTGGTGAAGGCGAGCTAGCCTGACTATACCAATCAACACATTGTTTAGTGAAGCACGCATATTTTTGTGGGTTTCTATCTTGCCTTAGTTCATTTACAAGTAAGCAGCATATAGAAATTTACTGAAATGAATGTGCCACCGTTCGGTGGATTTTACCTGACCGTCTGAATTACCTGCACAATACTTACCATGCCTTCCCTGAAACGAAGACACAAGTTAGTATGCAACAGGTTTAAATATACATAGGATCACTGGCTTGATGCCACGAAGGGACGGGTTATAGTCTCAAGACACAAATGATATACACCGCGGTGGCGAGCCCCGCTGCATAATACTTTGCCCCATAACATACGACTATACATACGTTCCGTCCGGATCGGATCGGTCCCGGCGCCCCGGTGACCGTCCGCGGAACTCATAACATACCTTGTGCACAAGTCGTCCGTGATCGAGAATACTCATAGAATTTGTTCCATAGCATACAGTTTTGTATAGTCATCCTGACAGTTTATTTCATAACAAGCATATATTTCCATACTTAGCACGATTCATAGAACAGTTACAGATGAACTAGCATACAGGATGATAACCGTTCATAAGTTTGTTGACAAGCATAATAACCAAGTTATTCTCTTTTATCTTGGTTTCTTTTATTATTATTTGGTATCGTTTGATCGGGCGAAGGAGTGAGGCTTGGAAGCAAGGCTAGCTAATCGGGTTGGTAGCCACTCATTTAGATTTTGGAAAGAAGAAGGAAAGAGGCGCTTCACGACTCCGTTCGCAAGCCGCCTACTGCTCGTTCACCTGCACACGAACAGCTCGATTAATACTTCTTCCTCTCTTTCCAATCTCGGAATAGAAGTGCAAGTCAATAAACGAAAATAATGAAAACCATCGAAACCGTTCAAGGAAAACAAGCAAATCCCAAAACCAACTCAAAGCACGAAAGCAACAAGCGACATCGAAAACCGAGGCAATAAAAGAATGCAGCGGAGAGGTCCCTCCTGACTCTGCCGCTAAGCCGATCCTTGGGGCACAGTCCACTGAATATGGAAATCGATTCCGAAGAAACAAATCCATAACGAGGACGAGTTCTTAATTCAATCTATCCCGATCGAACGATACCGCCTTGTGTTTCTTAGCCGCACTCTCCGCACCGGGAGAACGGGGTGCTACATCCTACCCAACTAATTGGAAGTTTCGTCCCGAAACTTAAGAATAGAACCAACCGTTAGGGGTTATTGGGTTGAGACAGGAGCTTAGAGGGGAGTGGACAATCCCGAGCTACGTGGCCTGGCCCGCCACAGTTGAAGCATAGACCTTTTCTGCTGTAACATCTCTCCGTAGAGTGTCCTTGCCTTTTACAGAAATCACAGAATGGTCTCGGGTTTCCTTTGTGGGGACCGCCATGGTTAGGGCACTTTGCAGCGGTATTTCCTCCATCGTTGCCTTGGCGTTTGTGATTGTAGGTATGCACAGCGCCGGTAGAAACGTGAGGATACTGTGGCTCGAGCGATAGGGCGTGATTCATGACTTCACGTATTATTCCGTACTGATTATTGGCCACGTGCGAATGGATGGCAGGGCGTAGTCCACCTTCAAACCTTCTGGCTCGACTCGCTGCATCAGGTAAATAGGCCCTAGCGAATTTGGAGAGTCGGTTGAATTCGGTGGAGTACTGCTTAACTGTCATACTGCCCTGCCGAAGCTGCACGAAATCGTTTTCCATCTTACGTTGCACTGGAGGGGGTATAAACTCCTCTTCAAACGCGGCACAAAAGGTCGTCCACGAGATCGCCTCCTCTCCGTGATCAAATTGGAGAGATCGTCGATGCACGTCCCACCAATCGTGTGCGTTGAGGCGGAGCTGTAGTTGCGCGCAGGCGACGCGCTTATCTTCGGGGACCTCTAGCAGAGTGAAGTGGTCTTCAATCTCGGCTAGCCAATCTAGAGCTACCACTGGGTCCTCAGTCCCGTTGAACGGGGTATTGCAAACTTTCTTAAAATGGCCCAAGTTGAAGGCAGTCACGTCCCTCGGTCTTGGGATTTGAGGCGTCTCTACTTCAAGCACGGGCTGTTCCACCGGAGTCGTTGCTGTTGCGGCGGAATGGTTGGCAGCCAAAGTCTGAACGATCTGTTGCAGGGCATCTACCTGCTTTTGTTGGACTGAGAATCGGGTCTCTAGATTACTCTCGAACTTGGCTTGGCGAGCATCGTCTCGTTGTCGTTGCGATTCTAACATTTGCATTACCCGCTCAAGCGGGTCGACTTGAGACATGCCTCGTTGGCTCCGAGAGCTTCCCGAAGTACCCGAACTGCTTTCTTGTGTTTCGTTCAGTGGTTGCGCTGCAGATTGCGCTGGATCCATTCCTTCAAAAGAAGGTAAATTATATTAGAATCATAATGTATTATGGACTTATTGCATGAACGTATCTCATTTTGGCCTAGCGAGTTCAAGAGTTCGCACAGGAATTTTGATCGTTAAAGGAACTTTTCCAGCACGAAGTCTAAGGAATTTTGAATCTGTGCTCTGATACCACTATGTCACGACCCAATTCCGTAGAATCACTTGAGGCGTCCCCCGAATCGTGACCGCCGTGCGGGCCTGGAGTTGCGCCCGCACAAGGCTTTAATGATTTGCATAGCAGGCACATATTCAGAGTACGCAGATAAATTGAAACACAGATTTGAAACATAGAAAAGTTCTCTTTATTGATAATGAACATCTATTATAAACTCTTGAACGAGTTAGCTAATATGTCGAACGGCTTACAAAGAGATGACTCAAAATGAGATAGCAGTCATGTACATTACATCCCTTTATAAACTCAAAACGATAAAGACCTCCAGGCTGGAGGATAGCTTTGCCACGGAGCTGCATTTGTGTATGAAGAGTTGCAGCTTCTGGCTTCAAAAGGCTTCGAGGCGCGGTGAAGATGCGCCTACAGCTTGGACTGGATCGGGTAGACGACTTCGGCTCCTCGCTCGGTTCACCTTGGTGTGGAGAACCTGTTTCAACGAGGGTCAGCATATCGAAACATGCTGGTGAAGGCGAGCTAGCCTGACTATACCAATCAACACATTGTTTAGTGAAGCATGCATATTTTTGTGGGTTTCTATCTTGTCTTAGTTCATTTACAAGTAAGCAGCATATAGAAATTTACTGAAATGAACGTGCCACCGTTCGGTGGATTTTACCTGACCGTCTGAATTACCTGCACAATACTTACCATGCCTTCCCTGAAACGAAGACACAAGTTAGTATGCAACAGTTTAAATATACATAGGATCACTGGCTTGATGCCACGAAGGGACGGGTTATAGTCTCAAGACACAAATGATATACACCGCGGTGGCGAGCCCCGCTGCATAACACTTTGCCCCATAACATACGACTATACATACGTTCCGTCCGGATCGGATCGGTCCCGGCGCCCCGGTGACCGTCCGTGGAACTCATAACATACCTTGTGCACAAGTCGTCCGTGATCGAGAATACTCATAGAATTTGTTCCATAGCATACAGTTTTGCATAGTCATCCTGACAGTTTATTTCATAACAAGCATATATTTCCATACTTAGCACGATTCATAGAACAGTTACAGACGAACTAGCATACAGGATGATAACCGTTCATAAGTTTGTTGACAAGCATAATAACCAAGTTATTCTCTTTTATCTTGGTTTCTTTTATTATTATTTGGTATCGTTTGATCGGGCGAAGGAGTGAGGCTTGGAAGCAAGGCTAGCTAATCGGGTTGGTAGCCACTCACTTAGATTTTGGAAATAAGAAGGAAAGAGGCACTTCACGACTCCGCTCGCAAGCCGCCTACTGCTCGTTCACCTGCACACGAACAGCTCGATTAATACTTCTTCCTCTCTTTCCAATCTCGGAATAGAAGTGCAAGTCAATGAACGAAAATAATAAAAACTATCGAAACCGTTCAAGGAAAACAAGCAAATCCCAAAATCAACTCAAAGTACGAAAGCAACAAGCGACATCGAAAACCGAGGCAATAAAAGAATGCAGCGGAGAGGTCCCTCCTGACTCTGTCGCTAAGCCGATCCTTGGGGCGCAGTCCACTGAATATGAGAATCGATTCCGAAGAAACAAATCCATAACGAGGACGAGTTCTTAATTCAATCTATCCCGATCGAACGATATCGTCTTGTGTTTCTTAGCCGCGCTCTCCGCACCGGGAGAACGGGGTGCTACACTACCACCTCGCCCTTGAACTCTTTATTATTGATCCTCGTCTTCCCTTATTTCGGAAAGACAAATCCTATGTTTGGTATAAGTTGAATTGTAGTGCTAGACATACCCCGCAGACCGGTCAAATTAATGATAACCCCTTTATGACTAAGGAAATACCATAAGTGGTGTATTCGTGTTGCAGACTTAAAATTCAATACCGTGATTTTATTAAGTTGGGACCTAGCTTTACTAGTTGTACAACCTTAGAGGATATATGGGTAAAATTCTAAGTTGGGTAGCGACCGCAATGTTCACCTGAGAGAAAACCTGTTAGACTGTAATCAAGTGAGATTGGACAGAGCGAACCCTGCCATATTTTAAATTTTGAGGACGAAATTTTTATAAGTTGGGTAAATTGTAAGCCCCTGATTTTTTAAAATATTAAAACCTGAATTTTTCCCAATTTTCTGGAATTTTCTGTGAATTTTCTGTAATTAAAATCAAGGTTTTAATTATTAAATGATTTTTAATTATTAATAAATAATATTAAAATATTATGAAAATAATATTTTTTGGTGTAAAATGGAAAACTGGACTTAGGGTAATTTTTCTGGAATTTATCGGGCCCCGGACCTATTTTTAATTACCTAAAAATATTTATTTATTTAATTACTTAATTAATTAATTATCATTTATTTATTTATTCATTTATTTTCTTATTTAAATTTCCAGCCCGGCCCAATACCCTAACTCGGCCCATTGGGCCCAGCCCAGCCCGCAACCTGCTAGCGGGTCGGGTCGGGTCGGTCAAACCCGAAACCGACCCGCCGCCAACCGAACCCGCTGGCCCGGTCACCCCAGCCCCCCCCCCCCCCCGTGCCCGCGTCCACCGCCGCTCCGGCCGCTCCGCCCGGCCACGCCACCCCTCGTCTCCGCCTTCCTCGCCCACGTCTCCGCCAGACCCGGCCACCCCCGCCTCCCTCGGCCCTAACGCACCGCCTTTCCCCTATTTAACTCCCCCCCGAGTCCCCTCCGGCAGCCTAACCCTCCGCTCCGCCACCGCCCGTGCCACCTCGCCGCCACCCGCTGCCCGTCTCCGTCGAAGCCCCCTCTCCGCCTCCTCCTTCTTCCCGCCGCTGCTCCGCCAGCAGCCGACCCCGCTGTCCGAGTCCCCTCCGGCGTCCAGCAGCAGCAGCCCCAGCGGCCGTCCCCACCCGCTCCGGCAACCGCCACGCCGTGCCCGCCCTCGCCGGCGCCGCCCAGCCCCCGGCCGTCCTTCCCACATAGGCGCCGCCCCCTCCGGCCGCCTGAATCCCCAGAACCCAAACCCTAACCCTAATTCAATTGGATTCGTGTCGGACACGACACGGACACGAGAATTTTTCGGGTTTCAGAGCCCTGTTCAGGTACTCATATCTTTCTCCTCGCTGCCCCGTTTTTAATTCCGTAAATTGCGTTGCGAAGCCTGTATGACCCTCTCGGTGCCCGGATAAACCGCTCGGGGCATCGCATCCTGTGGTGATCGCACATCGCGATCCAAAAACAGGAAAATAACGACCCGATTCACCCCGCTCGACGGGCGATTTTGTGATCGGCTCATCGGAATCTAATTCTGGAAGTTCCGTTGGGTTCGTATTAGCGTTCCTGACCTGTTGACACTAAGTTTGGTAAATTTGGAGACCGTTGACCCGGACACGCTTTTCGGTGCAAAGCGGGCCCACCGGCGGATCCCGTTTTGACCCGAAACTGCCGTTTTGCCCTTGTCTCCAAATTGGACCCAAGGACAGGCATTTCTAGCTATTTGACATCTTCTGAGCGTGATGGTAATGTCTATTTCAGCTTTTGGACTCATTTCTGGAAATTCCTCGAGAACAATTAATTGGATCCAAACAACAGGCAAGTACCTGCACTTCAAGGTTAACCTTTATATTGTGATAAATAAATTCTCTGCTTTATTAGTACCATTGATGATTATCTGTAGAGTTAGAACACTGGATTTCATGTCTTGAATAATGTATTTCGTGTCTTGCTTTTCGTGTCGGGCGGAAGAATACTAGGAGGCATGTAGTTTACCCTTTCCCCCTGTAATCACTGTGTGCCAGCTGTTGGTACGTGATTGTACCATCAGCCTTATACTTGATTATTCCCGTAATCATTGTGTACTAGTCGTCTATGACGGCCCTATTAGCCTTATAAACCCCTACATGCCAACTAGGTATTCTAAATACACAAGTTCACGCACATAAGTTCCTGTCTTGTTACAGTTATATTTCTTGTCACATTTTATTCCTGTTTTACTCGGATTTCTGGTTTATAGCAATCAATCATATTTTACTTCTAGTCTTGTTTTGTAGCATTATTTCTCAGTTAATTTCACTACTTACTTACGTATTTCTCAACATAATGCTTAGTCAGTTATTTTCTACCTGTCACAAATATTTAGTTTAAATCTTGTTGTACATTGTGTACTTTGCTCCTTTCCTGACTGGATCCGTTGTTTAGGCGATGACGAGAACCTTGCCCCCACCTATTATGGACCCTCTGAGACAGCAGGTGATACAGTTGCAGAGCCGGTTCCCACCCAGGAGACTACTCCTGCAGAGTAGTTATCCATAGTTATTTATTTTTCCTTTCATCTTAGTAATCGGGTTTGTCCCCGATATAATCTATGGTTCTGTAATAAACTCTGGATCTGATTATCATATTCTGGTTATAAAATCTTAGCATTCTTTTCCTGCTATTTTTCCTTGCCTATTTAATTATTGTGAATGAGCTAGATTTATCACCTGTGATCATGCCCTAGACAGCGTACTACCGCCGACACTGTGGCGTAGGCTGGACGTACCCACGCACTCGTGCCCGAATTTCCGGGTGCGGGTCGTGACAGTCCGGAATGCCAACAACTCCTAAGATGAAATACATGCATGCACGGTCCACCATATCGACAGTTTCGCCTTCGGCCTCCTTGTCTTTGAATGTCTCCTCCAAATATTTTAAAGGAAGACAATATGACTTCTTGAAATCTTGAAGGGTTATAAAACTACGATCCTCAGCTCCAAGAAAATTTGATACAAAGTCTATGACATGATCGTGCCACGATAACTCCTTCTCATCAAATATTCATTCATCATGACCCGACCTGTAACATTAAGGCCTAATATTTGATGGACGTCATCCAGTATAATCGTTATCTCCCACGTTGGAAGATGGAAAGTGTTGGGTTCTGGATGCCAGCGCTCTACTAATGCTGATATAAGCGTATTGTCCACCGTCTTATACGCGTACTTGGCCAAATTATACAAACCGACAGGAATAATTTTGTTCATGACGACTTCCCCTAATCTGCCAAGATCCAAGCTACTGCACTTCTTCCCGTGGTTCACAATCGTTAGCATACGTGAGCTCATCTGAATAGTTAACAGTCAGATAAAATTAGAATTACGAAATATATTAATCTAAATCAAAACTTAAATTTTCATAATGTAATGTACATACCAAGTCATTCCATATTTGAAATGCAACATGGTTGTCAAACGACAATAACATAGAGCAACCTTCTGGACAAGTCAAAATTGGACTAGTCGCTGTTGAAAAGGTCCTGAACCATAGTATGGACGGGTTCGGACAATAGGCACGACTTCATCGGAGGAATAAGACAGAGGACTAGTAGGAGCCAGTTTCTTCGAAAGAGACTTACGTGCCGATGCAGTGACTCATCTTTGTGGCTTGGGTTCGACGATAGTGACTGGTCTCACAACCACATGGTCCATATTGCGTCTGTTATGCGCCAAAATAATGGGCCGTTTTCTTTTCGTAGCTGCCTTAAAACTAAAAAAGAAATAAATAATTTCAGATATAGAGATAAACAACTGGGACAGTAAGGTCTGTAAGAAAATTTTAAAGTCCCGCTTATATATATGACTGTAAGAAATTCTGCAGTCTATATATAATCCAGGATTGTAGGATTACTGTACAGTCCTACAGATACTATAGGACTGTAGGAAAATTCTACAGTTCTATATATAGTATATGACTGTAGAATTTGCCTACAGTGATGTTGGTTTGAAACTCGACTGTCGATTCTGTTCGATTTTTTGAAATCCTAAATTTGATTTTTAGGATTCGAAAGTTCGTATATCAACCATAAATTAGTTCTAAAACTATTTTATCTAACTATTTTAGGCATTACCAAGGGTTCACGAAAATTAAATCAAAATTACACATAAATATTTCAAAACCCTAATGGAGGACAAATATTAGATATATACCTAGATTGTGAAGAAGGTTTGTGTGCCATTGCTTGAAATTGGAGGAGTTGGAGAGAAAGGGGAAAGAAAATTTGAATAAGGAAAGAAAGAAAGGGGTTTGAGAATTTGAAGAGAGAGAAAAAAAAATTTAGAATGAAGGATTTTGGAAAGTTTGGAGGGGGAGGGGGTTGGACAACCCAAAGTAAATTTTGAGCTGTCCTGAGTAAAAATTACAAAAATCTGGACTGTCATGAAGTAATAGACTGTCATAAGCAATTTTTGAAATGCTTATAGAATTTGCCTTTATAAGTCATGCACACACTTCTTTTCTAAATAAGCTAAAGTAATCTAAATACTTTCATATATGTAAGGACAACGTGGCTCTTGTGGTCAGTGAGAAAAGGTATAACCTCCCTGGGTGGACGGAGGTCTCGGGATCAAACATCGGAGAGGAGGGGGGGGGGGGGGGGGGGGGGCAATGGGCCCAAATAGCATGCAACACGGAGTACGTAAAGTCCCGTGCGTATCGCCGGGCATCTGAAAAGAGAAAAGAAAAGGACATCGTGCCACTACATGCAAATTTCAAATTTTCGTAGGAACACCCAAGCAAATAAGGATATATTAAGGGGGATAAATATACAAATCCTTAAACAAAATGAAATTAATAAAAGTGGTGCTAATTTACGTCCAGTATCGTTTCATTTCACGGGGTTCTCTCTCGTTCGTCTTCTCCAGGTCAGTTTTCTCGAAACCCTAATTTTTTTATCCCTCTCTCTCAGTAATGGCGATGGATCCTCATTCTAATCCTAATGTAGATCTAGATCATACGATCCAAACTTCTGATTGTTGCTTGAGTGTGTTTGATTGTGAAAAATCACCGATAGAAACAAAATCACTCTATGATTTCGAAAATTATCATGCTCATTGCATGTTCCATTAGTCGGGATTCCCATGTTGAGAATTGGATGAAAGGATTTTTGGGCAAATTTGAGTTCTTTATTGCACAAATCAATGAGGAAATGATTTTCTCTTTAAGAAGATCTTTTGGACCATAGGTTTGGAGTAGTGATGAATATGGTTTTTTCATGTTTGTAAATGGTGCCATATTGGAATTTTCATTAGCGGTCGACGTAGAAACTATCTATTTGAAAGTGGTTCTTCAAAATAGGTTACCAGATCGGGATAAAGATAGGTTGCTAGGAATAGAAGGAAACCCGTCACGAGTGTAATGGTTGGCTTCCACGTACCAACTTAAATAATTCCAAGGTCCGCGTGCACGTTGCCGAATCCTGAAATCCCTAGTAAATATACTCGTGGACTATTAATGGGAAGACTTGCCACAAGATTTATTTTTATCAGCTCGTGACCTTACTCGCTCTATGCCGGACTCATGGTACGGCATTTTGCTCTGTGCATGTTAGCTGAGTAACATTGCAACCATATTTATATACTATTTAAAGTATTACAAGTTTATGATTGTTTTTTCAATAGTGCAAATCATAAAACTAACTTTATAAATATTATCATGATTTTTCTATCATAATATTGTTACACTCCCTCTTTTAACTTCTCTCTCAGTCTCTCCCCCTTTTTTAATCTTAACTGAATCTCTCTCTCTATAATGTCAATTAGCAGAAGGATCTAAATTACCATGAGTTCCTCATAACACTCCGTCTTTTTCTATTTTAAACTCTTAGTACCATGTTGGTGGAGGATCGAAAGATCATCAATTGAACTATCTCATAATTCTCTCAAATAAAATGTACAATTATTTACCGGATTTCTCATCCTCCTCAAACTACTTGCAAACTATATTATTACCAAATTAGTCTTTTCTATAATATAATAAAGATGCACAAAGAAGTGAAAATAAAAGAGTATTACATTCAGATACAGTTGCATTACTTAAAATTATCACACTGGTTGACTGCAAACAGAGCCCTCTGAACTCTGGAGTGGTTGCAGATTACTCCTGATACTATATCTTTTAGGATATAACCCACTGCACTTTTGCCACAGGGTACAACGTCATCCACCATAAAAATCGATTACAAAACTACTAATAGACCATTGGCTCTCTCCTTCACTCCCTTCCTCTTCAACATTTTCCAGCCCAATCAAAAGGCCAAAAGTGAGGCGATCGTTGTTAACAACAAGTAGCAACGACCCTCCACCAACATGCAAGCAAAGATCTCTCGATCTAACTGCTTTCTTTATCCGAGGAGCATGATACGAGCAACAATGACAATCCATACTACTATCTTTCTCTCTCCTCGTCCCTCTATCTTGTAAGCTTTGGCGATCAATAAAATGTTGCTTCATTTGGACAAAGGTAGAAATGCCCCTAGGCCCAGGGTTGACTGGATTGGCCTTGTACATGGATGTGTCATCTCCATGATGGATTCACCACAATTGACTTAATGCAGCCGACGTGATCAAACATACGGTTGGTATTTCTAGCCATAAATGTCTGACCAGATTGAAAATGGGAGTGAGAGGGAGGAAAGAATCTCTGCTGCTGATGTGGTCACTGTATTTTTGTCTTGAATGCGGTGATACAAGTTTGAAATGGTGAGAAGGAACAAAGATGGAAGAGGATAGAAATAAAAAAAGTAAAAGAAAATATAGATTAGGTTAGGAGTGAAAACATAACAAGTAGGTATTTGTGACCGAGATATGATATCCCTCGGTATTAGTAATTTAGTACAAGGAGTTATTGTAATAAAGTATAGTTTCAGGGGTTGTTTGTAATTATCCAATAGTCGAGGGTTGGTATCTTCCATTTATTTTAATTACACGTATTTAGTTAAATGTACCAATTTTGACACATTCTCATAACAATATCATTTGTTCATTTCCATATTGATGATGTCTCAATGATAGACGTAATATCTACTCTTTCTAAAATTGTGTTTCATTCATCATAACTTACCACATCATACAAAGTTTCATAAAGAATACACATATTGGAAATTAGGGTTTTAAAAGGAGTCGTTGTTTGTTTGATGCTTGTAACTAACTACTTCCTGGGAAGCCCATAAGCAAAATTCCTATCTCGATCAAGTAGTTTTACAAACTACATTTGTTTGGTAAATGTATTATGTGAAAGCACTTTTGTTCAAAAATATTTAATACAACAATTCTTTGAATTATCTGAAGTTGTAACAAATTTATTTTGCTCAGATGGCGTCTGAGAGTCCTTATTGAGAATTTTTGGTTTATCTTAAACAAATTAATGTTGCATGGTATGCTTCCCTAAGTTTGTTTATTCATCATATAGTTTCTCGCTTGGTAGAAGCGATAAATTATTGCTTCCCGTGACTGCATATTAAGGGCTTCTGATTTTTTTCATCTAAAGTTAATAGTGACCAAGCATTACTTTCTTAGAGTTTGCCTTCTCGTAGAAGCTGCAAGAGTGCTTAATATAGGCAGCACCAGACTAGCCGTCATCAGATGTATACAGATCTCCTGAAATTGGCTAGCAACTGTGGTCACTGTATTTTTGTGTATACTTATCATTCTACTTTTATTCACCTTGCTAGAATAGGATAGCATGTTCATTGCTGTGCATTAACTTTGTGGCGAGAGATCTTTTGTTTGATTTCTCATATAGGTTCCCTTCTTTCTCGATTGGCACTCTTCATGTGGCATTAAAGTCCATTTGTTCCCTTGGTAATTGTCACTTTATAATGCTAGTCCAATGCTTATTTACAACCCATCTTATGTAAAACCATATTGTTAGATTGTGGTGGGATTATAGGTGCCCATTGCTGTTTATTGTATCTTGAGATGGCCTTCTTCTCCAAGTTTTCTGTTGACAAGAAAAGGAATCCTCCATTCTCATTTCTCCTTGGCATTCGTTGGTTATAACCCAGTAATGTTGAATCTCAAGATCCCTATTACTGTGTCCTTTCAGGATTCTTCTCAAGTAGTTCCCATGTAAGCGGGATCCTGTTTATTTGGACCATCTCTTTACTAAAAATTGTACCAGCAATCATGCATTTGTCTACTTAGTAACCTATCCGTAGGACATTTCTCCAATATAACCCATTTGACATTCAGGTTCTTGAATTCTCTTTTTGTTGAGCCTTTCCTTCATTGGACTTGCACTGTTTTTAACTATCTTGGTCAGCTGACCGCATTATCATCTTACATGGCAGTTGAACACTAGTTAGTAGAATCCTCGTGCACAATTATGGCAGATTGCTCTCATGGTTGGCGCACCATGGCATAAGCTACAACTTAGTCGAACTTTACTTGTGGTCTGTCATCATTGCCCATGGCCAGTAGGCGAGATCGAGAATGGTGTGTTTTTGTGTATGTTTACAATTCACCCTAATGTTGCAAAACTCACTATTAGGTGTTGGTTGGAGAAGTGCCCTCTTCCCATACATTCTATTAGCAATATTAACTTCCAATTTCTATATTGGTGATTTCTCAAAGGTTAATGACAAGTTTGATATCTTTCCAGAAATTCTCCTCATTCATTTCAATTAAGTTCTATAAAAGAATATTTATTTGGAATACAATAGCAAAGCCTTTATTCCAAAATTCTGGGGTCGAAATTTATGTAGAATAATACTAGGGTTTTAAAAAACGTTTGATACTTCCAATTGAGTGCTTTCTAAAGCCCAAGCAAAAGTCCTATTTGAAAAGCACATTTACAAATTAGAACTTTTTGATAATTGCGTTTTATAAAGTACTTCTTTTAAAACTAGATATTACATAAGATAATCTTTGCCTGGGTTGTCTGTAGTCGCAACTAGTTTTTTTGTTTGATAATACCATTAAATGGCTTATCGGTTGGCAGAAAGTAGCATTTACCAACCACGTGAAGGAATGTGAGTTCCATAGAAGCTACGTTAAAGTTGAAATATGAAACAACATTTTTCTTGGTAAGTGGGTTTTCTTATTCTGCCAAATTTCATTCCTGTTCACTTTTGGCTTGATGTGTCAGAGAAATGAATGCAATTCCCTGTAGTTAATTTTAACTTGGAGGGAGTACTTGGATGGGCTACTTCTTGATTGCATGGGCTTAAATTGCACATCCAGAAGGTTGGTCTACCTACAAGCCAACAACCCTTCTTGGTTATGTGGCATGACACTCTCGTGCTCCAGCTACTTTGACTAGGAATTTGACACCAATATAGAGGGATGCAGTCAGGTTGACACTTGACAGCTGATCATAAAAACACTTTCTCAATTATTTTTTATGGAGATTTCTTATGCTCCACAGCTGAGCTTACCTCATTCTGATGGGAGGAGGCTTGAATGATGGATGATGGCAAATAAAACCTTTTTTTTTTAGTTTATTACTGTAGTTCTTGTCATTACAAGCTTAGAATACTAATCACAATCAGCTCAGCTGCTGGTTTTTGAAATGTTTACTTGTATCACATCTTTAAATCTAAAGTTGTTACATGGATAGCACTGAGTGAAATTCCCAAACTTTATGAACCAAGCCTGATACTCTTGTGTGATGCAGATATCTAGTTCTGTGAGAATTGCTCCCTCGGTTGAAAGGTTCACATTACTGGCCAAGTAAACACTCAAGAGTTACCTCTTCTAGCCTTATTATTTTTCCTACATAGTGGATGATGTTGATTCCTTAATCTTTCAGAGTTTTTATTGTATGAGAAAAATTGCCTCTGGTTCAAAATTGCTAAAACCAAACTAGCATTCTATATAAGTTCATTCTAACCTCAATAGTAATCAGTAGGATAGAACTAAGATTTTGATATTGCTATCCGATTTCCCCATCCACTCTCTTTTGCTATGAGATGATAATCTCAAAAAAGAGTATCTGGATACAGGATTGCAAAGAAAGCAGAATTTGTAAGATATATTTTTCAGTGTACTTTTTCTTTCATTGTTTTCTCATTCTAATGAAACAAGATGGACCTTGGGCATCTTTCATCAAAAAATAAAATGATATATTTCTTCAGAGGGATTGGGACATCCTTATAAGCACATTGAAGCTGATCCACTACCTAGTTCGATTCAAATACAGCCATATATATGGTGGGATTCTAACCAAGGTTCGCACTATCAATATCAGAATCGGACCCTTCCTATGAGTATTTGTATCGGCGGTTTCAGATCAAATTATAAAAAAAATTTGGTATCGAAAAGCAAAATAATTATTAATAATTATTAAATTTTAGAAAAATATTTTATGCATTTAGGCATAATTTTAAGTATTTCCTGTGTTATTCTTAGTAACTTTCGAATTGAATAAAATAATAGTCACCCTTGCCAACTGGTTTGCTTGCGATATATAAGTTTTCTTCTTTTACATGCTTTACAATCTTACTATGCTTTTACACCCTTGCTGATGAGTATTTTTCGTTCAATTTCCTTTGCCTACTTGACTGGAAAAGAGACCCTCAATGTCTGTATCGGTGTATCTGTATCGATCGGTATCGGATCGGGACATGTTAAACCATATCGGTATCGGCCGATACTGCAAACTATGATTCTAACTACTTTGCCACCTTGATGAAGAAACTATATCTAGCAGATCATCTATAACAAACTAGGAGCCATTTCTATGTTAAGTGGATGGTTCCCAGTTGAAATTAAACATAGTTTTCCTGTTCTGTTTTTTTTTTTCTTCTGTCATCTAAATACTACAGTGGAATCTACTTCATCTTAATGTGCTTCCTGATAAAAAAAGGTGTGTTGTGATACACTGTGTCCTAGAAGCATTGGGTGATGATGTATTGTTTATATAGGCACACCAGTTAGGAGGGATAAAATACAAAGGAGCTGCCATAACTAGGGGTAGACCTAAACGAAATTGGATTCCTGATCTGTCCAAGCAAGGCACATTGCTTTACATGCTTGACAGTTAAGACTTGTTCTATTTTTTAGCATTTAACCTGAAGGTATGAAGTAGGAAATACTTCTCAGTTGTTAATGTTCTGCTATTTGTTTTTCAAGTTTAAGAAAGTGACCATGGGTGTCTAATAGGCTTTATTATACTTATGGTCTACTTTTTTTTACTGTGGAGAGATGCATGAATTCAAGTGAATGACATGTTAACTTGTACCTTTTGTATTCTGATAATTTTAATTCATAGAACTTCAAAATCCAGTGTATTTTTTAAGGGGATAAAAACATCATATATTACCTTTTTGTCTTCCTCTCAGAACATTCATACTCTTTGGAAGCCATATGAGAAGGATCAAATGTATCACAATGAAAAACTTTTTAATTGGCAAGAGTCAGAATCTCAACATGTATTTGAAGTGCCTGGGGAGCCTGCTGTCATAATTAATGGAGTTCCAGACGTGACTTCAATTGGCGCAACATGCAATCATCTGGATACAACATATAATCCAGCACCAAGTCATGCTCCTGCCCTTGGTGAGTGGCTGGAAGGCAGGAAGGTGCAGAAGTTGTTTGGAGATCAATATTATTCTGGGAAGGTGGTGAATTATGACTGTCAAACGAAATGGTATAGAGTGGTTTATGAAGATGGTGACTCTGAAGATCTTGAGTGCCATGAGTTAGAGGAGCTGTTGCTGCCACTTGACATTTCTGTCCCACTATTAGCACTGGCTTTAGGTAAATGTAAGTCTGAGAAATTTGTCCCTGGGTCACAAACTAATACGAGAAAGAATCCTATGAAAGGAAGCATAGGGAGCACATTGGAGCTTCTTCAAGTGCTCCATGTGAATGAACGGAAAGGCCAAAATCTGATGGAAGCAAATGTCAGTGGTGGAAAAATACAAGGGACCTTGTCTATGCAAAGAGAAGCTCAAGTAGAAAATCTAAAAGTTCGCTTGCAAGGGCTTCAGCAGAAGAAATCTGTTTCTGAGCCAAGAGCTAAAGTGAAAAGGAAATATACCAAAAGAAACACAATGAAGGAACTGAAGGGGCTTCAAGTACCCCAGATAAATGGATCACAGGACCTGAAGCTAATTGAAGCAAATTTCAGCAGTGAAAGGACCCAGAAAGGATCTTCACCGATGCAAAAGTCAAGCTAAAAACATGCAACTTTGTAGGCAAAAGGAACCTGTTTCAAAGCCAGGAGAGGAGATATCCACACGAATAAGTAAAACAGAACAGAGGAAGTGTAGTGATAACATTATAGATGTTCCAAAGGACTGAGACAGCTGAAGTGAATGATGATGTTACAGTACAAATAGATCTGAACAGGAAATCAACTGCACAAGAAAGCTTGAACGAGCAAAGAAAGATACATAAACAAAGTCAGAAAACTGCCAGAGGTGAGAAGGAAAAGTCGATGGTTCAACATAGTCTTTAGCATCCTGGCTAACTTTCAATGGCTAGGAAGTCTGGAGAAGAGTGATAATCTAACTGCTTTGCATTGTTGTGTTGTAATTTGAAACTTGGTCTCATCTGGACACTAGCTTGTATAAATGGATTATTATAGAAATATTTTACAGACAAATTACATCGTGTAGTGATTTTTGACTTTTCCTTCTTTTTTCCTGTACAAGTGTATGCTGCCTATTGACATGCTTTTGCGACCAAACCATGCTAGAACTTTTCCTAGTGAACTTGGAAGCGGGTTGTATTGTTACACAAGTGTTGGTGATCCACAATAGAAAACACCTGCAGCTCCAGATTTGTGGATACTGTCAAGTTGAGTGAAATTTGACCTTAAGTGTGCTCTGATCTGTTATCCAAGTTCAAACTTCGAAAAGCAAAATATCCTGTTGGATGATAATGTTTCAAACACAATACAGCATAGATTAGCCGACTAGTGTGACTACATCAAATGTAAGTGTGTCAAGAATTAAAGATGTTTGTATTAATAATGGAAACTTGGATTTCTGAGTTAATTGTTTGTCTCAGCGGGAATTGTGACCCAAAAATTTATTGATGACACATTTTGAGGCATTTTAATCATTCTCCTGCCTATTTTGGATTTTGCAGATTTTGGATCCTGTATAAACTCTTTTAAGAAGATTAGTAAACTCTTTCAGGCATTTTTAATCATTCTCCTTCCTATTGGATTTGTGCAGCCATCTTGTTCTGAAATCTGACTCATTTACATTCTACTCATCATAATTGTCTTAATTTTTGACAAGAAATAACATTTAACATGTCCTGGTTACATCTGAGAAAATCTGCAGTGATGCATCCCAAAAATTCAACTTACATCTATTAATACCAATAAGGAGGATTGTTACAGAATGTATATTGATATCTTCTATCTTGCTCTTTGCGAACAATCATCAAAAATAAAAATGTATAATGAACAAAATTAGTAGAATAATGTAATATTTAAAACAAATCATACATTTACTAAATATTTTCCTATGGTAATCTTCTTCCCCATCTTGCATTGTTTTAACTACTTTGCCTTCAATTTGGCCAAGTAATCCAACATGTGTTCTCTCTCAATGGCTGAAAGATCAGAAACCGACTGTAACTGATCTGAGATATTTGTTCCAGTGCTTGATAGAATAATACCTTCTCATGGTTTAAGCAATGACCTAAGTATAGCTTAAGCAGCTACGGACTGAACCTACATTCTGTACATGATTGTAGTATTTTCTCTTCTTACTTTAATGCGACGAGAGGACATCTAGAATATCTAAGGGCCTGTGTTTCAGACTCGTTGTATGCTGAGGAAAACTGTTTTGCTTCTCCATTTGCTTGCTGCTTTGGAGGAGACTTAGACTCCTGGAATGATTTCACCAAGTCTTCAAGAGCTGGAATTCTTAGGTAGACAATTGATGCAACATTTGGCAATGTAATTGTACTTCTCCTTGGTGTCGAACAAGATGGTTCATCCACCTGTACAAATCATGAGAAAATAATGAGACAAGATTCTACTAAACCTTTGACATAATTAGGTATAGAGTACTGTTTACCACATTCTTCTTGGAGGCACTTGTCTGCATTCTCCGTAATCTCCATAATATTATGATAATGTCCACTTATCAATTCCATCAGCTCCCCACGGCTGGGAATGGTTATGGAATTGGTGTAGCCTTGTGCATCATGGTCATATTTTAGCAGAACCTGAAATTTCAAATTTTCATGAAAAAAACTACTACAGACACCATCCCCTTCCATTTCATACTACAGATATCCTCGTAAAGAAACTTATGCCCAATGGAGGACAGCAGATACTTGTTTGTAACTTCATAATCTTCGACAGAAGCAGAGGCAGCAGAAGATAACCTAGCACGTATGACCTCATTGGTCTCTAATCCACTCCTACACAAGTTGGACGATATATATAGGTCAGCAACTGTCCAAACTAGGTGCAGATGAAGTGTATAGAGATTATGTGGATACTTCACTTACTTGACAATGGAACTGATTGATGCTAAATTGTCTTTCACAATGTCGAGAAGAGTTTCTTGAGCAGTTCCCCATTCTTGGAAACCAACTCTGGCTTTTCTCATGCTGCATTTTGATAAGAAGTATCATCTTAATGTTCTTAAATGATGATATGCTGGTACATGCAACAAATTCAGTGATGCACGAAGATTTTGACAGTAGTTTGCTGTCACCCTTACCATTGTTTTAAACGTTCTTTGGAGATGTGTTTTCCAGCTTCTATGATAGCAGTGTCCTCAACCATGTAGGCTGTCCACTGCTTCCTAACAGAAGAAGTGAGGTCATGTGCAGTGGACACCCCAACTTGTAGATGGCTGGTTCTTTCAGCAGCGGTCTTGCGTAGACTATCAACTCCTGTTTGAACCTACACCAGAATTTAATCAAACTTCAATAAAGACTAAATTGAAGAAAATATTTTGATTTAGGAACAAAATGAAGAGTTCGGGTTATGGCATCATAAGGTTTAGCATACCACTTTTTTCTGCCTGGCATTTGAACTGGCTAGCATTTCTGCTACCTTTTCTAGCAGTCGTCTTTCTTCATTAGCAGCGGACTCCTGCAAGTACAATGTAACAATAAAAGCAATGATAAGTTTAGGATTCTAACTAAAACAGTTCAAGATGGCGGTAAAGAAGTATGACCTCAAACTTCTTTTCAAGTTCACAAAGTTGCCGATCTTGCACACTTTCTGACTGCTCCACAATCTTGGTTAATCTTGATGCATGGACATCTAGGGTGTTGAAGAAATTCATGGTGATCTTTGAAATAGAGCGTGTTGTCTCCACAGTTCTTAGCTGTTGCTGTTGTTGATGAATAGATCAGAAAAAGGGTCCAGACCAATAGACAAGAAGATGTAATGTAATTAACAACCTCAAACTGCTGCTGCGCAAATGCTGCTAGTTTAGTCTCTTGTTTGGACAAGCTGCTCTGAAGCTTATCAAGCAACTGTCCAGCAAGCAATTCAATACCTTTGAAACACTACACAAAGGAAAGTGTTCAGTACAAGTGATATACAAGATTTTAGGCTAAATTTCAACTTGATAACCTCAACTATTCAAGTTTTTCAACTTGATACCCTAAACTTTAATATTAGACAACTTAATATCTCAGCTATAATTGTACAACTTAATACCATAACAGTGTTAACGGAAAATCCTTAAATGACAAAAATACCCCCCTCATTCATGGTCACTTCAAATACGTCCAAGGGAAGGGGAGGGATAATTTGGTAAAAAAATTATTTACTTTTGTCGAAACAGATGAATTAACCCTTGACTGATGGAGGGTATCGACTTGAAAATATTCAATAGTAGAGGGTAGCGATTGGTATGATATTAAAGTTTAGGATATCAAATTGAACAACTTGAATAGTTGAGGTATCAAGTTGAAATTAAGACAAGATTTTACAAAAAGTAACAAAGAAAATGGCTACTTACTTCCTGCATGGTAGATGAGTTCACTACTACTTGTGCATTCAATTTCTTGCAATGTTGATTGAGAACTCTTGTTCAGTTCACCTGCTAAATCATCCAATGCTTTGATCCCGCTAAATACAGATATCTTTCAAATTCCCCACCCGCCCACGAATTGCTTCGGTAGAGCCTTATTTGAAGGGGAGGGGAGGGGGAGTCTTAGTGCAAAATCTGTTTTTGTACATCCATATAAAATGAAAGGGATTGCTCTGCAACAGCTCTATTGGTGTACCTCTGTTTTTGTAGCAGCGAAAGATTGTATTCCAGCTTCCATTTCTGTCAGTTGGTTCGCCTGTTGGGTCACAGAAACTGAGACAATCCTATGTAAGAGTTCCATTCCAGCTTCTCAGTCAACTGAGCCTGGAATTGCTTCACAATATTATTGTTTTCATCTTCAATCTTATCCTTACGTTCTGAAAACCAAGCACTCTTGTTATTTTAAGTGAAGAAATAACATCTTGTATTAAAAGCTTTTTGTAGACACAATTGCCTAAGAGATACTATTAATTTTTTCTGAAATATAAGAACCTACCAGTTTTCGAAAACAAGCCAGATATATCAGCTGCTGCATTCTCTAGCTCAGATCGAAGTTCGTATGCACGCCCAACAAGTGCTTTCTCTGAAAGAGTGAGAAGTCGGTTTCTAATTAGCCATTATTTAATAGGATCAAGATGCTTTTTGATTGATGTTGTAATGTTCCATATGAAAAGTAAATCATTGAATTTTTTTCTAAAAAGAAAAAGAAAGAGAAGAAGGATTTCGGGAGCCGTCCAAATCTAAAAGGTGCTTGTTTCGATAGTCCTGCTCTTGACTTTGTAAAAGTTAGGAGAGCCGGAAATAAGGCTTCTCGTGCCCTAGCTTTGGAGAGATTGAAGGCTAAGGATTGCTTGAGAGTTCTTGAGCAAGAAGGGACTTTATTAGGGTTTCCTAAGCCATTAAGAGAATCTAGATAGAAAAAGGATATCTTGTTGAAGATCTCGTAAGGAAGGGTTCTTGAGAGAATCTAAGGATTGCTTGAGAGTTCTTGAGCAAGAAGGGACTTTTCTTAGGGTTAGCTAAGGAAACCATTAAGAGGATCTAGATAGAAAAATGAGAGCTTGTTAAAGATCTCGTAAGGAAGGGTTTCATATTACGGTATTGTGTGCGTAATCCTTGTTATGTTTTATCTCATTTCTTCAATAAAAGTTATTCTCCGCCTGCCTCTTGGACGTAGCTCGATGTAGGTTTAACAACGTTATATTGCATGTTTGCGTGTTGTGTCTTGTTATTCTCGTTGTCATTTGTAAACCCCCTCACCCAAAATCAGACCTACTTTGCTTAGATAGTGAAATTAGGGCTAGTTTGAACCCAATTAGAATTAGAATATTTTATTTTATTTAATTATGTAATATTTATATCACTTAGCGTACCTTACCGTTGCTTCGATAATTGGAGCACTACACTAGTCATTGCCTTCCTACAAATTTCACAACCTTGTCCTAGACGTGTCCGCCTACCATTCTGACCTTTGTGTAACTTATAATTATACTTTCTTGTGCTACATTTTAGTCACACAACATTCGTCGTAGACGTTATTATTTAATTCTAAATAAAATACGACTTTGTACCCTTGTGCGTTCCAATCGAAATTGGAGACACAATCTTGACCGTTTTGTGCAACCCAAAATTATGATAAAATCCTACACTGAATCCTCTACGTCCATGACACTTGTGTCCCACCTAATTTTATCCCCATGTACTTCTAATTAATTCAAGAACACCTTGCGCACTAATTTTAATTAATTTAAACTCAATTTCCGTCTTTGTGCAATTTTCCAATTGTTGGACGCTTTTATGTAAAAGCGCATTGAGGTGTCCACACCATTGGACAATACATGAAGAAATTCATTTTTTTCCTTTATAAGAATTTTTCCATTATTTTAGGAATGTGCAACTCGCAACCTCGCCCCCTCACTTAACCCTATCCTTGCATTTTAAATAATGCAAATTCTAGCCCTCCAAACATCTCCATGTGAGCCCAAGGCCCATCCCAAGGAGTGTTGACCAAGCCCTAATCCTAGGTCAACACCCAAACCGAATTTCATGTATAAATACAACTTCTCCTTCCTTTTTCCTTATTTTTCAATACCCAAATCTAAATCTAACTTTCAGCCGACTCCCCTAATCCATGTTCACCTCCTTCCCCGGCCAACCCGTTGCCGGAGCCTCGCCGGACCGTTCCCCTTCGACATCTCCTTTCCTCCATCGTGCCCCGCTGCACCTGCACCCCACCTCTCCTCGAACTTGCCGGACTCCCCATCAACATCACCATTGCCATTGCCCTCATCTTCTTCCTCCTCTTCTCCCTGTCCTCCCGCCGGCCGGAGTCGACCCCGACCTCGCTGGAGCACACCACCGTCAACCTCCTAGACCTCCGCCTGCACCGAGCAACCTTCACCCTCCTTCCCATCCCCGCCGAGCGGCTGTGCTCAACCCGACCCCGACATCACGCCACCACCACCATTAAACGTCCTGACCTCCTCTTCCTCCCCTCGACTTTACCCCGGCCAACCCCACCACACCACCATCACCGCCACCACCTCTCCGTCGTCCTCCCCAGCACCTCCACCATTCCCTCTTCCCTGTCGTCCTTCCTCCCTGCTCCTCCTCGGCTGCCTGAGCATGGCCGAAACAGTAAACTCCGGTCATCCTCATCCAGGATTATCATCATCATCACAACCACCATACATTATCATCACCACCACCATTGCCAATAACATCATCATCCCCATTAACACCATCATCCATATCTCATCCTAGTCATCACCATTGTCCACATCATCGTCCTCGTCATCACCATTATCCACATCATCGTCCTTGTCATCTCCATTATCCATATCATCGTCCTCGTTATCACCATCATCCACATCATCATCCTAGTCATCACTATCCCTGTCATCATTATCATCACACTCACCCCATCATCATCATCAATTACCACATCATCACCCCCTTCACTATTATCATCCACATCATCACCATCGTCCCAGTCATTATCCACGTTACCACCATTATCATAATTCCCATCATCATTCTATCATCATCACCATGGTAATCATCGTCACTATTATAACCCCCCATCATCAACATAACTACCATCATTGACCCAATCATCTCATCGTCATTATCCTATCATCGTCGTCAATATGGACCCATCACCCTTACCGAAGACAACCTGCAGCAGTCACTCCCGATTCCCGTGCCTGTGCACGCTGACCCCGAAGATCTATTAGATTTATCTGTGCAACTTTCGGAGCAGGTTATTAGCACTACGCAGCTTTCTGGCCAAGCAAGTATACATTGCCTTGTTGTACTGTTTAAATTCAGTTATTATTTAGTTGCATGTTTATGTATTTTAAACTGTGCGCGTCCGAGAGAGACTCGGGTGCAGTCAATGAAGGCGTTGACGTTAGGACTTGTGTCTGACCTAGTGTCTAGTAGACCCACCTAAAGTTGTGGAGTTATCGGTATGACTTCCCAGTCCTTGACACATTCCTTACACGTGTTGTGAGTCTCGTGTAGGGCACGGACTTGCGTACACGGTTGGCCACCTGTATGTGTAGGTCGTGCGACGGATAGGGTATAACTGCTAATAGTGATGCATGTTAGAAGACTTAACAGTTATTAGTAGTCGGAACATAGACTATTGTAGTACGAAGGTCCAACCTTGTCCTTGTTTGGTTGTAAGGTTGGACTATTGTTCTAACAATATACTATGAGCCAGAGTTACGATGCCTCTGCGTAGTAGCTAAGGCGTGTTGTGGATACAACATGCATAGATCATTGGGCGGGGAGGACTACTAGTAGGCGTATGGGACACCCACTTCCTTTATGCAGATGCCCCGTTCTTCGGAGCGGTATGGACGTTATATATTATGCAGATGCCCCGTTCTTTGGAGCGGTATGGACGTTATATATTATGTAGATGCCCTGTTCTTCGGAGCGGTATGGACGTTATATATTATGCAGATGCCCGTTCTTCGGAGCGGTATGGACGTTATTATATTATAGCGCCCTGGTATGGGGGCATATATGGCATATACTAGCCAGTTGTCACGATTGATGAATTACGTCAGCATATGTCTAGCCTACACTTTCCCATACTCACTAAGTTATCCTCAAATTGCATTCACTTAGATGGTTAGCGCACCCCTTTTATTTATTCAGTATTTACTTTATGGCATGCTTTTATGTATCTTGTTATGTCCCTAGATTGGAAAGAGTGGAAAAGGTATTAATCAGCTGTTCGTGGCAATGTAGGTGAACGAGCAGTAGGCGGCGTACAAGCGGAGTCTTGAAGCGCCTCTTTCCTTCTCTCTTCCAACCAACTAAGTGAGTGGCTACCATCCCGATTATCTAGCCCTTCTTCCAAGTCTTCACATCTAAAAATCTTGCATTCTTGTTGCCCCGATCAGACGATACCAAGTAATAACTAAAAGGTGTCAAGATAAAAAGGGAATAGACTTGGATTATATTGCTTGTCAACTAAACTTGTGAACGGTTATCTTATTGTATGCTAGTTCATTTCAAATATTCTATACATGCTTTAATTTGAGTTAGAATGCATCTCCTTCTATAAATTGTGCTAAGTATGGAATACACTTGTTATGCAATAAATTGTCAGGAAGACTATACAAAATGAATCATGCAATGCTGCTTGTCATGTACTCATATTGCTCAATGCATCAAATGATAATGTAACATGAACGACGTTTGATCACGGACAACTTCTACACAAGGTCAACGGGTTTCTGCGGACGGTTGCTGGGGCACTGGCACCGATCCGATCCGGGCGGAACTTCACGAAAGTCTCACGTGCGAACGAGATGGCATGTAGCACCTCACATGCTTCGTTGCATACCATCCTTGTTCAACGACTATAACTCGTCCATTATGGCTTCTTGCCAGTGATCGCCACGTGTATTTAAACCTGTGGCAAACTAACTTGGGTCTTCGTGGCAGGGAAGGCATGGTAAGTATTTGTGCAGGTGGTTCAGACGGACAGGTAAAAGTCACCGAACGGTGGCAAGTTTATTTCAATAAAATTCTATATGCTGCTTACTTGTAAATGAACTAAGGCAAGATAGAAAGACCACAAATAATATACATGCTTCATTAAAACAACGTGTTGATTGGTATAGTTGGGTTAGCTTGCCTACACCAGTAGATTTCGATGTACTGACCCTCGTTGAAACAGGTTTTCCGCACTAAGGAGAACCGAGCGAGTAGCTGAAGTCGTCTTCCCAATCCAGTCCAGCTATAGGCGCATCCTGATTGCGCCATATTTTGAAGCAAGGAGCTAGCAACTCAGTACACAATACAGCTCCGTGGGAAGGCCGTTATCCCGTCCGGAGGTCTTTATCATTTTAAAGTTTAGTAAAGGGATATAATGTACAGGACTGCTATCCCATTTTGTGTCAACACTTTTGTAAGCCCGTACGGCAAGTAGCTGACTCGTTTAAGAGTTTGTAATAGATGTTCATTATCAATAAAAGAGAACTTTTCCATGTTTCAAATCTATGTTTCAATTTATCTGCGTACTCTGAATATGTGCTCGTTATGCAAAAATACTCTAGCCTTGTGCGGGCGCAAACCCAGGCCCGCACGACGGTCACTCCCAGGGGACGCCCATCAATTCCACGGAATTGGGGCATGACACATGGTGATAGATGCCATAGAATACACCAAAAATTTGAGAGCGTGTCAAATCTATGTCGACTTCATTCATCAACCATCATAGTTTCTATATCCGACAGCTGCTTCATGCCCTTTTGAAGCATGGGGTATGGATGTCATCGACCCTATCAGCCCTCATTCTTCTAAAGAACATCAGTTTATCTTGGCCATAACCGATTACTTCTTCAAATGTACGAAAGCAGTACCACTTGTTGAAGTAAAAATTTCTAATGTTATTTGCTTCATCAAGCATCACGTTATTTATCGTTTCGGGTTTCCTCGGAGGATCATCCATAGTAATGGTCACCAGTTTGCAATCTATGCATTCTATCGGGTTTGTGTCAAGAATCAAATTCAAAATATAGCTTTTACAACGTATAATCCGGCCGCCAACGGGTTAGCTGAAGCTTTCAATGAGACAATCATCAAAATTCTTATGAGGTTTGTGTCATCCAACAAGCGTGATTGGACCAAAAAACTCGATGAATGTCTATGGGCCTACCGAACGACAATACGGACTCCGACAACCAGTACCCCATACTCTTTGATCTACGGGTGTGAAACAGTTCTTCCTCTCAAAATCTAGATCCCTTCTCTCAGAATTATCTTTTTAGTGAACTAACTACTGAGGACAATGATTACCTATGGTTATAAGAGTTGGAAGCACTAGATGAAAAATGTCTTCAGGCTCAATAGCGTATTGAGCTATATCAAAGATGCATTTCCAAATCCTTTAACAAAAAGGTAAAATAGAGGGTATTTTAAGTCGGTGACCTTGTCTTAACGGTGAAAAGACCAATGGTCATGACATATAAAAGAAAAAAGAAATTCCAACATAAATGGGAAGTCTCATTCATCGTGGAGTCAGTGTACTCCAATGGAACCTAAAGACTTACAAAACCTAATGGTGGTTTGCTTATGATGCCTATCAACGAAAAATTCTTAAAAAAGTACTATTTTTAGAACTAGTTGGATTGATATGGTAGCATAAAATTTACAGTATTACATTTGTAAAAAATCCTGGCCATGATGTATTCTCAAGCTATTATCCGTACCTACGAGTCTTGGATATGCAATGGATAATAGATCCAAAAAATTCTCTAGTGGAATCATTCTTAGATTCGATGAAACGTTCTCATTTGAGATCATATAATGATTCTACTACAAAAAGATTGAAAGCACACCATCAGATCCTACTTGATATAAAGGCTTATTATTCGTAATACCCAATAGAGTTAGGAATAATCTGTGTCCTAACTTTAATACTGATCTCGAGTAGAGTTAGTAATATTTTTAGTAAACAAATACGTCCATATCACCTCTGAATTATTTTCTAGAAAATTGAATCCCCACAGGGTTTCATTATGCTAAGTTTGTCATGTCCATAATACCTTTGAGCAAACATATATTTATCAAATCCCTAACTATCACGTTCATATTACTCCGATAGTCTTTCCTTTTCTTTCATTCCCCAATAAGTGCATTTTCCTTTACTATTCGTACTTAGTCATAGGTACGCCATGAATAGTAAATCCACTCAATTTTTTTTCGAAAGCAAATATTTCTATAATATCTCTTTTAAAAGAATCACAAATACCAGTCACGTCCACACTACCTCTGACGGATCCTTGTATTCTTATAATCAAGCACATAAAACAAAGTTTGACAAAGAGTTGAAGGAGTTTTTTTATTCATATTCAAAATTATGGTTACATATGATGAAAATATATTACAATTAGATTTTCATTAATATTCAAAATCATGGTTACATATGATGGAACTCTTTTACATCCATAGCCTTCTCTGTTGAGTGCCTCTCAGTAAACCTCATATATAGGATCTGCTTGCCTACACTTAATGACAATGTTAGGGGGTGGAACACAGAGCTGGATGTTCCCTCTAACAACGAATTTACCGACATTGGCTGAAAGATACAAAATTGGGTATGCATAAATTATTCAAGCCCAAGAAACTGACGCTCTGCTGCCATAAATCATCGCAGATAGAATTTTGATTGGAAATAAATCCCAACCATGTAATCAAGACCACGGTCGTGCAACCAACCAGTGGAAAGCCTCATTTTGGAAAACACACACCTAGCATGCTACATGGAAAAGGACGACTTTGCTTGTTTTAAATAAGGTCCTTCCTCACTTTATGATGAGGTGCCACATACTTTTGCTGATCAAATCGAACGAAGAGGGTTATGATATCCTTCGGTGCTTTATCGTAAAAGAAGCAAGCCAAAGTGATCTTTGCACAAAAAGTACGGCATCAACATCTAATAGAAAGAGATAAAGATACACGCACAAAATGAATTCCCATTGTAGAAATTCAAGGATTCTAGATCCGTGCATAAAGTAAACTTTTAAGTACAGAAAATAGAGTTTGCGCATATAATACAACTTCCAATGAAGAAGTTTGTAAGGTTAAAATCCCCATATGGATGAGCATCTTGTCCCCAAGCATCTCTTTTTGTGCAAATGAGTTCAAGGTTGACTACTTAAGATAGAGATCCATGTCCAAGCAAAATTTTGTGAAAGGTAACTGTGCAAATGACTCTAACTCGAGCCTTTGTAGGACTATTCTTTCACAGAAGTGTGCATACATTGTGTCTGTGCTTGTGGAATCTTCTATACTTCTTATTTTTCATCTATTGTTCACAGTACATGTAAAGAAAAATAAGAGGAGAAATACGATAGACACATGAAGCATAAAAACTAAAAAGGAGGGAAGGTCAGCAGCAACCTAGTCTTCTCAAAAGCATCCCACATATCATCAGAGAATGTCTCTTCTTTCGATTTATTGGAAGTTTGTAGAACCAGCCTCGCCATGTTGCAATGGTTATTCCTTTCACGCCCCGATCCCAGAGGACTGCAGAGTCACCACTGGACGTGATATCATGCAAGCCTAAGTTGTGCTTGCACAAGACCCAGACTTGTACAATAACAAAATAGACTATTCAGAGTTAGAGGTAGCGGCACAGTATTTTTGAAAACCAAATGAGCACAATGGTACATGAAAATAATCTCTTGATTGATAACTTTTATCGATTACAAGGATCTCAATATACATCTGATACATGCCAATTTGGCTTACATCTCTTGAACTATACATAATTTACAATGATATCGTTCCATACATTATATCTCTTTATACAGAAAATATCTCAAAATATCTCAAGGCATCTTCTTCTTCTAATTTTTGGCTCTTGAGGATGTGGATCTACTATCGCTTTAGACAATCCAGCAGGACACCCAGCACCTGCGGACAAACTGGTGGAGGGTCAATACTTTGGAGAAAGCACTGGTGAAGAACAAAAGCAACACCCTCTGAATCAATCACTAAGTAATCATGTGAAAAAATATTGCATTATTAGTGATCTTGCTATATTTTACCAACGTTTATTTTATGTTGTACAGAATTAGAGTCAGATTATATTTATTTTAAAATATCTTTAAAAGTCATAATTCATATTCATTCAAGCATACAGTAGGGATAGTTTCAATGCACGATATATATTTTATTTCTATCTTAGTGTGTACATCGTGTTTTGTGATCCATAATTATTTATTTTAAGGGACTGATTCGCATCTTATCATTTGATACTCTTTCTTCTCATGAACAATTAACATCATTACATAGGAACCGGATAGCAATATTTTACGTAAATAAAGACTATTCTTAGGAGCAGCATGTGATAGTAAACATAATCAAATGATTATCACTTATTCAGTGATTCTTACCCACAACTAACGGTTACTCTGTAACAGACAAACGTTAGCACAATTTGTTTAAACATATAGGTATGGTTCCCTATCCAACTTTGCATTAATTATTAGGCTTACAAGAAGGATATCTTAGCATGCGTCCTAACTATATGATGGTCCATAGGTGGTCCAATGATTAGCAACTGTCACTCACAGTTCAGCTCTGCACTAGTATACGCTCATACCAGCGGCTGTGACGCACGGTTCAGCTCTTCACAATAGACATAACACCCCCAAGATAGTAAGGACCGTTCCTCAAGATGCTCTCATAATTTCTCCCGAGCCGATCAATTCCCAGTGCCCTAGGAATCGTCGATATACTATTATGTTATGCACAAGTTGTTCGATACCAATACAATGCATGGATAAAACATTTATCAAATAAACTCTACGATGCGTACAGTCAATGAACAAGCAGACTTTTTTTTATCTTTTCTTTTCTTTTTGATCAATCATAGAGCCAATTGCTCTTCTATTCTCTTTTTCTTGTACGGACAAGCCGTCATCTCTTTGAAATAGTACATGAACATGTAATCAATCTTTATTTATGCAGGCATGGCAATATTTTTTCTGTGTCATGTAACTAAGAATGTAATTCTACTATTGATTAGCATACGATAGGGACATACATACATTCTTTTACTCTTGTTTATTAGCATGACAACTGTTCATTCAATAACAGTGACAATATAACTTTGGCAAGCAATATTCTTATCTTGACTTAGCATAGATAAGGTTCTTCTTGCTATTATGCAAGCAGGCATGTTCTCTTATTTAAGAATATAGTGTCATGTTCTATCATTATTCTTTATGAGCATTAATCTTAGTAACAAGCACAAATTCGTTTAGATTCTTTATTAAGGTGTGAAAGAATCAAAAAGTGAACTTCTGCCCACTCACCATGATATATCGTCTCTATCCCTACAAGGGATCTCTTCGTGAAGGCTTTCTCTCGACCCAACAAACCGATAACTTGAATTATCTAGTGCCATCGCGGAGTGGGGCACTACATAATTACTCACCGAGAAAAAATTTCGTCCTCAAAACTTAAGGAGAAACTTACAATATCCATAGCAGAGATACTCCTCATCTTCGCCATCATCAATTTTAAAATTTGTGATCAATTACATATCTCTCAATCAATAAAATGATCAATAAAATATTTGCCTACATCTTAAAAATATTTACGGACTTATTGTATGAAAATATCATCTTGGTAACGATATCAGAGGGACAAAGAATTTTGATCAAGGAGACATCTTCAAACTACAAGGAAATAACATATGGTCAAAGGATCGAGTTACTCTGATACCATTATATCACACCATGATCCCGGAGGACCGCAAAGTCACCATTGAGCATGATGACGTGCAAGCATAAGTTGCGCTTGCACAAGGCCAAGACTTTGTACAATAACAAAATAGACTCTTTAGAGTTATAGGAAGCGACACAGTATAGCAAAAAACCAAATGAACACAACGGTATAAGAAAATAATCTTTTTATTGATAACTTTTGTCAATTAGAAGGATCTCACTATACATATGATACATGCAAATTTGGCGTACATCTTTTGTATTATGCAGAATTTATAATGATATAGTTCCATATATTACATCCCTTTATACAGAAAACTTCTAAAGGCATATTCTTCTTCTTCTTCTTCTTCTTCTTCTTCTTCTGATTTTTGACTCCTGAGGATGAGGATCTACTATCGCTTAGGATAATCCAGTAGAAAACCTAGTACCTGCGAAAAAACTGGTAGGGGTCAGCAGGGAAAGCACTGGCAAGGAACAAAAGCAACACCCTCTGAAACAGTCACTAAGTAATCATGTGAGACAATATTGCATTATTAGTGATCTTTCCATCTTTTACCTACGTTCATTTTATGATATACAGAATCATAGTCAGATTATATTTCTTAGGAAACATCTTAATTTAAAATCCGCATTTCATATTCATTCAAGCATACAATAGGGACTTTCAATGCATGATATTTATTTTATTTCTATCTTAGTGTACGCAGCGTGTTTCGTGATCTATAATCATTTACTTTAAGGGACTGATTTGCATCTTATCATTTGATACTCTTTATTCTCATGAACAATTAGCATCATTATATATGAACATGATAGTAGTATTTCATATAAATAGAGACTATTCTTAAGAGTAACATGTGATAGGAAACATAATTAAATGATCATCACTTATTCAGTGGTTCTTACCCATGACCGATGGTTATCCCTACAACAGAAAAATGTTAGAATGATTTGCATAAACATATAGGTATGGTTTCCTATCCGTCTCTGCATCAATTATATAGGCTTGCAAGAAGGATATCCTTATAAGAGTCCTAACTACATGATGGTCCATGGGTGGCCCTATGATTAGCAGCTGTGACTCATGGTTCAACTATACACTAGTATACGCTCATACTAGCAGCTGTGACATACAGTTCATCTCTTCACTAATAAACACAACCACCCCCAATATCGCAAGGACCGCCCCTCAAGGTGATCTCATAATCTCTTCCGGAGCGATCGATTCAACATACGAACATTCTTTTACTCTTGTTTATTAGCATGGCAACGATTCATTCAATAGCACTGACAGTATAAATTTAGCAAGCACTATTCTTATCTTGACTTAGCATGGCAAGGGTTCTTCTTTCTATTAAGCAAGCATGCAAGTTCTCTTATTTAAGCATACATGGTCATGTTCTATCATTCTTCTTTATGAACATTACTCTTAGTAACAATCACACATTCATTCAGATTCTTTATTAAGGCCTGAAAGAATCAGAAAGTAAACTTTTACCCACTCATCATGATCCATCATCTTTGTCCCAACAAGGGAGCTCTTCGTGAAGGCTTCTTCTCGATCCAACAAACCGATAACTTGAACTATCTAGTGCCATCGCGGAGTGGGGCACTACAATTCCCTTAGGCTTACTCTGGAAAACAACCATGCTAATTCTCGTGTGTTGGTTACGTTTTAGCATGGAGAAAATGGTAAGTTAAAATTTATGGTCGTTCTTTCTCTATTTATAAGGAAGAAGGTGACGTTCCGAATGCCAAGGAATGCCAAATAACTCTCGGTAATGGTGCTTATTAAGTCGTATGCAACACCTAGATAAACATTCTGCCTCAATGACTGCGTCAAACCAAAGATTGTGTCAAGCTAATACTGAGTTGATAGCTGGCGGTACGAGAAACACGAAGGGATATGTGCATCAGTTAAGATTTGATTAGATCCTTTGGTTAAAAGAATTTTTCTCGCAGAATCAGGATATTTAAAAAAAATTATGCTTCTGAGTTCAAAGTGTTTCAAATTTATGTGAAAATTTGAAAACTTTGAAGGAGTTCTTGTATAATCAGTATAATCATAGAAAATACATGCAAAAAATGATCCTACATAATGGCCAAGAACAATGTAGTCTTCCAACAGAAGAACAATTTTAAGTTTGCAGAACGGAATAAAGGCACATATTTATCCCTTCAACTCAACAAACAACCAAACGTGTACATTTCTCCCTTTTGGAAACGAACATTCAGCCAATAAATGACAAAATATCATCAAAAGGCATGCCTGACACATGATATTCCAGTACGGCATACGAAGATTGCATGCGGTGGCTGAGGAATTGACGTCAGGTAATCATTTTCTTTAATTCTTTCTCGAATTAGATGCCACATGGCGATCCGAGACAGTGGTTAATATCAAATGTGCGCATATATTCACATTTTTCCTTGCAGAGGAAGAATTGTGCATGTTTTTATGAGTTAAAAGTTTGATTGTTAACCGTTAGTGAACGGTTAAGTATTCGAGGAGATTTATGACATTTAATGCCGAGATTTCAAAGAACGTGATAAGACAGTTGTCACTGTGATTGAATCATTCCTCATACTGGAAGGCCACGTGTCAAGCCAATATTAATTTGTGCAAGCAGTAATTGTAATATTTGTCATGCCCCGATCTCCCGCAGGATCGATTACCCTCACTGGACGTGAGATCACCCCGCCAACGCTCCCACAGAAAATCGTCCCCATTAAGGCGTGATGTTGTACAAGCTTAGGATTGCGCTTGTACTAGGCAAAAAGATAAAACAATCTTTGGTATGTCTCAGAAACAATAATATTATAGTAGAAGTAAGCAGACAAATTAAAGTCACACAAGATATAAGGAAAGTATATCTTATATTAATATTGAATGGATTACAAAGCTCTCAATAGCCAACTTAAAATACATGCCATCTATGCTTACAATAAACTTTGCCAACTCGGCTTACAACATCTTTGTTACAATGAATGTCTTGTTTCATATATTATGCCATGTATAGCAGAAGTCATCATCTCCAGGAGAAGAACTTCTACACACCCAACATTCCTGGGATGCCTCAAAACTTGCTAAGCTATGTCCACGCACCTATGAACCTAAAATGGTGCCCACAAACGTGGGTCAGTACTCCATATGTACTGGCGAGAGGGTCACTCCCCTAAAATCAACAATAAGTAATCTTGTGATAGGAAATTTATTAAGTGTGATCTTGATCAGTTTCCTTAAGGTTAATTACAGTTCATAGTGACATAATATAAAGCAAGCATGCAGTAATTTGTAAGGGACAATAAAGCAGCATATATTTATTCAAAACTAAGAGAAATTTGAAGCATGCATATTACTCATATCCCAAAAATATGTAAAATAGGTATTGTTATCACTCTTCGGTGATTCTTACCCACGGTCGTTTAGTCATCCCTGTAAATGAGTAACTTATCCCGCCTGCATAAGACATTATTAGTATGCACTTGTCAACATAAAGTTTACTGAATTCGTGTCATCTTGGACTTAGGGGCTAGATGGCTCCCCTCACCAAAGGGTAGCAAGCCCAACCGGGAGGTTTTCAAATCGCCAGTGCTATCACTTAGTACGGTAGAATTTGGCGTCCTTCTCAGTACAGGGATCTAGCCTCACTAGAAGTCCCGAATTTCAGATTACCAATACTTCGGCATCCCCTCTTTGTTTCCTCTAGGATGAATCGGGTCTGTAGTCCCAGATTACTGTTCAAGGAACATTAAACCTTGTGCACAATTTGTCCATGACCATGCATACATATGTAACTTAGCTATAAGAAAGAGATAGCATGCATGGTACTAGAAAATGTAGTGAATAGCCCACAGTTCTTATTTGTTTTGCCACCTGCCTTGAGCCGTAGCTCGTAATACTTTCCTGCCCAGTCCAGGGTCTACTATGCCCAGTCGAGGGTCTACTATACCCAGTCCAGGGTCTAATACTTACCGCCCAATCGAGGGTCTTACCATAACCTATAATGAAATATCCCGACATTTGCAAACACAATATATAATTCACTTTCTAAAATAGCAGCAGGTTAATAAAAATTTGATTATTATCTTTTTTTATCTTTTGTGATTCCTTGTTATATAGCTTTAAGCGAATAACTTACACAAACATGAACTAAATTATTTTGTTAAGCGTGAAGATAAATGATCGAAGAACCAACACCACTCATTTTAAAAAGGGACTTCCCAGCACGATCTCATAGCCTTCTGAATTGATCCTTCCGCATAACCCAAGTTCAACTGACTTTCTTCGAGCCAACCTAGCCATCATAGTGCACCGTGCAGAGATGAGCACTACAATATATACCACTCAGAAAAGTTTCATCCTCGAAACTTAAAACTAAACTCATCCAACTTTCTTCACCAAATTCTCAAGCAACTTAATGTCTAGCTCTGCCTTTACATCTCGTGATAACGCTTGCACATTTTAGCACCTTGCCATAGCATGCCGATTGCTATAATTGTTACTTCCACCACCTCTTTCCTTGTCCAAACTCAAGTATGTCCTTTTTAGCCTACCCTATTTCTTATCGCAGCTCCATTCAAATTTTGATCACCACTACCCTGGATCGTACAATACCTTTTAGGCGTCCCTAATATTTGGTGCTCTCAGCTAATGCCAATGGTTAGAGAAATCAAACGACTATCGATGCAACTTTATCCCAATATACGGACCATTTACTGCACTCGCCCAACTGTTCTTTAGCCACCATTTTTATAACTCTTTTAAGTTTTCATAACATCTTTTCGGTCAATCCCGTCGGTATTTTCTAACACCATTCTTTCCCTCATATAACTTGTATAACCAAGTTTTCATCTAACCATTTCCAACATTCGTTTGTATCCTTTCGATCCCACATATGCTAATTACTTTGAACTTTCCTTACTGACCATCTCAAATGATATTTATTTCGTATAACCATGATCCTTCTCGCTGCAACTATATAGGCAACAGGGACTAACCATATTATACTATTTACCCCAATGTTGGACTTATTTTTTATTTTTTCCAAACTCAAGGGACATCTTTTCTGAACCAACAAGATTTGTGCTTTCTAAAAAACTCTGTAATACAACTTTCCATCTTAGTTTCATCAATATCCAACAAAACCAGAGTTCCCTTCAAACCATGTTCTGGTCCATACTCACAAGCTCGATAAAGCATACCAGTAACAATTTTATCGACACAAAATTCTATCCCGTTGTTGTAAGTTTCATTCCCTTATTCTAAAGTAATTCCAACCTACTGAATAAATTTTCTAATCCGTCATTCCATCGAAGGCAACCAATATTTTTTCTGAAACCGTCAATTCCAACTCGTGACATCCTTCTGACAACACACATTCTGATTCTCAAACCAACTATCTATCACATGCTGACTCCCAATGCATACTAAGCAAAACTTACAGACGATATAAAAATTAGGCAATACTGATAGGGTCATCCTATGGGTCTCCAATGATCAACTTAAATTTCGGTCAAGCCTCTATGTTAGCTACACTGACAGCTAAACCTATACTTTATAGGTAACTTGCCTAACATAGACGGATGCTAGGGCATTACCTATCTCTTATCTTAGGGACGACCAACCCAACCAATCTGAAGGACTCTACCCCACTCTTTGAACGTACTCACTTTCTTAATGACTGATGTACCACACCGTTTATCTTCGACCAATACTACCTATCCAACACTCTAGGGTCAAATCTCCATGCCAACATTATTTTCTTAAGGGACGACATCCAACTAAGTAAGGACTCTATCTTAGTCTATAAGCAACATCTCAGTCCCACATCTGACAATCAAGGATCAAGTCTATTGTTCGATAATCATTTTTCTTAGGTCAATCATCCAACCAACTAATTCTAGACTCATCCTAGAATCGATGAAGTCAATCCATTAACTTCAATATCCAAATTCTGAATCTATCATGTAAAACTATCGATAAATCATACCCAAACTGCTAGTCTGTCATTCTTGAAACCAAAAATTATATATTCACTCCAAATTGTATTCTCTTATCGAATTCAAGTTTCCTGCTAATTGATCCCATTTTACTTACTACTGACTATTCTGAATACACACAAATTTGGTTCGTTAGTTCAGCCGTCTATCATATAAAATCTTTGCTCTTGATTCTTCCAACACATTAGCAATTCTTATGTCTGCTCTATCCAACACCGTCTGGTCAACTTTTATATCGTACCACCTTATCGATGTCTCATCGAGAATGCTATTATCGCTAATCCATATTCCATGAATATTCATATATTCTATTCAGTGATCATACCCCAAATTTTAAATCTCATCCAGCTTCAATAATTGTACTATCCCAATCATTATAACAAAATCATACAGTTTCTTATAAATTCGATACGTCCGCTCCGTTAACCGATTGCTATCTATGTGCCCATATTTCTACCGACAATATCTGTCCCAAGTTTCCATCTCAACTTGCTATACTTCAAGCTTTATTTGTATCCCATTGTTCACCATCTCGCGAGAACTTCCTTATAATTTGCGCCAAGTACTCCAGTCCAATCTGACGGGTCTATAAATTGGTCCACCAACATTCATGCAACCAACATATCTAGGATCAATATTTCTTATTTCTTGAGGCATATCGATCCTTCGAGTTCATGCACATATGACCAACTATCCATTCCAGTCAATCATATTTCTCATATCATTGGTATTATCCTTGAACTAGGTATGTATTGCCATTACACACATGTGGTCAAGGGCACCGTTCTCCAAAATTCTTGTTTCATCTATAGTTATTCTATATAATTCTCCTATGCCTCCAACACATTTTATCAAACATGAAGTTTCTATCCGACCAAATATATTTTTTCCAGTCAATATACGGTCTGTATGGTTTTCCCATGAGTCTCCGATAGTGTATCGCACTATCGATATTAAAATCAAACTTTTTACCCAACCGATTCAAGCCACCCTATGAATATGTCAAATGTTACGCCGCTATTCCCATCCAAGGGATCCATATTTTATATTTCTCAATGTCTCATTTTTCTGTGAGTCTCTTGTATCAAACTAAGTAATTATCCCGACACACAACTAGTTAACGATATACGTCGTTATTGTTCCAATAATTATTCACAATCATTCAAGTTCTCCTCATCGTTCAATACCCATATTCCAACCGAAATACTATTCCAACATTACATCCAACTTATTAAGAGACATTCGATTCATTTAACTGCATAGCATAATCACCACATTATTTGGTTCCAACTCAGAAATTCCATCCTCTAGCCTACTATGCGCTCTGCAACAGGATTACCATGCTCAATAACGAGATCGAGGAAATAAATGATATACCACTCCGGAACCAAACAATTCTCACAAAATTATATTCTTGTACCGATTCAACATTTGTACCAAGCTATCCTTCCCTCAGTGGCACTGCTGACGACAATTACCAGGCTACTATCTTGTTCTAAAATATAACCAAGCCCACACACTGATCAACTCAATTTATGTTGATTCTATTTTCGATATTACTGTCGACTTCTCCTTGGTGCACCATACCGGTACCTACTATCGATTTCCACTCATCAATCATTTCCTCTGAGTCTCACTAACAAGCATCAATCACAGATTACTGGTTTATTAACGCATCATTCATTGTTAGTGCTTCTAGGCATCATTACTATCAATAAATTCTTTTATGGCATTGTAGCATATTTAGACTTATTGTATAGAACATCCAATGAGTGTAAGCGAGGGTCCAAGAACTTTCTATCAAAGTAACTAAGAATATATACAGAAGCACCAAGGACAATCATGAAAGCAACTTTGAATATTTGCGAAAGTAATCCTTGAACAAACACTGAAGCGACTGTGATTAATTGCGATAGAAACTTTAAAAAATTACTGAAGCAAATTTGAGTATTCGAGGAAGCAATATTGAGTAATCGCGGAAGCAACTTTGATAGAAATAAATTGAACCCAGGGAGGTAAAATCATTCTCTGATACCAATTTGTCATGTCCCGATCTTCCGTAGGATCGATTTTTCTCGCTGGACGTGAGATCTTCAATCTAAAGCTCCCGTAGGAAATTATTTCTATCAAGACGTGATACCGTACAAGCCTGGAATTGTGCTTGTACAAGGCAATAGTATAAAATAATCTTTGGTATGTCTCAGAAACAACAATATTACAGCAGAAGTAAGAAAAAAAATTAAAGTCACACAAGATATAAGGAAAGTATCTCTTCTATTGATATTGAATGGATTACAAATCTCTCAATAGCCAACTTAAAATATATACCATCTAGGCTTACAATAAACTTTGCCAATTCGGCTTACAATATCACTGGTACAATGAATGCCTTGTTCCTTATATTATGCCCTGTATAGCAGAAGTCATCATCTCCATGAGAAGAGCTTCTACACACCTAACAATCCCACAATGCCTCACGACTTATTAAGTTGTGTCCACGCACCTATGAACCTGAAATGGTGCCCACAAATGTGGGTCAGTACTCCACATGTACTGGCGAGAAGGCTGACCCCACTCCCCTAAAATCAACACTAAGTAATTATGTGATAGAAACATTATTAAGTATGATCTTGATCTGTTACCTTAGGGTCAATTACATTTTATAGCGACATAATGTAAAGCCAGCATGCAGTAATTTGAAGTGACAATAAAGCAGCATATAGTTATTCATAACTAAGATAAATCTAAAGCATGCATATTACTCATATCCCACAAATATGTAATATATGTATTGTTATCACCCTTCGATGATTCTTGCCCACGGTCGTTTAGCTATCCCGGTAAATCAATAACAACTTACTCTTCCTACATAAGACATTATTAGTATTCACCCTGTCTACATGAAGGTCATTGACTTCGTGTCATCTTGGACTTAGTGGCTAGACGACTCCCCTCACCGAAGGGGAGCAAGCCCAACCGGGAGGTTTCTAAATCGCTCGGTCTATTACTTAGCACACTGGAATTCGACGTCCTTCTTAGTATAGGGATTTAGCCTCATTGGAAGTCCCGAATTCTGGATTACCAGTACTTCGATATCCCCTCTTTGTTCTATCTAGGATGAATCGGGTCCGTGGCCCCGGATTACCGTTCAAGGAATATTAAACCTTCTGCACAATTTGTCCATGATCATGCATACATATGCAACTTAGCTATAAGGAAGATATATTATGCATTGTACTAGAAAATGTAGTGAATACCCCATAGTTCTTATTTGTTTTGCCACCTGCCTTAAGCCGCAGCTAGTAATACTTTCTTGCCCAGTCCATGGTCTATCTTGCCCAGTCCAGGGTCTACTATGCCCAGTCCAGGGTCTCATACGTACCTCCTAGTCCAGTATCTCATACTTATCGCCCAGTCCAGGGTCTTACCATAACCAATAATGAAATATCCCGACATTTGTAAACACAATATTTAATCCACATTCTAAAACAACAGCAGGTTAATAGACATGTAATTATTATCATTCTTTATCTTTTGTAATTTTTTGCTAGAATGCTTTAAGCGAACAAATTACACAAACATGAACTAAATTATTTTGTTAAGCGTGAAGATAAAGGATTGAAGAACCAACACCACTTACTTTAATCTGAAAGAACTTTCCATCACGATCTTATAGCCTTCTGAATTGATCCTTCCGCATAACCCAAGTCTAACTGGCTTTCTTCGAGCCAACCCAACCATCATAGTGCACTGTGCGAAGCGGGGTACTACAACATGTGTTGTAGTTATTCACAAATATGCGCAAAAATGGAAAACACAGTACATATTGCCTTTTTTTACAGAATCTTAGTCTAACCGTTTCTGTGCTTAACGACTATAAATATCTTGGGATCAACGTCATTCCAAGGGATTAAAATTATCATGTCTTGTACTAAAGCCTTTTTGCTGCCAATTTCTCCAGTATTCGAGACTTAGCAAGTTTTTCGTGCTCGCGTTCAGGTGGTCCAAGGAGTAAAGTGATCGACAGCAGATCAGATATCCATTAGCTACTACTTTTCCAAAATCTTATGTTTCTTTTTTTACTTGTACTTAGACATTATTGTATAGGATTCTTTGTACTTCGTAATAATTTTAAGGTTCGTAATAAAAAATTTACACAACTTTTCTCCATGGTGAACAATCTCGTTTTCGGTTGAGCGCTCAAAAGGTGGTGAGAATGCAGTTGATAGTTTAATCACATATCGGGTAGGAAGTAGGATCATGAGGTGTAGATAATTAGGATTGGTTCGAACCTTACATGGGAATTTTATTTTAAGGAATATGGATCGAGTCCAATATCGCACCTTGTGGGCCAACTCCAGTTCAGGTCACACCACGTTCCTAACAAATTTTGGGATCGAGTTTCGGTCTGATATCAAAGTGGATCGAGCATTATGCATCTCCACTACAGCAACGCGAACCCGTATTCGTATCTGTATCCAGATCTGTGACGAGAAATCTGACGATTTGTCCATAGGTGTAGTCAGACACGTAGGTGAGATTTCTTCCATTCCTTCTTCTTTGGTTATGTCAAATAAATGAATCAGAGTCTAAGTCCATTAGTCTTGAATTAGTAATCTAAGTATATATGACTATTGTGAAAGAGCCAAAAATTAATTATGATGGACAATAGACCTTTGCCAAAACAAGAGTTAATAAGATGTTGAATAAGCCAAGTTTGGGCTCATGATTTTGGTAGTCCCCTAGATTGAGAAGCTTTTGGAAATAATATTTAACTGGCCGGGCCTACTTGGAATAAAAGAGTTTATTGAGAATTATATGAGCAGGCCATAGCCCAATAATTGTTAAATAGTTTTTAGTTTATTAATTAGTTAATTAATTAGTTAGAAGATTAGTAGTTAATAAATTAGTTTAGTAAATAATGAATTACTTAAAGAACTAGTTATAATCAAAAGTTAGTTAATGAGTTACTTAAGAAGTTAGATAGAAATCAAGAAATACTTAGCACTCAAGAGTTTATTAGGGAGCAAAAGATTCTAGAAATAACTAAAGTAATTTAGTAGGCTAAAGGTTGAACTTAAATTGGTTAATTTAAGAGTTAGTCTTAGAAGATTCTAGGAAGACTTAATTTGGATCTAGAATCTAATACTTATATATTATCTTTTAGGTGGACTTAGTGCAGTCTTCACCATTGGATAAGGCAAATACATTATAACTTGGACTCTTTACTTAGTATTGTGAACACTCTTGATTCATATTGGACACAAGTATGACAAATGAATGTTGTGACATTGTATCTTATTGTGATTATATTGTGGGGAAGGAGAAATACAGAGTATGAATGTGACCAAACCCAACTAGCAAGGTAATTTTGAATAGCCTAATCATATACCTCACGCATGATTAAGCCGCACTAGGATTGAATTATGATTTCCAACTGGTCACATGCTGAAAAAAATATTTTAATCACTTTACATAATTGTTCTTGTTCATTATTTCAGTTATTGTATTGTTGTCCATTATTGCAGTTCGTTCATGTCATTGTTTATTATATTTCACTTTGATTTGTATTGTGTTCATTGTAGTAGTTATACTTTGCTCCAATCCTGACTCGGTGTCGACAAATTAGGTCTCAGAGATAGCATTGGATCGGATTGCAGGTTCTAGAAGACTATAATTAGGATATACATTTGATGCATGTATAAATGTGGAGATCATGTCATATGGTTATTACACCGGATTTTTCTCCGGAGATATGTCTTTGTATGATGTACTAAACTCATATAATATAAATATGTGGTGTGGTAATTGATACTATTGGGCACAATTATAGATTGGCTATGATGAGTAGGATCAGATACATGTACTTTGGCGACATAAGGTTTAGACAGCTTACTACCATTGTTCTCAACAGCGTAGGCTTGACGTGACCGCGATCCATTTCCAAGTATTTGGGAATGGGTTGTGACATAAGCTTCAACTTTTATTTCAAAAGCATTAAAGTGAGAGTAAAAATTTATCCATTAAGAGGTCAACAGTAGTAATAATAGTGAGAGAGAACAATAACATCATATGTGGAATCCAAACTAGCAAGAATAATTTGTTGCGAGTCTGAATCATAAACAATATTAATTAATGAAGACAACCATATTGTTTGCTAATTGTTTAGTTTGTAGAAAATATTGAGACATAGGTTGATTACCTTTATAAAGAGTTCGCAACTCATGACGAAGCTGTATAATATGAGCACAAGATTTTGAAGCATATTGCTTTTCAAGAGCACACAAAACATCACGTAAAGTAGATAAGCCAATAACATATGCACGAACCGACTCACTCAAGGAAGAAAGAAATCGACCTACGAGAAGGACAAGTGTTCCATCAACATACCATTCAAGGTTATAACCTTAATTTTAGTAGGAAATTGAATTGGCTAAGCTATAATAGGTAATTATTAGGATCGAGATCGAGTTTCAGAGATATTAGATGATGAATCTGGGTGGGTAGGAGAGTTGCGATAGGAGGAGATGTTAAAAAATTTTGATTTCACTTTTGTTGAAAACATAATAGAAAAATAAAGTTAGGACAGTATTACGATTCTTCGGGACGAGTCATGTACAAAACACTGTCCTAAGAGAAATATTCAAGCTATATGTATAGACTTTTCTCGAATTCCTCCTAGAGGTAAAACCTCCGTGATACCAGCTTCCCGTCATTGCATATTACTCCGGAAGAATGATCCGAACTTAGCTTTGTCCAGAAATTATAATGAAGGCAAGAGAGGTAGAATGAAAGTGGGTTTCTGGTTAAGGAGGAGGAAGAGTGACGGGATTTTTTCCTTCTCATAAGAGTTCCCCTACAATATAGAACCTGGTGAGTATATATAAGCATGCCCCTCAACCCCAAAAAAATAAATAGATTTGATGGAAATAAATAATATATATTTAATAGGAATATATGGACTAATAAAATAGCCATTTAGGAATTTATTAGCAAATAAATTATATACTTAAAAGAAAAAAAGGTCAGACTACAGCCTTGATGGACTATAGCCTTGGCTTTTTCCAAAAGCATGTAACATCCTCCTAAAAAACCAAGTTTTGAAACAGAGTAAACAAAGTTTAAGAAAGGTAATACAAGAGAGTATATAGAAAATGAATATATGCACTAGCTGAGGTGGACTACAACATTGAACCTCACTTAGTGATATTTTTCTTAATATGAAGAAGCACATGATAAACTATGCCTTGAATCATATTTAAAAAAATAGCACGCATAGTATGCTAGAGATTTTTTGGTCTATCGAGGTGATGCTTTTGATTATCCATGCATATTTTTTTCTTGTTCATGAGAGTGGTCTGGGATCGCCCTGTCCCATAGTCACGACCTTCACGACCTCTCATATAGGTAAGGCTTTAAAGGGTTGATGATTGGTGTCAATGCTGCATAATCATGCTTTGACCTATTAAGAGTTTTCACAACTTATCATAACCATATCACACTGGAATACTGTCATCATAGGAATGGAGTATAATTGTACAACTTCATACAGCCGCTTGGACATTAGATTTAAGAATTTAATCTTAGGGTCAATATTCCATATTAGTCACCTAAGTTTAGCTCTTTTCTATCCATTAAAACATCTTCTTATGATCTCCAATTAGACTTGGATGGATTACCATTGATAGTGACTTACTTATGGGTTTAACTCCATCCCTCTTGATGATTCTAGGATTAATTTACTAGTCAGACCCTTCGTCAAGTGGTCTACGAGGTTCTTTTCTGAAATTATATAGTCAAGAACCACATAATTGCATAATATGCTCTTTATCGACTTAAAGTGTAGCTGTAGGTACATTGTTCATCTTAGAATTCAAAGAATCATACTTTAGCAGTTCTTAACAGGTTTATTATCACAATTTATAGAAAATGACAAATACATAAATATGCAGAACATATATGTGCGTAATAAGATTCTGAGCCATTTAACTTCAGTACAAACAATATCTAAAGCTATTATTTCAAAGTCCATGATACTCCTAACTGTAATAGTTTGTTTACATGAGTCCTAGGAGAAAGTATATCTAGAAGTGGATTTGACATCATGGGAATGAATTACTCATCTTGCATAGAGTTAACTTTTTATGATGTCAGGGTATCTAGTTTAAAGCAATTTATAATCTAGAATATCCTAAAAATATTCTTTCTAATGTAGATTAGTGAACTGGTTTGTGTTGTTGTTATATCTACTTAAGTCTCCCAACAACAAATCCAATATCAGGTTTGATTCTATTTGTTATATACATAAAAGAACATACCATCTTGTGAGTATCTAAGTTGTTCCACGGGTGATCCCCCATTCTCCTTCCAATGCATCTCAAGATCCTTAATGCTTTTATATTCAAAGAATATGTCATATAATGACTCAGACAGAGCACTTAGAAATCTATAAAAACAATGGTAATATATTTATTTAGAATTTTGGTTTGATCGAGCTAGTGGATTTGGTTATTCCTAAGTCAGACTCATTGCCATCAAAATCGTTTAACATATGTGTGATTCTACCAATTGTTGATATAAGTCCAATGGTAGTGAGCCAAAAACTCATCTGAGTCTTCCACCTCTTAAAGTAGGAACTAATGAAATTTTTAGACTTTGCACTAGAATATTCATATTTACCAGCCATGTTTACAAATATGACAATCTAAAGTTCTTTAAGAATAGTGTATTGAATCAATATTATAGCCTAGAATACTAGAAAAATAGTTTGAATGATTTTTAATAATTGACCTTAACAAACATTTAGTCCACCAAGTGTTGATCAACTTGGGTTAGCTGTAGGAGCCGGATCCCAGCTAGCGATGGTCCGAAGACACTTAAATATCGTGTCGCTTAGGGCTATTTATACCCTTTTTATCAGAAGGACTCTTTTCGCTTGTACCCAAACTAATTTATACTTTAAAACTTAGATTTTAAAAAAAATTACAATATCACTAAACTATTTTTTTTTACCCGAATTATTTAAATGTATCAAAACAATGTCTGCCTATCAGAATATACATATGTGACAGAACAATATTGAGAGTTCTTTTGGTCAGTTTGTATTGTACGAGATACAATTAAATCATTCCCCGCAAAATATATACATCATCAAACAAAAGCAAAAATAATCTTTCCATGTTTGACCCTTTTCCTATAAACATCAACTTTCAGTTTGCAACCTTCAAACATCATTCTACACCACTTGCAAACGATCCAAATAAGATAACTTCGAGTCTCAAAAGTCATTCAAGACTTCAATGTATGTAGTAGGCTAATAATTATTTACTCTTCAGTATTCACTTCAGACCATATAAAGGTCGAAACATACTTGAAAATATTATAACCGAATATAAGTATTAAACTTGTAATTTAATACGAGAAGAAGAACTTCAAATGTTATCCATTCAACCCCGGGAAGCATAGCATGCGAGAAGAAGAACTTCAAATGTTCTTCTGAGTTGTCAATGAAGTAAAGATTGAATTGCTCAATAGGAAAGCCATATCAATGTTCATTTAGGCTATATCTTGACATAGTCTTTCCCCATGTAATTATAAAGATACCAAATTAGGTTGAAAGTAAAACAAATTCAAACCAAGATTGTCAATGATATTGATAATATATATATATATATATATATATATATATATAATATATATATATATATATATATATATATATATATATATATATTAAGGCGTAAGCCCAATTTTATTCTAACATCAAACATATATTTCTATGGTCATGCATTCAGCTTTGTTCAAACTTTTTCAAGACATATATCATATAAAATCTAATTGAAAGCAGAAACAAAGTTGCATTGCTAGAATGTTTACATAGACTAGTCAATTTATACAACAATTTCATCACATTGAAAGCTAGAAGAAATAAAAACTTCTTCGTATCGCCAAAATTATGGTGACAGAACTTTGAGTTTGTGTCTCAATTAGCACAACAAGTATCATAATTTTTTTAATAATATAATTATACAAATTTACACAAATAGGACAGAAACAGAGATATAGAGATTAAGAAGGCTCTTGATCAAGGCACTACAAGTATGACTTGGGGTTAGTCCAGTATTGATGTTAGTCCACTTAGGAAAAAAATTTACTTAGGCTAGTCCAAATTTTACTAGGGCTGCCCACCCTCTTCACCTCCCTCCTCCGGCTCCTCCCCCACCCCCACCCCTCCGGCCTCTCCTCCTTGTAGTCTAGTATTTCCGCCTCTCCGCATCGTCGACCTCGCCATCGACCGCGTTGCCGCTGCCGAGCAGCACCTCAAGCACCTTCCTGTCGGCCCAATCACGAAGAAGAAGAAGAAGCAGCGTGCGGGGGGCTGCGCGCGGCGGAGGAACGCGCTCGCGGAGGGCTACGGCTATGCCTCGTAACGGCGACGGCGGTGGCGGCGGCAGCAGCAGCAGCAGCGGAGGCGTGCGCCTACGCTTCGCCACCGCACGCACCTTCGCCTACTCCCTCGTGTCCCGCCGCCGCCTCCTCCTCCTCCTCCTCCCGCTCCTCCGCCTCGTTTCCCCCTTCTGGTCTCCACGCAGTCCCGCCCTTGTGTCACCTCGCGTAGCCCTTCCCTTCGGACTGTCAAAATTTTGACAGTCCTAAAAAATTCACATATTTTTTTAGGACTGTCAAAATTTTGACAGTTCTACCAATTGTTAGGACTGTCTAAATTTTTAGTCCTAATAATTTGAAGGACTGTCAAAATTTGACAATCCTAATTACGAAAAAAATTAATTGGAAGTGAGCAGTCCGGTGAATAATTTTTTGGAGTGACAAACTTATAATTATCAATGGTAAAAATTTGTACTGTCCTGAGTTATTTTTGTAGTGCCTTTATCAAAAGCCATTAAGAAACACCATAAGACCTATCAAGACTGGTCTTAATTCTCAACATACTGTACAGTCAAATCTGACCAAGATTTATTATTGTTATATTATCGAGGCAGATAGATTTTCTCTCTTTTTTGTCATGCATATATATATATATATATATATATATATATATATATATGCCGACTTTCGTCCCTGCTCGACGGGTGGGCTCACCTCACTTCGCTCGCCTTCAAACCCGAAATATATATATATATATATATATATATATATATATATATATATATATATATATATATATATAAAGGGATATGAGCCATAGAATCATATTTCTACATGAGCCAATATACATGTGGACCAATAGGAATGGAGTATACTTGTACACATGGGATGTAGGAATCCATTTTTATTGGTCCACATGTACATTACTCATATAGGAACATGAGTCTATGGCTCATATCCTGTTTATATATATATATATATATATATATATATATATATATATATATATATATATATATATATATATACATAAGAAGACTGTAAGTATAAACAGTTTGATTCAATTTTGTGTGTATATATATGGGTAAATGGGATATGAACTATAGTGCTCATTTTTCTACATGTGCCATGTATATGTGGACTAATAGGATTAGACTTCCATATTTCATGTGCATCCATGTGCACTAGTACATTCCATTCCTATTGGTTCACATGTGCAATGGCTCATGTAAGAAAATGAGCCTATGGCTCATATCCTTTTTTTCATATATATATATATATATATATATATATATATATATATATATATATATATATGGGGGGGGGAGGGTTGCTCGAGCCTGGGGGTGGCAGACGGGTTCTTGTAGGGGGGAGGAGGTGGGGTGGGGGGATAGATTAGGATTAAAGTAGAAAATATATATATATATATATATATATATATATATATATATATATATATATATATATATATATTTTGAAGAAGGTAAATTTTATTCAGGTCCCTTCCAGAGGGTACAACTCAGTTCGAAGGCTTACAACCAATCCAACCCGAAGGCCTATATATACAACACTAGCCCGAAGGCTTACAACCCGACCCGAAGGTACCACCAACCTAGCCTGAAGGCTACACGCTCGAAGGTACCACGTCAGAAGGCTCCATCCGGCCCGAAGGTCTATATATACAACACAAGCTCGATGGCTTACAACCCGGCCCAAAGGCTTACAATCCGGCCCGAAGGTACCACCAACCCTGCCCGAAGGCTACACGCTCGAAGGCACCACGTCCGAAGGTTTCACGCAGCCATAGACGCACCGCACCAGTTTCACCAGCACTGTACCTGCACCAGCATCGCATCCACGCACTGACCGGGTCGCACCGCACCCTAACGACCACTCCACCATTTAAGCCTTCGGAGAAATTAAATGGTGCCGGGGGATCTCGATCTCGAGACCTCCCCGTCCGCATGCATCACTCTTAAGTCATTTGATATATATATATATATATATATATATATATATATATATATATATATATATATATATATATATATATATAGGAACACTAGTAAATTTACGTGTCATGGTATTATTGAAAAATAGTTCAAATATTTAAATATATTTGGTTTAAGATTTGTTAAACAATTTAAATATTTCAAATATCTTTTTTTTCTTTAAATTAATTTTTAAATTTAGTTTTTGAACAATTTTAAATTTAGTTTTTAAATATATATTTGTGGGAAAGAAAAGAGAGAAAGTAAGTTTTTTATCATAATTTTTTAATAATTTGTGAAAGATTTATAAACGGCTTAGACAACTCAATTTTGAACCATTTTTAAGCCTCATTATAAGAATAAAGATAAAGATATGGACAATGAATGGCACGTCCACATTAGGATGAGAGCAAACAAGGAAGACTTCCGAAGAAAAAATGTGTAGCATGTATTTTTTTCTTAGGTTATAACTGTATCTAAAACTGCATGTATCAAATTTTTTAAATGTTAAACACGACATGTAATGAACATTTATCTTAGATTGTTAGATTTTTTTTTATCTCACATGTACATTTCTCTTTAGATTGTTAGAAAAAAAATTATTTCACTTTTCCTGAAAAAATAATAGAAAAAATAAATTTTGGTTAGTGTTATCTGTCTTCAGGATGAGTCGTGTAATGAAACACTGTCCTAAGAGAAATATTGGCGGTCTTTGTGTAGACTTTTTTTGAATTCTTTCTAGAGATAAAATCTCTCTTGCTACAAATTTTTCGTTACTGCACACAAATTCGAAAAAATGATCCGAACCTAACTTTGTCCAGAAATTACAATGAAGATGCGTGAGATGTAGAATTAAAGTGGGTTTCTGGTGAAGGAGGAGGAAGAGTGACAAAATTCTTTCCTTCTCATAAGAATTCCCCTACATGGTGAGTATATATATAAGCATGTGCCTCAATCCGACAGAAATCAATGAATGTAATGAAAATAAACACCACAGATTTAATCTCTACTAATATAAGGAGACTTGAAAAAGTTCAAAATTGAGTCGCCTAAGCCGTATCTATATCATGATTTAATTATTTAAAAATAAGAATAATCTCAACTAATATAAGGAGGCTTGGAAAAGACTCAAAGTTGAGCCGTTTAAGTCGTATATATATCATCAATTAATTATTTTTTAAAAATTAATATTACATAAAAATGGTGAAAAAAATAAATTTGTTATAAATGTAACATTCCAAGAATTCGAACCCAGCCAACCAGGAAGATTACCTCTCACCTTAACCACACGAATTAGAATAGATATTTGTTTATAATTAGATAATACTAAGTAGTTAAAAAATTAGATAAATTTATTTCTTTTTAAATTTTTTTAATTATGTGAGGATATAAGCTTGACGGCTAATCATTTTTAAGAATCTTATAAAAGGTAAAAAAAATATCCATAACAATTTATAATTAAAATATGATCAAATATATAAAAAAATTTAATATAAACATATAAATAATAAATTTTAATTCAAATATATTTAATTATTTAAATAATTTTACATTAATATCAGAAAAAAAAATTTATTTTACGTGCAACGCACGTTAATTTACTAGTAGGAATAAACAGATTAATAAATTAGCCATTTAGGAATTTATTAGTAAATAAATTATATACTTAAAAGAAAGAAAGAAAGAAAGAAACAGCCGGACTACACCCTTGATGGACTTCAAGCAGCCTTGGTTTTTCCAAAAGCATACACCAAAAGAGGTAGAGAAAGTAATGTTGTGAACGAAACGTGGAAACCGTTTTCCAAATCAGAGAGTACCCTCGAGAGAACCGAGCAAAACGCACAAACCAAAAAATACCAAACACAAATCACATACATAGAAATTTTTACGTGAAAAATCCAGATGAAAAAAATTATGGGACGATCAGAGTCCAACCTTGAAGAATATCCACTAATGGAATAAAGAGATTACACCCTCTACAAGCTCCTCACCGATCCAACATGGATCACCGCAACTCTTTGGAACAGAAAATAGATTACAATCACAAAGAAAAAAGACAATGAAAAATACCCCAAATTGATCTCCTTCTGCGAAACGGTCCCCAATCCTTCTTTCTCCTCTCCAAAGTTGCAGCAATGGCATTTTTGCCACCTTTTTTCCTCTCTTATTTTTTTTCTCATGTTGTTATATATTGCATAAGCCTTTATATAAACCCTTGCATGAATTAGGGTTTCCATATAAAAATTTATATATGGAAGCCAAAAATATTTATGGAAATCCAATTATTCAATCATATATTTAATGGTAATCAAATCAAAAATTGACTTGCCAAAAATTGAAAATTTAATTATAAGGAAAGTTAATAAATGAAAGATCCAATCATAAATATATAATTCAAGTCAAAGATAAAAATTCAATATAATATTTGCTTACCATAAATGTTCCAATACACGAGGCTCGATGCACTTTTCGAGCTTTTCCGACACACGGATAGCGCTCGTCGCACTCCGGGGTATTCTCCGCATAGGTTGGGAACCCCACCTACTCCAAAAAATCTCTCCTTTCACAACTACGTGGAGGGGGTCATCATTCCGACGATCCGCCTGCAGTACTCAAACTTTTCCCTTGGAAGAATCTTTGTGAACATGTCTGCTCCGTTGTCATCTGTATGAACCTTCTCAAGCGTCGCTTCTTTCTTTTCCACAATATCTCGTATCCAATGATACCGGGTCTCAATGTACTTGGACCGGCTATGAAATATATGATTCTTCACAAGGTGAATAGCACTTTGACTATCGCAAAGCAAAGGATATTGTTCTTGATTTAGCCAAATTTTCTGCAACAACTTCTTCATCCAAATCAACTCCTTGCAAGCCTCTATCGCCGTAATGTACTTTGTCTCTGTCTTCAACAAGGCAACACACTTTTGTAACCGAGACTGCCACGATACTGCTCCACCAGCAAACATTATCACATAGCCCGAAGTCGATCGCCAAGTGTCTACATCTCCAGCCATATTAGCGTCGGTATACCCAACCAGCTTTGGCTCGTCACCACCAAAAGAAAGTCACCAATCGACAGTGCCCTGAAGATATTGTAGAATCCGCTTGACCCCACTCCAATGTACCCTTCCAAGATTGGAAGTATAACTGCTAACTATGCCAACTGCGTGAGCGATGTATGGCCTCATACACACCATAACATACATAAGATTCCCCACAGCTGAGGCATATGGAACCCGCTCCATATCTTCCTTCTCATCCTCGGTAGATGGATACTGCTCCTTAGTAAACTTAAAGTGAGCCGCAAGGGGGTTACTCACTTTCTTCGACCCGTCCATCCCGAAACGTTAAAGTATCCGGTAAATGTACTTCTTTTGGGACAAGTATAACAGCTTGGACTCTCTCTCTCTCTCTCTCTCTCTCTCTCTCTCTCTCTCTCTCTCTTTGCTGATCTCCATCCCAAGAATAGTCTTCGCTGCGCCCAAATCCTTCATAGAGAAGGCCGCGCCCAGTTGGCGCTTCAACTCCGCTATCCTAGTAACATTCCGACCCACCAGTAGCATATCATCAACATAGAGCAGTAAAATAATAAAATTATCCTCGACAATGTACCTCACAAATACACAGTGGTCCGACGTCGTCTATCCGTAACCATGCTCCCCCATAAATGACTCGAACTTTCTGTACCACCGCCTCGAAGCCTGCTTCAGACCATACAAGCTCTTCTTCAACTGGCAGATCAAGTGTGACTTGCCATTCTCACAGAATCTCTCTGGCTGCTCCATGTACAACTCCTCCTTAAGATCACCATAGAGGAATGACGTCTTCACGTCCATTTGCTCGACCTCCAAGTCAAAACTGGCTGCCAATGCTAGCACCACCCGAATAGACGACTGCTTGACGACTAGCAAAAAGATCTCATCATAACATACGCCTTTTTGCTGACTGTGGCCTTTAACTATCAGCCTCGCTTTGTATCGAGGGTGAGTAGAATCATCTGTCTGCTTCACTCTGAACACCCATCTATTCTTCAAAGCCTTCTTGCCCTTTGGCAACCGTACCAGATCATAAGTCGAGTTGGCTTACAAGGGACTTATCTCCTCATGCATAGCCTCCATCTACTCCTGCCAATATTTGTCTTTCATAGTCTCTACGAAAATTTTGGGTTCTCCCTCGTCAGTCAGTACCACATACTCACCCGGTGAGCATCTCGTAGATGATCGACACTCTCTATCGCTCATTCCCAATGGAACTACTGGTGCTGGCTGTATACCAACAACCTCCTTCCCTTCAGGAACTACCTTCTTGGCATGCTAATCCTCCCGAGGGTCACCCTGACCACCATCAATAGGCTAATGATAAAGGTTGAGAGAAACTTCATGTATTGGCTCCCCATATCTGGATCCTCTACGATGCCCTCTGAAAACTGCACGAAGCAAAATGACTCTAACTCGGGCAAATCCTCAACCTCAGAAGGTATCTCGGAATCCTGAGTGTTGGTCATGGTCTGATCCTCGACAAATACCACGTCCCTGCTTCTTTAGAGGTTTCTTTCCACTGGGTCATAGAGTCTATAGCCATACCCATCCCGACCGTAACCGAAAAAGATGCACCACCTAGTTTTCGGCTTTAGTTTGTATCTCTCGTCCTTCGGTACATGCACGAAGGTCTTGCAACCAAATACTCATAGGTTATTGTATGACGGCTCTTTGTCGTACCATACTTTGTCAGGCACATCATCCTGCAAAGGAGCACTAGGAGATAAATTAATAATATAAGCAGCTGTGTAAAGTACCTCACCCCAATAACTACCCAGCAAGTTTGCTTATAACAGCAAACACCGTATCTTCTTCATCAATGTCATGTTCATCCGTTCTGCTATACCATTGAGCTGAGCTATCTTTGGCATAGTCTTCTGGTGTCGTATCCCTTGCTCTCTACATTATGCATCAAAGGGACCGATATATTTTTCGACATTGTCCGATCGAACACATAGCAGCTTCTTGCCCGTTTCTCTTTCAACGGACGCCTGAAACTCTTTGAAAGTGGGCAGTTCCTGATCCTTGGTCTTTAAGGCATAGATCCAAACCTTCCTGGAATAATAATCAATAAAAGTTATAAATTAAGAGGCACCACCAATGAATTTTACCTTCATAGGACTGCGACTGCGGACATCTAAATGAATCAACTCGAGCAACGCCGGCTTCCTTGAACTTATGTGACTTTGGAAAGATACCATATTTTGCTTTCTCGCCAAACAGTGTGTGCACCTTTCCAATTTTATAGACTTTAGTCCTGGAATCAGCTTCATGTTCACCAAGTAGCTCATCCCCTTCTCGCTGATATGGCTGAGTCGTCTATGCCACAACTTTGTAGACGCATCAGTAGTAACGTTCACCTCATGTGCCCCCTGTGCGCTCTCTTCCATATAGTAGAGTCCGAACATCTTGCTTCCTCTGGAAATTACCATCGAACCTCTGGAAAGCTTCCACTGATTGTTCCCGAAGAGATTGAAGAAACCTTCGTGATCCAACCTTCTAACTGACACCAGGTTGAAATAGATATCAGGGACATGGAGAACATCTTTCAGAACAAGAACTGCACCCGTTTTTGTCCTCAAATGCACATCTCCAATGGTAACTGCCTTCGACACATCTTCATTGTCCATCTTCAACACTCCACAGTCGCCTGTTGTGTAAGTAGCAAATAGTGGCATATTGTGAGATACATGCGCTGAACCACCTGAGTCCACCAGCCAAGAGTTGTCATCGCAGGCGAGGTTCATAACTATCGCATCACCTACAATGATCAGATCGCCTTCATGTGCCGAGGCCACCGCTGTAGTATTCTCGTCCTGTTTTCCCTTGTAATCCTTCTTCTCTCTCTTTCAAGCCAAATAGTTTCGCTTGATGTGGCCCTTCTTGCCACAATGGTAACACTCCGAGTTCTCTTACCGATCCTTGTACCTTCTTCTGCTTTTGTCTCTGCCACCGCATGGACCCCTACTTTTACCCCTCCCGCTGCTCTCTGAAACAAGCACCTCTGAGTGGGATATGGATGAAGTGCCCGGAGAAAGTCTCTGCATCTCTTCATTTAGTACCCCGCTCGTGGCAAACTCCAGACTGACCACGCATTCTGGAGCAGAAGCGATCATATACACTCGTACGATCTCCTACGAGTCTGGCAATGTACACAACAACCATAGTCCCTGAACCTCGTCGTCGAACTTGACTCCCATCGAGGATAGCTGGTCAACCATATCCTGGAACCCACTCAAATGATCCGTAATGGATGCCCCATCTTTGTACCGCAGACCCATCATCATCCGGATCAGGAACAATTTATTTACCCCGGTCTTCTTCGCATACAAAGATTTCAACTTATCTCACAGTGTCCTTGCGTGCTCAATACTAGCAACGTGGTCTTCTTAGCGTCCATCTCTCCTTCTTGGTTTGCCTCTCAACTCCTGACACCCTTCTGAAATTTCAAAACCTGGCTCTGATACCACACTGTTGGGAACGAAACGCGAAAATCGTTCCCCAAACCAGAGAGCACCTGCGAGAGAACCGAGCAAAACGTAAAAACCAAAAAATACCAAACACAAATCGTAGACACAGAAATTTTTACGTGAAAAATTCAGATGATAAAAATCACGGGACGATCGGAGTCCAACCCTGAAGATCTTTCACTAATGGAATAAAGTGATTACACCCTCTACAAGCTCCTCACCGATCCAACACGGATAACGGCAACTCTTTGGAACAGAAAATAGATTACAACCACGAAGAAAAAAGACAATGAGAAATACTCCAAATTGATCTCCTTCGAAACGGCCTACAATCCTTCTTTCTTCTCTCTAAAGTTGCAATGGCACTCTTGCCACCTGTTTTTCTCTCTTATTTTTTTTTCTCATGTTATTATATATTGCATGAGCCTTTATATAAATATTTGCATGAATTAGGATTTTCATATGAAAATCTATATATGGAAGTCAAAGATATTTATGGAAATCCATTTACATTCAATCATATATTTAATAAAAATCAAATCATAAATTGACTTGCCATAAATTGAAAATCCAATTATATGAAAAGTTAATAAATGAAATACCCAATCATAAATATATAATTAAAGTTAAAGATAGAAATCCAATATAATATTTGTTTACCATAAATGTTTCAATACACGGCGCTCGATGCACTTTTCGAACTTTTTCGACACACGGATGATGTTTATCGTACTTCTGGATATTCTTCATATAAGTTGGAAATCACACCAACTCCAACAAGTAATAATGAAATTATGGAAGTAGCTATTTTTAGTATGCGAGATAAAGGAGTTAGTTTAGAATCGGGTAACCTCTGGTACCAAGTAAAAGATGGTGAATCACTCGATACTATTGAGTTTTGAGTGCTTTTGATATTTATAGAGTTTAAACAAGTACAAATAGGGTTTACAAGTAATTACACATAAGAATGAATTCCTTGCTTGGACTATAACTTAGCAACAGAAAGATTACAGCATCTATGCGCAAAGGGGAATTATTAGGTTTGCTTTACTCAAGAAAACATATAAACATATCGTATTTGTCTTTTTTTTCAAATGATATTATGAGCACATCCGAATTAGTCATCAATTCTGATTTCATTCGAAAATGCTTATTTTTACAAGCAGCAGATGATTGCCACTTACGTGTAGACATAACCAACCATGTGTGAAATTTGCCATGATTTGTCATGCAAATTGCACCAAAATTCTAAATGGTTTAAGTAAGAATTGAGTGTGAATATTCAAATAAATTCCGGGTATGTGACGATCAGACTTTAAAGCTTGGAACTCCACTGCAAATGTATGAAATTAGAATCCATAAAAATAACCCTTTATATAGTAACTTGTAAATCAATATTTGTATTTTCTCATGCTTTGCCTATAGCCCCTTTTTTTCGATTAAAAATAAATCATGAATCAATTTCTTCGGCCATGGAAGTAAGTGTTATGTAGATTGTTAATTTCTAAAATATGTTCTAATTGCTATTCAAGATCATATGACAATCACGTTGGGTTCCCAAATGTAGGGAAGTTAGCTTAGAACATAGAAGTATAGATATCTTTTAGATTGTATGGAAGTATATATGTACTCTTAAATAAATCCGTTGTAGTCTAGTTGGTTAGGATACTCGGCTCTCACCCGAGAGACCCGGGTTCAAGTCCCGGCAACGGAAGCCTGTTTGAATTCACTATCTAGAAATTTTGTCTATGAATGCATTCTTTAGACATTTTTGTTAAAAAAAAAAAAAATTCAATCTCACACTGTACAAATTGAGTAAATCTAGTTCATGAAAACCAAGTTTGATTTTCTTTCATCTTTTTGTTATTTTGGTTTTTTTTAGATAGAGAATATCTTTTATCTGTTTTATTAGTATGATTTAAGTTATCTTAGGGACAAGTCATTAGAGATTGGCATTTTTTTTTTTTTAGAGTATAAATAATCTGGAAGTTCATTAATTATTCAGGGAAGAATTGAGAATGGAAAATCTATTTGAGTTTGTTTAGTACGAGGCCAAAATTCTAAAGTGTACAAAATATGCGTTTTTGAGATCCAACGCAACCTACACCGACCAGTTAGAGTTGAAAACATGAGATAGGGTTTATGGTTGAATTCTAAATGGCTATGGGCATTACCATATTTATATTTGTTTAGTAGTAACAAATGCAAATAGATATACTATTCAGATATGAAAAAGTGAAAACCAAAAGTCCACTACAAAAATTCAAGAAAATAGCGACTTCTTCAACGACGGAGTACGATTCATTGTTAACTAGCGATGGAGCAATGAATGAATGGAGACATATATGTGGTTCTGAATCACAATCCAACATTCCATTGTTTGTCCATCGCTAAGGCAATAGAATTTCCTAGCGACGGAACATTTTCGTCGCTAAAAAATGTAATCTTGCCAGAACAAGTTTCTTTCCTCGGTTCCAAACGAAGCCCAAAACTCCCTCCCCTAGAAAAAAAAAAACTCCCTCCTAATTCTTCTCGGACGGATCAAACCCTCCTCCCCCCGACCTAGGTAGATAGAGAAGCCCCCTCACAGATCGATACGTAAATCGGGTACGAGTTAACCTATAGGATACTTTTTAGAAGAATGTTTTCTATGTTATGGTTGTAGAGACATACAAAGGTTAGAATGCAGGTATATAAACATAACAATATTTTATTAGGATAACATGTATATATATAAATACATACGCCTATAATAATTTCTTGTCATATATATATATATATATATATATATATATATATATACACACACACACACACACAAGAGTAGGACACACACGTATGTGTCCTACTCTTGAATCCATACCATAACGCAAATACAAACATGCATGGATTAAACTTTAAAGCTAGAACAACATGTATATATGCATGGGTATATACACATATAAATAATATGTGTTTGTGTGTGTCTATATATATATATATATATATATATATATATATATATATATATATATATATATATATATATATATATATATTTGTATATACAAATTTTGATATCGTGTCCTACGATCGTATCGATGTGTCCATATTGAAGCATATAAACATATTAGTTTATGTGTCCTCTTATATCCATGATATGATCTACCTATAAACATATTAGTTTTAAAACTTTAAGATCTAGAACAAGCTATATATGTATGGCTTGATAAAAAATTTTTTGACAACATAGACTTTGAAATTAAATTTTTGAAGAGAATGAGGACTTGCTTTGATTTTCCAAGTGAATTAGGTGTATATTTAGGTTGAAAAGAAAAGGAGAAGGGGATGACCATGCAAATACGTGAACAGTTAAACGATAAATCATATTCATGGTTTAAAAACTAAAATAACTATACACACATCTCTTCTTTTCATTACCATACTCCTCGAGCAATCGCTCGCAACATTCTTTCCAATACAGGAATTATACCTTGGTAAGCCAACGGTCCCAAACATTTCCATGTTTTTATTTCTCTGAAATCATTACTTTCTATTCCACAAAATACATCACCATATCACTGTATTCCATATCTAAAACAAAGTATTAGAACTATAGTCCATGTGTTAACATACCAAAAGTACAAAAGTCCACATCTATAATAGCACATTAATAATCCATGTGATATATATAGAGAGATGCTAAGTTTACTACCGAATGCTTACAACCTTCTTACAACTCTCTTCCCCCTTCTATGTGGGCGACATTTGGCCCCATCTCTCCTCTAATGAATGGCTGCCACGTGGCAGCTCACCTAATGGGCGGCCGCCACGTGCTGTTGTAAGAAGGGTGTAAGCATTTGGTTTTAGGCGTAGCATTGCTATATATATATATATATATATATATATATATATATATATATATATATATATATATATATATATATTGTTGGCCCAATATTTAAGTTGAATTTTTGAATATGGCTAATCGATTAAGTTTAGCATTATGATAATCGATCAATCACTATAGTATCTTCTACTTAAACTCAGTATTGTCCAGATATACAATATTTGTTTCTGTATATTTTCTTGTTCGTCTAACATGTACTTGCAGAAAGCAATAAGCAAGATCAGTAATAGACATATGCTATAAGATGATGAGCCAAAATAGAGTTATACCAGAAGATTTCTCTGAACTGCCGACAAGAAAAAATGCATCTTCAAGTTAGCAAATATTTTATAAGATTGGCGTCATCATAGTGTTCTTGGTTTTCATATATAATCTTATATTTTATTTGAGTCTACGACCTATATAAGTCGAGTCGCACTGGCAACTAGAAAGCAACTCAGTCCACACAAATAAACCTCGAACCCAACCACAAAATCAGTCCATATTCATTCACAAAGCCTATCATACTTAGTAATCGAACTCGAACCAAACTCGGTTACCACTTTGTAATAAAATTAGCACAGTTGTGATATACTTGATTTTTTGGCCCAACGTTCAAAAATTTGAATTAAACCCCATCTGAATTCTAGTCGAATTCTGTTTGCCAATACACTATCAATAGGATTGGATTTCTCATATTTCAAATCATACACAACTCAACCATTCTCAATATTTCTATCCTATAGTGAGTAAACTCTCAGAGCCTAAACTTTTTTATCTCCAAGATCAACTTCCAACCTTCTAGTGCCAAGTGCGGTCTCGGTCTAGAAGTCTATAGAGTTATAAAGAGCTTGGTTCATCAAGCTCCTGTTCTGTATGAAGTTACGAGCCTTCGGATAAAAAATTGTGGTGTATGAAGTTGCGATACTTTGGATCAAATCTCGTGGTGTAAAGAAGTGGCAAGCCTTTTGTCACGACCCGTACCCAGATATTCAGGTACCGGTTCGCGAGTACGTCCAGCCTACGCCGCAGAATCGGCGGTAGTACGCTGTCTAGATCATATTCACAGGTAATTTAAAATCTAGCTCATTCACAAGAATAAATAGGCAAGGATAATAATAGGAAATAGGAATGCTAAGATTTCATAAGACAAATTTGTGACATCCAAAACCCACAGTTTAATACAGAACCAGAAGATAAATCGGGGACAAACCCGAGCACTATACTGAAAGAAAATACTAGCTAACTGGCTAACTACTCCTCAAAAGTAGTCTCCTGAGTAGGAACCGGCTCCTCAATAGTATCACCTGCTACGTCATATGGGCCATAAAAGGTGGAGGCATAGTCCTCATCATCGCCTAAATGTTAACGGATCCAGTCAGGAAAGGAGCAAAGTACCAATACACAACAAAGCTTAAACTAAAATAATTATGACAAGTAGTAAAACTGACTAAGTACCATGATAAAAATTATACATAATATGTAGTAAAATTAACTAAGGGTTATTTGCTATAAATCAGGGATATGAGTAAAACAGAAAAATAATGAGACAAGAAAATAGAACTACAACAAGACAAGAAACTATGTGTGTGTGAAAATTATGCATTTAGAATACATAGTTGGCATATAGGGGGTTATAAGGCTAATAAGGCACGTCATAGACGGCTAGCAGTCAGGAACAATCGAGTATAAGGCTGATGGTACAGTCGCGTACTCAACAGCTAGCAGTCAGGACATGAGGGAAAGGGTAAACTACATGCCTCCTAGTATTCTCTCTCCCGACACGAAAATTGAGACATGAAATACAAATTCTAACACTAAGTGTGATCATCCAATGGTGCTAGTAGAGCAAGGAACTAATTATCATGATATAAAGAATAAACTTGAAGTGCAGGTACTTGCCTGATGTTTGAATTCCAACTACTGCTCTGTTACTCGGGAAATTTCCAGAAACGTCTCCGGATGCTGGAACAAACATTACCATCATGCTCAGAAGATATCAATCAGCTAGAAACGCCTGTCCTTGAGTCCAATTTGGACGCAGGGGCAAAAATGACCATTTTGGGTCAAAACGGGGTCCGCATGTGGGCCCGCTTTGTACCGAAAAATGTGTCAGGGTCAAAGGTCTCTAATCGACTTCTGCAAAATCCTGCACGTCCGTATCGACGGTGCGCACGTATCTGTGAAGACCGCACGCGACCAAGTCGTCCCGTTTGGCGGGGCGTACTCAGTTCCGGGGTAAAACAGGGCATTATTTTTCCTGTTTTTGGATCGCGGTTCGCGATCACCACAGGACGCGATGCCCCGAGCGGGTTGCACGGGCACCGAGGAGGTCATACAGGCTACGCAACGCAACTGACGGAATCGAAAACGGGTAAACGAGCAGGGAGATAAGCGTACCTGAACAGGGTCGGAAAACCCAAAATATTCCGTGTCCGAGCCGACACGACACGGCGTGTACGAGCACTGTACACCTAGGGTTAGGGTTTCGAGTCGTGTCAGTGTCCGCTGTGCTGCGGCGGGGGAGGACGGCCGAGGGTGGCGGGTCGGCGCTGGCGGCATTGGCCGGAGGCGGAGGCAGGCGGCCGAGGGTGGCGGGTCAGCGTCGGGGCTCGGCTGAGGAGAAGAAGGAGGAGGAAGGGCCGGCGGCGGAGCGGAGTCGTCGGCGGAGCAGGGTCAGGCGGCGGAGCTCAGGCGAGGGTGGCGAGGCGGTGGGGGTTCGTGGTGGTGACGGAGAGGTCTACGGGGGAGGTTTATATAGGGCGGAGCGGCTGGGGTCGGGCCGAGCGAGGCGGAGTCGTGGCGGGGAGCGCGGAGCTCGCGGGGGCGTGGGCCGAGCGAAGCGGGCGGCACGAGGCCGGGCGGGGCGGCGGAAGAATCGGGCCGCAGAGGCGTGGGGGGGAGAAGCGGGTTCACGGGTCGGGTCGGCCGGGTTCGGGTCTGGCAGACCCGACCCGACCCGATAGCCACGGGTGGGCTTGGTTTGGGGCTGGGCCCGATTGGGCTGGGCCGAGTTTGGATTTTAATAAATAAATAATAGATAAATAATTAAATAAATAGTTTTTAGGTGATATAAAATAGGTCCGGGGCCCAATAAATTCCAGAAAAATTACCCTAAGTCCAGTTTTTTATTTTACACACAAAAATATTATTTTCATAATATTTTAATATAATTTATTAGCATTTAAAAATCATTTAATAAATAGAACACTGATTTTAATTACAGAAAAATCCCAGAAAAATTCGAAAAATTGTGAAAAATCCAAATTTAATATTTTAAAAAAAATCAGGGGGTTTACAATCTACCCAACTTATAAAAATTTCGTCCTCGAAATTTAAAAATAACAATGGCACGAAAAGAAAGGTCGAGAATTAAAATATACCTCATGGTTCAAAAAGATAGGGGTAGCGCTCCCTAAACTCGTCTTCTCGCTCCCAGGTGGATTCGCTGGGAGAATGATGCCTCCAAGCTATACGAACAAGGGGAATAACTTGATTTCTTAGAACTTTCTCCGTTCGGTCCAGTATCCCCACAGGTTGCTCTTGGTAAGTCAAGCTTGGGCCCACTTCGAGCTCTGAATGATCCAAAATATGACTTGGATCTGACACGTATTTTCTCAGTTGCGACACGTAGAATACGTTATGGACCCTATCTAGAGAGGGTGGCAATGCCAGACGGTATGCCACTTCTCCGATTCTCTCCTGTATGCCAAACGGTCCAATAAATCTTGGGCTGAGTTTTCCGCTCCTTCCGAACCTAATGGTGCCACGTGTCGGAGAAATCTTCAAGAATACTAATTCTCCAACCTCAAATTCCAATGGTCTTCGATGGCTATTTGCCCAATGTCGTTGCCTGTCTTGAGCCACACGAAGTCTTTTCCTTATTTGTTTCACCTTCTCGGTTGAATCGACCACCATCTCTGGTCCCAGTAAGGCTCTCTCTCCTACATCGTCCCATGATAGTGGGGTACGACATCTTCGTCCATATAAAGCCTCAAATGGAGTCATTTCAATACTTGCTTGGTAACTGTTATTATAAGAGAACTCCACAAGATGTAGATAATCTTCCCACGATCCTCCAAAATCCAGAACACATGTACGGAGCATATCTTCAAGTGTCTGAATTGTACGTTCAGATTGTCCATCGATTTGGGGATGATAAGCTGTGCTGAATTTGAGTTGAGTTCCTAAGCTAGCTTGTAAGCTCTTCCAGAAGTGAGAGGTAAATCTTGAATCTTGGTCGGAGACAATACTTACTGGAACTCCATACAATTTAACAATCTGTCGAATATATAAATCTGCCAACTTCTCCGTAGGTAGCCCTACTTTGAAGGGTAGAAAATGTGCAGACTTGGTCAGCCTATCCACTATTACCCAGATTGCATCCTTCCCACTAGGTGTCCTTGGAAGCCCAGAAACAAAATCCATTATAATATGTTCCCACTTCCACTCCGGAATGGGTAGTGGTTGAAGCAATCCCCCAGGTCTTTGTCTTTCAGTCTTGACTTGTTGGCACACTAAGCAACGAGATACGAACTTGGCTACTTCTTTTTTCATGCCATACCACCAAACATGTATCCTTAGGTCTTTGTATATTTTGTTGGCTCCTGGATGTATAGAGTATTGTGATCTGTGTGCCTCTTGCATAATTTCTTCTCTTATCTCTCCTTGAGGTACACATAATCTATCTCCATGTCTTAGTGATCCATCTTCATGAATTCTGAATTCCTCCAATAGTCCAGCTTGCACTTGGCCTCGAATGCTTCGTAGGCCTTCGTCTTAAAACTGAGTCTCCTTAATCTTATCCATTAAGGTAGATTGGATCTTCAAATTCATCATCTGACCTTCTTTTCCTGGAATAATTACCTCAATTCCCAAACTTTCCAAGTCCTCAAGCAAGTGTCGGTCCATCGTCAAGTACATTGCCATAGGATATCTGCTTAGAGCATCAGCAACTACGTTGGCCTTCCCCGGATGATATTGAAGGGTGATGTCAAAATCCTTCATTAACTCCAGCCACCTTCTTTGCCTCATGTTCAGCTCTTTTTGAGTAAAGATATATTTTAAACTTTTGTGATCTGTGAAGATTTCTACCCTTTCTCCATAAAGATAGTGCTTCCATAGCTTAAGAGCAAAGATAACAGCTGCTAATTCTAAGTCATGAGTTGGGTAGTTCTTTTCATGAGGTCGAAGCTGTCTAGAAGCATATGCTATTACTTTTTTGTTCTGCTCCAATACACAACCTAGACCTTTTCCAGAAGCATCACTGTATATAGCGAATCCTCCGGTTCCAGATGGTAAGGTCAGAATAGGGGCAGTAGTCAGCCTTTTCTTTAATTCTTCAAAAGCATGTTGACATTCATCAGTCCATATAAAATCTTCATTCTTCCTCGTTAATTTCGTCATTGGTTCAGCAATTCTAGCAAAGTCCTTCACAAACTTTCGATAATAGCCAACTAGTCCCAGAAAACTTCTAATTTCTGCTACAGAGTCTGGAGTGGGCCATGATTCTACTGCTGCTACCTTCTTAGGATCTACTGATATGCCATCTCCAGTTACAACATGTCCCAAAAATTCTACTTTGTCTAGGAAGAATGCACATTTAGATAGTTTTTCATAAAGTTTTTTCTTCCTTAATGTCTCCAATACTAGCCTCAAGTATTCTTCATGTTCTTCTGGAGTCTTGGAATAAATTAAAATATCATCAATAAAAACTACCACAAATTAGTCTAGATATTATTGGAAGACTCTGTTCATTAAATTCATAAATACTGCTGGTGCATTAGTTAATCCGAACGGCATCACTAAGAATTCATAGTATCCGTTCCGGGTATTGAAAGCAGTTTTAGGGATATCTTCCTTCCTCACCCTTACTTGATGGTAACCAGACCTCAAGTGAATCTTCGAAAATACCCGAGCTCCACTTAATTGATCAAATAAATCATCTATCCTTGGTAGGGGATACTTATTCTTGATTGTTAAAGCATTCAAAGCCCTGTAATCAATACACATTCGAGATGTTCCGTCTTTCTTTGGCACGAATAATACTGGAGCTCCCCAGGGCGAAACACTAGACCTAATGAAGCATTTGTCTTCTAACTCCTTTATCTGCTCATTTAATTCTACTATCTCTTTCTGTAAAACTCCCTTCCTAAAAAATCGTATATACCCTTTATTTATTAATTATTAATTAAATTATAGTAATTAGGTCTAAATAGGAGAAATAGATTTTTAATAATTTTTATTTTAGGTGTTCGGGCACTTAGATGACTTATGGGACCATCAGGAATTTTTTGGAATTTATTCCATGTAGGAGACCCCTTGAGCTGTTGCTAGCCTAACGGTGTGCATTACCCTAACATATAAATTTTCTTATGTGTGAATATATATATATATATATATATATATATATATATATATATATATATATATATATACAAATATATATATGTATATATATATATTTAAAGTAAGGAAGGAAAAGAAAAGAAAAGAAAAGAATTAAATAAGTTACTAATATAATAATAATAATAATAATAACAATATTAATACTAATAAGCTATTACAACTTAGTTACTTAAAACCTCTGCAGAACTTGCTGCAGACCCTTCCGCCCATTAGACCCGCCACCATGCAATCAGAGCTTTCAGCGGAACCCCTTAGCCGCACTTAATTACTTCAGCAGACCCGATCCTTCCAACCCGCCTTCCCTCTCTCGTTTCCTATTATATTAACATATATATATATATATATATATATATATATATATATATATATATATATAGTTAGCTCTCAAAACCCTAACCTAATTTCCAGACCTCCTCTTTCCATCTAAGAGCCGTCACCGCAGCCAGAGAAGCCCCGCCAAGCCATCCAATCATCCCGTCGACTCCGACCTCGCGCCTGCAGAATCCCACTCGAAGCACCTTCGCTCCGGCGTAATTTTCCGTCGACTCGCTCGACCAAACGCTGTTCCGTTTTCATCGGTATGATCATCCCTTAACCCTCTCCAATATTTGTTTATAGCCAACCTCAGAAAACGTGTGTCCCTAGGTGAAATACAGCGTCCAAAGTGGACGGACAGACCCAATTCTGGAATCGCAGAAAACTGCGATGACCACCCGTATTGCCGAGTTCGTATCTCCCACCACAGAGATCCGAATTCGGTGATTCTTTTTGATACCTGTAGAATACTTGACCTAGTTTATTTTTTGTTAAATAACCCTATGCTATTAGTTGCTGTGGATATAATGATATTCATCACAAAACTGCGCGCACCCACTTTTCCAGAATTCTAAAAGTTGGAAAACGGAGCGGGCCCCGCCAAACGGGACCGCCCCGCCGTGTGCCAAGTGTATTGAATGGTGTACGCAGCATAACTGGACACGTGAAAATTCATGGAGACTGATTCGGACGCGTGTGCGCGCCGAAATTAGGCCGTATCCGCGGACACACACCGTATCGCAACTTTTGTAGAACTCGCGCATATTTTGTGAACGCTTGTCAGATTGCGACGAAACTTACGCCACTGGACTCGTGGTAACGCGCTGGTCCTGTGACCCAATTTTCACGCATTTCTGAGATGGTTGACCAGATCGCCAATTGGCGGGCCCCACAGTTGACTTTTTGGACAAAATTGTGTTCGGCTCATCGGAATCCACATTTGGACATACCGTTGGGTTCGTACTGATATTTAGAGTTGTTTGACCTATAGTTTGTTCCATTTAGAGACTGATACCCTTGGCACACTTTTCGGTACAAAGTGGGCCACAGGTGGACCCCACTTTTACCCGAAATTACCATTTTGCCCCTGTATCCAAATTGGATGAAAGGGAAGTATTTTTTAGCTATTTTGCTCATTCTAGGAACGTTGGTGATATTTATTTCAGCATCCGGAGATATTTATTCTGTGGCCATAGCTTTTGATCCTGTGCGTTTGACTTCTGGACAGTACACCTTGCAGCTTTCTAACCAGGCAAGATACCTTGCCAAATTGTTTACAGTACTTTGCATGCTATTTATATTTCTTTTTATTTATTTTATTTCTGTATAGTTCTTGCATGTGTAGTTTTCTCCAGTTATTACTATGTATTAGATATGTTGACACACACATGGCACCTAGTATCATGGGAGGACAATCATTAGGCGTATGGGCTTTTAACCACTCTGGTAAACCGTAGTATATAGTTCGCACTACGGGCGTGTGTCGCGCTGGTCGCTACCCCAGAGGTATGTCGATTTCTGATGTTCTAGACGGGTGTGTGAGTTGTGAGGCTTAGATCTTGTAGACTACCCTTGCCCATACGTCGAAAAGTTGTCCTCATTTGCATTCATATAGATTGTCTTGTACAGCGTACTTATTTATTTTTAAATTATATGCATGTTTACTGTATTCAAGTTGGCTCGTATTTTCTGTATCTTGTTACGTCCCTCTGAGGACCTGGTCCTCTGCCAGGTGTATCTATTCTTGAGTATTTGCAGGAGCACAGATCGGATGGCTATATATGCTTCGTGGATGTCTTCTCTTCAAGCCGTGATTGGTAGCTGGTACTTATATTGTTTGAGTGAGTGGTACTTATAGTGTATTTATTCTTCCCATTTGAGTTGGTAGTGGATTTGTTTCCATCCAACTATCATCCTTAGATACTTCTTATTGAGATCTAGTTCATAGATACTGGTTATTTATTTCTATATAATTTTGGTGGATGAGATTTAGATTATACCCTGTGGCTTGTATTATATTTTATACCACGTGTGGATTGATTTTCATATTACAGTGTACGTATGGGTTATGGTTTCCATATATTGGAGTTGCCATATCCATGCGGCTGACATGCTTACGTGTTCCTAGTCCTACGTATTTGGGACTGGGGCGTGACATGTTTTTGTGGTGGCCCATGCAGGTCGAGAGCATATTGTCTCGGTTACGTTACTGTACCGAACAAGCCTGCACCTAGGACTAGAGTATAGGATCTCATCCATAATTGACTATGATTCGCTTTCCTTCCAATCCATTCTATCTGAATAATTGCATCATGCTTGATTCTTGTACTTTCCTAATAGCTCTTTGAGTATGGCCTTCTGCTAGAATATAGGAACCCCTATTATTAGGATGATAATTATGGTAGCACACCTATTAAGAATACAACGAGAATATAGACACACCACTAAGTTTAGAATACCTAGTAAACCGTAGAATTCCTTATCTATAGATTGGTTTATCATTACCCTTTATGTATTATGAAGACTTGAGAGTAGTATAGATGCTACTAGAGTTAGTTAGAAGTTTTACCATAATATTTGACCCTAGCATAGAGGATACCCTAATAAGTACCAAGACCCTTCTCGTAAACCTTAACAAGAATTTTTATGGTATCCTTAAGACAATTACAGTACTAGTTTATTGTTATAAGTTGGGTAGTATACCTCACAACATAGTATCACCTAGTCTTTTGCCTTATTATTATCGAAGTGTGAATGAATGACATTTAACTGTATGCTAGCTTAGGACGACATTGTTTTTTTTTTTTTTTTCTTCTCAGACTGTAGAGCTTAGAAGCCATACCCCTGCTTTGTCAAATATCGACCTAGATAAGGAATTAGTATGATAACTGTAGAGATTGTAGAGTCTTTTATTGCTTATGTTATTTTTGCTTCTGCGAACTTGAATTAATTTGTACCTTCTTTCGTCATAATCCAGCGTATTTATGTTTGTTGTACTACCTTGATTTATGCTGCTATTATAGCCTAGTTTTTGCAAGCTTATTCTTTCATCGAGCTTGCTCATGGCATATGTATTATTGGGTGCACACAATGATACAATTGCCTAATCAGAATTGGTGTATTAAGGTCTAGCTAATCTTAGTGCGCTTGGTTCACTTTTCGCATTACTACTTTACGTGGATTGAGATATATGGTAGTAAACAGATATACTTACCCCTAGATATGTCTGACACATCGTATCGGTTACATAACTGTAGTGATACGAGCATGTAAATAGGAAATTACAAAAAAATAGGATTTCAATCCACAACTGTCCTGACAACTCTCTTTTCGATTCTTTAATCTCTTTGAACCTCGTACTTGTATTCTGTCACCTTCACCTTGAGTTCTTTATTATTTCTCTCCGTCTTCCCCTATTTCGGAAAGACGAAACCTCGTGCTGGTATAAGTTGACACTGATAGTACTAGCTATACCCCATAAGGCTAAACACATGACTTAGTGACACTCTTTTCTAATTGGGTAAGGGCATATCATAGGCGATATGTTTGGTGTTAAACCTTTGAGGATTAAAAGTCATGATTAAATAATTTGAGCAATAGTTTTTCTAGATGTATGGCCTTAGGTGGTAGATGGAAAATTTTAAGTTCGGCAGATTGTGAACCCCTCACCCAAAAATTTAACCTACTTGGCTGAGTTAGTGAGACTAAGGTTAGCTTGAATCCAGTTAGAAGTAGAACACAGTATTTCATTTAATTTTGCAATATTGTATCACTTAGTGCCCCTTATCGTGCTCCGATAATTGGAGCACTACACTAGCCACTGCCTTTCTACAAATTCTACACCCTCATCCTGGACATGCCCATCATCCAATTCTCATCTTTGTGCAATTTTCCAATTATTGGACGCTTTTATGCAAAAGAGCATTTATGTGTCCACACCATTGGACATGACACATGAATAAACCTATTTTTCGCTCATGTGGATTTTTCGCATAATTTTTTGGGATGTGCAATGCGCAACATCGCCCACCCCTTTAAACCTAGCCTTGCATTTTAAACGATGCAAATCTTATACCATCCTTGCATTCTATCGTGGCTTAATTTTAATTTCGAGGACGAAATTTTTACAAGTTGGGTAGAATGTAAAACTCCCTTCCTAGAAAATCGTATATACCCTTTATTTATTAATAATTAATTAAATTATAGTAATTAGGTCTAAATAGGAGAAATAGATTTTTAATAATTTTTATTTTAGGTGTTCGGGCACTTAGATGACTTATGGGACCATCAAGAATTTTTTGGAATTTATTCCATGTAGGAGACCCCTGGAGCTGTTGCTAGCCTAACGGTGTGCATTACCCTAACATATAAATTTTCTTATGTGTGAATATATATATATATATATATATATATATATATATATATATATATATATATACAAATATATATATGTATATATATATATTTAAAGTAAGGAAGGAAAAGAAAAGAAAAGAATTAAATAAGTTACTAATATAATAATAATAATAATAATAATAATAATAACAATATTAATACTAATAAGCTATTACGACTTAGTTACTTAAAACCTTTGCAGAACTTGCTGCAGACCCTTCCGCCCATTAGACCCGCCACCATGCAATCAGAGCTTTCAGCGGAACCCCTTAGCCGCACTTAATTACTTCAGCAGACCCGATCCTTCCAACCCGCCTTCCCTCTCTCGTTTCCTATTATATTAACATACATATATATATATATATATATATATATATATATATATATATATATATATATATATATATATATATATATATATATATATATATATATATATAGTTAGCTCTCAAAACCCTAACCTAATTTCCAGACCTCCTCTTCCCATCTAAAAGCCGTCACCACAGCCAAAGAAGCCCCGCCAAGCCATCCAACCATCCCGTCGACTCCGACCTCGCGCCTGCAGAATCCCACTCGAAGCACCTTCGCTCCGGCGTGATTTCCCGTCGACTCGCTCGACCAAACGCTGTTCCGTTTTCATCGGTATGATCATCCCTTAACCCTCTCCAATATTTGTTTATAGCCAACCTCGGAAAACGTGTGCCCCTAGGTGAAATACATCGTCCAAAGTGGACGGACAGACCCAATTCTGGAATCGCAGAAAACTGCGATGACCACCCGTATTGCCGAGTTCGTATCTCCCACCACAGAGATCCGAATTTGGTGATTCTTTTTGATACCTGTAGAATACTTGACCTAGTTTATTTTTTGTTAAATAACCCTATGCTATTAGTTGCTGTGGACATAATGATATTCGTCACAAAACTGCGCGCATCCACTTTTCCAGAGTTCCAAAAGTTGGAAAACGGAGCGCGCCCCGCCAAACGGGACCGCCCTGCCGTGTGCCAAGTGTACTGAATGGTGTACGCAGCATAACTGGACACATGAAAATTCGTGGGGACTGATTCGGACGCGTGTGCGCGCCGGAATCAGGCCGTATCCGCGGACACACACCGTGTCGCAACTTTTGTAGAACTCGTGCGTATTTTGTGCACGCTTGTCAGATTGCGACGAAACTTGTGCCACTGGACTCGTGGTAACGCGCTGGTCCTGTGACCCAATTTTCACGCATTTCTGAGACGGTTGACCAGATCGCCAATTGGCGAGCCCTACAGTTGACTTTTTGGACAAAATTGTGTTCGGCTCATCGGAATCCACATTTGGACATACCGTTGGGTTCGTACTGACATTTAGAGTTGTTTGACCTATAGTTTGTTCCATTTAGAGACTGATACCCTTGGCACGCTTTTCGGTGCAAAGTGGGCCATAGGTGGACCCCACTTTTACCCAAAATTACCATTTTGCCCCTGTGTCCAAATTGGACGAAAGGGAAGTGCTTTTTAGCTATTTTGCTCATTCTAGGAACGTTGGTGATATTTATTTCAGCATCCGGAGACATTTATTCTGTGGCCATAGCTTTTGATCCTGTGCGTTTGACTTCTGGACAGTACACCTTGCAGCTTTCTTACCAGGCGAGATACCTTGCCAAATTGTTTACAGTACTTTGCATGCTATTTATATTTCTTTTTATTTATTTCATTTCTGTATAGTTCTTGCATGTGTAGTTTTTTTCCAGTCATTACTATGTATTAGATATGTTGACACACACATGGCACCTAGTATCATGGGAGGACAATCATTAGGCGTATGGGCTTTTAACCACTCTGGTAAACCGTAGTATATAGTTCGCACTACGGGCGTGTGTCGCGCTGGTCGCTACCCCAGAGGTATGTCAATTTCTGATATTCTAGACGGGTGTGTGAGTTGTGAGGCTTAGATCGAGTAGACTACCCTTGCCCATACGTCGAAAAGTTGTCCTCATTTGCATTCATATAGATTGTCTTGTACAGCGTACTTATTTATTTTCAAATTATATGCATGTTTACTGTATTCAAGTTGGCTCGTATTTTCTGTATCTTGTTACGTCCCTCTGAGGACCTGGTCCTCTGCCAGGTGTATCTATTCTTGAGTATTTGCAGGAGCACAGATCGGATGGCTATATATGCTTCGTGGATGTCTTCTCTTCGAGCCATGATTGGTAGCTGGTACTTATATTGTTTGAGTGAGTGGTACTTATAGTGTATTTATTCTTTTCATTTGAGTTGGTAGTAGATTTGTTTCCATCCAACTATCATCCTTAGATACTTCTTATTGAGATCTAGTTCATAGATACTGGTTATTTATTTCTATATGATTTTGGTGGATGAGATTTAGATTATACCCTGTGGCTTGTATTATATTTTATACCACGTGTGGATTGATTTTCATATTACAGCGTACGTATGGGTTATGGTTTCCATATATTGGAGTTGCCATATCCATGCGGCTGACATGCTTACGTGTTCCTAGTCCTACGTATTTGGGACTGGGGCGTGACACTTTCTTGTTGATTCTATATGGATTTTGAGATACTGGCGCTGCTCCTGGCACTAAGTCAATAGAGAATTCAACTTCTCGGTCTGGGGGTAATCCTGGGAGATCCTCAGGGAAGACATCAAGATATTCAGAAATGATAGGTAGTGGCAATTCTTCTGGTACTAGGGCTCCACAAATTTGGTTACTACCCAATTCTCTAGAACCTCTAGTGAATTCAAATTCTGGCTTGTCAGGGGGCCTGAAGATTACACTACCCCTGTGACAATCTATAGTGGCATGATGCTGACTCAACCAATCCATACCCAGGATAATATCGAAACTGGGAATTGGCATTACGAGTAGCCTAGCATATAATTCTCTCCCACATAGTGTGATAGGATAATTGTTACATGCATCACTAACCGGGATAATTCCTCCACCGGTAATGATCTTATAATAATTCCTAAGAGGTTCTGTGACTAAGCTATGTTTCATAAGAAAATCTACGGACATGAATGAATGTGACGCTCCAGAATCAAATAAAGTAATGGCTGGTACTGAATTTATAAGTATAGAACCTGTTATCACATCTGTTGTGGCTTCAGCTTTCTCTAGAGTCATTGTAAAAGCACGGCCTTGTTGAGGTGCACCCCTCTGTTGCTGATGTTGGTGCTGAGCAAAGCGTTATTGTTGAGTTGGGAGTGGGGGTCCTCTCTGCTGCGCTACTGGGGGCCTGGCCTGAACTGGAACTTTTTGTGCAGCTGTGCGTCCCTGAGCAGCAGGACAATCCTTCATTTGATGTGCTGCTGATCCACAATATAGACAGGCACCTAGCCTCTTTCTACAAACTTGCCAAGTGTGACCTTGTTTTTGACAATAGCCACAAGTGGGAGCTTGTTGGTTCTATCCTTGAGTTTATTGTTGGGGTGCTGTGGCTCAAGGGAGAGGACGCTGGGTTTGTTGCGGGGCCCTCTGCTGTAGTTGTTGTTGGAATAGGCGCTTGTGGGGTCCCATACTTCCAGCATCTCTTTTCCGCTTTAGTCTGGGTCCCATGTCTCTTTCAACACCTTGTGCCACGCTCAAGATTTCTTCGTATGTACGAGCTCGGCTAGTGGTGACAGCAAGGCGAATATCAGGAGACAGCCCCTTCTTAAATCTACGGGCTCTATCTTCAGGGGTACGAACCACATATTCTGCAAAGTGGCTCAGTCTGTTAAATTCAGCAGTGTACTCATCAACAGAAAGATTACCTTGTTCCAGCCTCTTGAATTGACTTTCGAGAGCTTCTCGAGCTACTTCGGGAAAGAACTTCTTCTTGAACAGCCTCTTAAAATCCTCCCAAGTGAGTTCAGGAGCAGATAACTGAGGTTCATCTCTAAACCAAATTCGAGCTATGTCGAATAGTTGCAGGCTTGCAGATTCCACCTTAAGATCATCAGGGACCCGAGCAGTTTTCAGGAGTCGCTCCATATTCTCTATCCATTCATCGGCATAGAGAATACCTTCAGTCCCATAGAATTCCATGGGTCCAAGGTTCTTGAAGTCCTTGGCATTTTCTGGCCTCTTTTGTGGTGCCTCCTGGGATCGAAGAGCATCTGAAAGGCTAGTTCGTAGCAGGGCAGTCTGTTCCCTCTGGGATTCTATAAGTCCCTGAAATACTCCGAGTAGCTGCGCTCCATCCATAGTAACTATCGGAGTAGTTGGAGAAGGAGGGAGCGCAAGAGTTTCAGGCACAGTCTGTTCGACGGGTTTGGATGTGCCTCCTACGGTATTCCTTGTCTGAACCATTCTGAAAGGTTAAGGGATAGGATTAGAATAGATTACTTGGAAATCAAGGACGATAGGAAAATTTTACTAAGGAATGATGTCAAGATTTGAAATAAAAGATCCTATTCTGTGAATGAGCTTTTCCTAAAATCCTTAATCTTATTTCATGACCTGCATGGGCCACCATAAAAACGTGTCACGACCTGTACCCAGATATTCAGGTACCGGTTGCGAGTACGTCCAGCCTACGCCGCAGAATCGGCGGTAGTACGCTGTCTAGATCATATTCACAGGTAATTTAAAATCTAGCTCATTCACAAGAATAAATAGGCAAGGATAATAACAGGAAATATGAATGCTAAGATTTTATAAGACAAATTTGTGACATCCAAAACCCACAGTTTAATACAGAACCAGAAGATAAATCGGGGACAAACCCGAGCACTATGCTGAAAGAAAATACTAGCTAACTGGCTAACTACTCCTCAAAAGTATTCTCCTGAGTAGGAACCGGCTCCTCAATAGTATCACCTGCTACGTCATATGGGCCATAAAAGGTGGGGGCATAGTCCTCATCATCGCCTAAATGTCAACGGATCCAGTCAGGAAAGGAGCAAAGTACCAATACACAACAAAGCTTAAACTAAAATAATTATGAGAAGTAGTAAAACTGACTAAATACCATGATAAAAATTATACATAATATGTAGTAAAATTAACTAAGGGTTATTTGCTATAAATCAGGGATATAAGTAAAACAGGAAAATAATGAGACAAGAAAATGGAACTGCAACAGGACAAGAAACTATGTGTGTGTGAAAATTATGCATTTAGAATACATAGTTGGCATGTAGGGGGTTATAAGGCTAATAAGGCACGTCATAGACGGCTAGCAGTCAGGAACAATCGAGTATAAGGCTGATGGTACAGTCGCGTACTCAACAGCTAGCAGTCAGGACATGAGGGAAAGGGTAAACTACATGCCTCCTAGTATTCTCCCTCCCGATACAAAAATCGAGACATGAAATCTAAATTCTAACACTAAGTGTGATCATCCAATGGTGCTAGTAGAGCAAGGAACTAATTATCATGATATAAAGAATAAACTTGAAGTGCAGGTACTTGCCTGATGTTTGAATTCCAACTACTGCTCTGTTACTCGAGAAATTTCCAGAAACATCTCCGGATGCTGGAACAAACATTACCATCATGCTCAGAAGATATCAATCAGCTAGAAACGCCTGTCCTTGAGTCCAATTTGGACGCAGGGGCAAAATGACAATTTCGGGTCAAAACGGGGTCCGTATGTGGGCCCGCTTTGCCCCGAAAAATGTGTCAGGGTCAAAGGTCTCTAAATTCGTCCAACTTAGTGTCAACAAGTCAGGAACGCTGATACAAACTCAACGGAACTTTCAGAATTAGATTTCGATGAGCCGGTCACAAAATCGCCCGTCGAGTGGGGCCTGTGGGGCCCACGACACGCAATTTCGTCAACATTCTCAGAATTAAACCAAACTTGGGTCACAGGACCAGCGTATTACTACGAGTCCGATGGCGCAAGTTTTGTCTCGATCTGACGTGTGTATACGAAGTTACGACGCATTCCAGAAAGGGCAGATACGGGACGGTGTCCGCGGATACGCGTTGATTCCGGGGTGCACGCACACCCGAATCGACTTCTGCAAAATCTTGCACGTCCGTATCGACGGTGCGCACGTATCTGTGAAGACCGCACGCGACCAAGTCATCCCGTTTGGCGGGGCATACTCAGTTCCGGGGTAAAACAGGGCATTATTTTTCCTGTTTTTGGATCGCGGTTCACGATCACCACAGGACGCGATGCCCCGAGCGGGTTGCACGGGCACCGAGGGGGTCATGCAGGCTACGCAACGCAACTGACAGAATCGAAAATGGGTAAATGAGGAGGGAGATACGCGTACCTGAACAGGGTCCGAAAACCCAAAATATTCTGTGTCCGAGCCGACACGACACGGCGTGTCCGAGCACTGTACACCTAGGGTTAGGGTTTCGAGTCGTGTCAGTGTCCGCTGTGCTGCGGCGGGGGAGGTCGGCCGAGGGTGGCGGGTCGGTGTCGGGGCTCGGCTGAGGAGAAGAAGGAGGATGAAGGGTCGGCGGCGGAGCGGGGTCGTCGGCGGAGCAGGGTCAGGCGGCGGAGCTCAGGTGAGGGTGGCGAGGTGGTGGGGGTTCGTGGTGGTGGCGGAGAGGTCTGCGGGGAAGGGTTTATATAGGGCAGAGCGGCTGGGGTCGGGCCGAGCGAGGCGGAGTCGTGGCGGGGAGCGCGAAGCTCGCCGGGGCGTGGGCCGAGCGAAGCGGGCGGCACGCGGCCGGGCGGGGCGGCGGACGAATCGGGCCGCAGAGGCGTGGGGGGGAGAAGTGGGTTCATGGGTCGGGTCGGCCGGGTTCGGGTCTGGCAGACCCGACCCGACCCGATAGCCACGGGTGGGCTTGGTTTGGGGCTGGGCCCAATTGGGCTGGGTCGAGTTTGGGTTTTAATAAATAAATAATAGATAAATAATTAAATAAATAGTTTTTAGGTGATATAAAATAGGTTCGGGGCCCAATAAATTCTAGAAAAATTATCCTAAGTCCAGTTTTTTATTTTATACACCAAAATATTATTTTCATAATATTTTAATATAATTTATTAGCATTTAAAAATCATTTAATAAATAGAACCCTGATTTTAATTACAAAAAAATCCCAAAAAAATCCAAAAAATTGTGAAAAATCCAAATTTAATATTTTGAAAAAAATCAGGGGGTTTACACCTTTAGATCAAAGCTTATGATTCACTATTGGTGATTATTGTGGATAAAACTCCGAGCTTGAGTTCTCTGGACTGGACTAGTCCTCATAGAAGAAAACTAGTATACATCGCGGTGTTTGCGTTTGCTCTCTCTTTCTCTTACTTTATTATATTGCATATACACTGCTAGTTATTTACTGCATTCACTCTGCTTAATTTATAATTGGATAGATTATTTCGCTGTACTTTATTCACGTCCCTCTAGAGTTATTTTACGGTCCTTCGATTGGTATCAAAGCTGGTTCTCTTGATATTTGGCTTAACATCCTTAGAGTCGTATGACAACTATTAGATCTATCCATACCAACAATGGTGAAGGCCAGTCCACAAATAGGCTACCCCTATTTGATGATACTAATAATACGTACTGGAAGACACAAATGAGTTTCTATTTGAAATTACTTGATTTTGATCTTTGCTCTGTTGTAATAGATGGATACAAGAAGCCACCTAAAATAGTCATAGATGATAACCTTGTAGAGAAACCTCATAATAAGTACACAAACACAGAGAAGAAATAAGCTAGTCTGGATGCTAGAGCTATTAATGCTTTATTATGTGCTATAGACATGACTGAATTTAACAGGATATCCATATGTACCACTTCATATGAGCTTTGGAAGCTCTTTGAGATAACTCATGAAAGAACCACTCAAGTAAAGTAATCAAAAATTAGTAGACTGACACAAGAATACGAGGCATTCAAGATGAATCCAAATGAGACCATTACTAAGATATTCAAAGAAAGTCCTCAACATGCTGCAAATGTATGCTTAACGACATTCATTAACGAGGTAAAAGATAATCCTTTACCTGAAGAGTTTTCTTATAATGAATTATCTTATGCTTTCAATTATTTATTTGAAGATCACAAGAAGCTTATGGATAAGTATAAGCAAGCCAGAAAAGATATTAAATCTTATCTTCTTGAGAATGAAAAACTTACTTATTTACTAAATGAAGCTAGAGACAATTCCTCTCTTGACGACTATGATGATATCCCCAAACTTAAGCTTAAGCTTACAAGAAGCACTTGACTGCTTTGATGAAAGCAATCAAGAAAATTCTAAACTTAAGGAAAATTTGGAAAAAGAGAAGGAGAAGTACTCTAATGCATCACTTAGAATTGATGCTCTTACTACTAAATAAGATAATTTATATACCACGTCTAAAATATTAGAGATTAGATTGGGAAAGCAGGTCATACAACCTACTACTCAGTCTAACATGAGATACGTGGCTAAACAAAAGAGCACTCACAATAAGACACCAACAGAAAAATCAAATGCTCCACACTATCATGCACGTAGAATACAACATACTTCACATAATCATGTATTTTATTACAAATATCCATGCAAGATATGTCATATTATTTCACATACTCATCCTTCAATATCCAAAATAAATGGCTATGCTACATGTCATTATTGTGGTTTAAAAGGACACATTTTACATTAATGCAAGGCTAGAAAATTTGTTGATATGAATATATATAAGTGGGTTCCCAAAGCTAACAAATATGGATCCAAATCTTGGATACCAAAGTCTCTGCCTAATGATGTAGGTAGAACGCTTTGTGTCAGAATTTAGCACCGAGGAGAATGTTGGTGATTGCAAAGTTACAAAGGTTATCTATCAAGCAATTGAACCAACATAAGTATGGCTACTTGAGCCACCTTGGTAACATGTTAAATATTTCTTCCTAAATGGCTATAATTATATAATCTAGAATGTTATTAATCAATATTTTACTACTATCTCTTATTGATATCCTTTAGTTGTTATTTTTAAATCAATATGAGATATATGAAACTAGCATGATTAGTTTAATTCTCTTTTGATTCATGGCTAGTTATTGATTAGTTCAGACTATAGAGTTATTTACTTTCTATTAGTATGACATAATTGTCTATGCATGCTTTATATCTTTTAGTAAACTTTATTCGTCAAGAATTAGGATTCTAGATTTTAATGTTATATGATGTTATAATTAGCATATATGCCTTTTAAATCTAAGTTCTCTAAAGTTAAGATTACTTTTGGTTATAAGTCGAAAGGGTTCTTCTGTCAAAAAGTTGTAAATAGCCTAGGCGATACGGTACTTAAGTGTCTTCGGACCACCACTAGCTGGGATCTGGCCCCTACAGCTAACCCAAGATAATCAATACTTTATTGAATAATAATTTTTTAAGGTCTATTTGTAATTGTTTTTATATTACAACAGTGAATCTAAGTCCTACTTTTGACTTAAAGTGGACAACTTTTAGGATAGACTGTGACAATATGAATTTTAGTAAATACTACTTGGTTTATCTAGCTATTTTTGTACTATGTCACTTAGTTTAAAATTTAGACTTCTGACTAGTTGCAATGATATGCATATTTTATTTTCAACTACATGATTGGATGCTAGACTATGATTGGGATATCTAAGAGAAGTTGTTTTATTGTCTCTTGCATATGACTAAATTTGAATATTTATGCTTCTCTTGTATTATTGTTACCCAATATTTTATAGTAATGAATTGAATATGTCTGCATCTAGATACCTTCATAATATGCAAGCTAACTATTCAAGACATTGATATTGTATACATATCATTATTCTATAGGATTTCTAATGTTGATAGTCAAGATACTTACTCTTTACCACATGATCATATTATATTCTTTATACTACTCATATTGTCTTCATGATATACACTTCATTTTTTGGGGAGCCGTAAACAATATATTTTGACAAAGGAGAAGAAATATGTCAAATATGTGCATATTCGCCGACGTCGTACTACAGGGGAGCTTATGGACATGCAGAAGCTTCGGTAAAGATTTGTATCAATATCTCCTATTATGGGGGAGCTTCTTTTTTATCATGTCAATGGGAGAGAATTAAGTTTAAGTATGTAAGCATATGTTTAAGTAGTATACATATAGTGATTTGTGCTTATTATTTTTGATATATGCATCGATTATATTTGTCTTAAACTTAACTGATTTGCAATAATCAAAAGGGAAAGATTATTTGCCCAATATTTAAGTTAAGTTTTTGAATATGGCTAATCGATTATGTTTAGCATTATGATAATCGATCAATCACTATAGTATCTTCTACTTAAACTCAGCATTGTCCAGATATACAATATTTGCTTCTGTATATTTTCTTGTTTGTCTAACATGTACTTGTAGAAAGCAATAAGCAAGATCAGCAATGGCCATATTTTATATGATGATAAGCCAAAATGGAGTTATACCAGAAGATTTCTCTGAACTGTCGACAAGAAAAAATGCATCTTTAAGTCAGCAAATATTTCAGAAGATTAGCGTCATCATAGTGCTCTTGGTTTTCATATGTAATCTTATATTTTATTTTAGTCTAGAAACTATGTAAGTCGAGTCATACTGAAAACTAGAAAGTAACTCAGTCCACTCAAATAAACCTCGAACCCAACCACAAAATCAGTCCACATTCATTCACAAAGCCAACCATACTTAGCAACCGAACTCGGGCCGAATTCATGTCGAACTCGGATCGAACTTGGTAACCACTTTGGTATAAAATTAGCACAGTTGTAATCTTCCTGATTTCCTGGCCCAACGTTCGAAAATTTGAATTAAACCCCATCCGTATTCTGGCCGAATTCTGTTTGCCAATACAGTATAAATATGATTAAATTTCTCATATTTTAAATCATCCACAACTCAACCATTCTCAATCTTTCTATCCTATAGTAAGTAAACTCTCAGAGCGTAAGCTTTTATCTCCAAGATCAACTCTCAGCCTTCTAGTGCCAAGTGTGATCTCAGTCGAGAACTCTACTGAGTTATAAAGAGCTTGGTTCATCAAACCGATATTTTGTGTGAAGTTACGAGCCTTCGGATCAAAAATTATGGTGTATGAAGTTATGAGACTTCAGATTAAATCCAGTAGTGTAAAGAAGTGGCAAGCCTTTGGATCAAAGCTTGTGATTCACTATTGGTGATTATAGTTGATAAAACTCTGAGCTTGAGTTTTCGGGGCTAGACTAGTCCTCTCAGAGGGAAACCAGTATACATCGCAGTGTTTGCATTTGCTATCTCTTTCTCTTAGTTTATTATATTGCATATACACTTCTTGTTATTTACTGCCTTCACTTTGCTTAATTTATATTTGGATAGATTATTCCAATGCACTCTATTCACCCCCCTCTAGAGTTTCTTTACGGTCCTTCAATTGGTATCAAAGCTGGTTCTCTTGATATTTGGCTTAACATTCTTAGAGACGTATAACAACTATTAGATCTATCCACACCAACAATGATGAAGGCCAATCCACAAATAGGCTACCCATATTTGATGATACTAACTACACGTACTGGAAGACACATTGAGTTTCTATTTGAAATTACTTGATTTTAATCTTTGGTCTATTGTAATAAATGGATATAAGAAGCCACCTAGAATAGTAATAGATGGCAATCTTGTAGAGAAACCTCATGATAAGTACACAGACACAGAAAAGAAACGAGCTTGTCTTGATGCTAAAGCTTTTAATATTTTATTATGTGCTATAGATATGACTAAATTTAATAGGATATCAACATGTACCACTTCACATAAGGTTTGAAAGCCCCTTGAGATAACTCATGAAAGAACTACTCAAGTGAATGAATCAAAAATTAGTAGACTGACACAAGAATATGAGGCATTCAAGATGAATCCAAATGAGACCATCACTAAGATGTTCACAGAAAGCCCTCGACATGCTGTAAATGTATGCTTAACGATATTCACTAACGAGGTATAATCCTTTACCTGAAGAGTTTTCTGATAATGAATTATCTGATGCTTTCAATAATTTATTTGAAGACACAAGAAGCCTATGGATTAGTATAAGAAAGCCATAAAAGATATTAAATCTTATCTACTAGAGAATAAAAAGCTTACTTATTTACTAAATGAAGCTAGAGACAATTCCTCTCCTGGCGACTATGATGATATCTCCAAACTTAAGCTTAGCTTACAAGAAGCATTTGACTGCTTTGATGAAAGAACTCAAGAAAATGCCAAACTTAAGAAGAATTAAAAAAAAAAGTACTCTAATGTATCAGTTAGAATTGATGCTCTTACTGCTAAATATGATAATTTATATGCCACCTCTAAAAAGTTAGAGATTATATTGGGAAAGCAGGTCATAAAACCTACTACTCAGTCTAACACGAGATACGTGGCTAAATAAAAGAGCACTCACAATAAGACACCAGTAGAAAAATCAAATGCTCCACACTATCATGTATGTAGAACATATCATACTTCACATAATCATGTACTTTATTATAAATATCCATGCAAGATGCGTCACACCACTTCATATACTCATCCTTCTATACCCAACACAAATGCCTATGCTACATGTCATAATTATGGTTTAAAAGGACACATTTCATATTAATACAAGGCTATAAAATTGGTTGATATGAATATGTATAAGTGGGTTCCCAAAGCTAAAAAATATGGATCCAAATCTTGGATACCAAAGTCTCTACCTAATGATGTAGGTAGAACGCTTTTTGTCTGGATTTAGCACCGAGGAGAATGTTGGTGATTGCAAAGCTACAAAGGTCATCTACCAAGCAATTGTACCAACATAAGTGTGGCTACTTGAGCCACCTTGGTAAAATGTTAAATATTTCTTCAGAAATGACTATAATTATATAATCTAGAATATTTTTAATCAATATTTTACTACTATCTCTTTTTGATATCCTTTAGTTGTTATTTTTTAAATCAATATGAGATATATAAAACTAGCATGGTTAGTTTAAATGGCTAGTTATTGATTAGTTCACACTATAGATTTATTTACTTTCTATTAGTATGACACAATTGTCTATGCACACTCTATATCTTTTAGTAAACTTTATTTGTCAAGAATTATGATTCTAGATTTTAATGTTGTAAGATGTTATATTTAGCATATATACCTATTAAATCTAAGTTCTTTAAAGTTAAGATTACTTTAGGTTATAAGTCTAAATGGCCCTTCTGTCCAAAGTATATAAATAGCCCAAGCGATACGGTACTTATCACGATCCGCACCCGGATATTCGGACACAATTACGTGGTTACGCCTAGCCTACGCCGCAGAATCGACGATAGAATACTGTCTGGGTTATTTCTAACTATCTAACATCTCAACAATATAATATAGTACATGTTAATCATCTCAAGTCCAACGGAGTAGCAATATGGCATCTCACAAGTATAACTAATCTCAATCATAAAACAAACTAAGGAAGATAAAGCACGAATGGAATAGCGAAGAAAAGAATAAGATACAATCCACAATCTAAAATAATAATACAAACTATGAATCTCAACAAGTAATAGTCTAATACAATCCAACACAAATAAACTAGACCTCCTCGGGCTCTGCAACTAAGTCCTTCTGGTCTATAGGAGTATCCTCTAATGGTACACTATCCTACGGCCCGTAGAATATGGGACACTGCTCTATAAGCCAGTCATCTGGAAAAATATATCCAGTCAGGATTGGAGCAAAGTACATACCTCTGAAAGCAGTTTAAATAGCATAATCGAGCATATAAACAGATAATAGAAATGAAATACAAGATCACTAAACATATGAATGAATGAACAATAGATATACAGGTAATGTACGAAAATATATAACAATAATATAAATATCAACAATATGATAAAATAACTGCAATCTAAACTAATCTGCCTAAGAATACAAGTTCATTATGTGATCGATTTGGATGAACATGATCAGGTAAGATAATTACAAGTGAGGTATGTAACCAGAATGTACACGATGTAATAATGGGGCTTTGATCACATAATCAACTCCTAATTTTCTACCCCCAACTAATACCGATGGATCCAATCACGACACGCTACGAACACAAAATTTAACCACTGAACACGAGCAGTGGGTGTATACGAATACCATAACCACCGAACACGAGAGGTGGGTATACACGAATAAGCATACTGAACACGAACAGTGTATGAACACAAAATATAATCAATACCCAATATACACAATGAGATACATGTACACGAGTACCTGCTGAACACGGTAGGGGATAACATCTCCTGACAGGATCCATATAGTACCAGTTCATGAAATTGTTTTGTCGGGATCAAGTATACAATTCTAGAACATGCATATATATAAAATTATGAATTAAAAACTATCAAAAAAATATACTCGCCTGAAGTCCTGAGCAAGGTGTGTCTCTCGATGTCCAAACTGGTGTCACACAGACCTATATATGGTATGTTGCATCAATACAAGGTTCAAGAATAAAAATAAGTTAAGTTGATGCAATTCTAGGTTAATAAGCCATTTCTAGGTTAAACCGATAAAATCTAGGTTGCAAGAGTCTAATACTAGGTCACTAAGTCAATACACTATGAAACTAAGCTATACTAGCTAAGCTATAATACAAAAAAGCACTAAAAATGTCGTATCCCAAGATACGCAAGTTCATTTATATGAAAATAGTATTTTGGATATATATACAAGTCAATAATTATAATACTATAATAATACAAATAAAATATGATACCTTGGCCTTGCACCAATGCGTATCACAACTATCTCGATACCCAAACTCAATACCTTGGGTACCGACCCAATACCTTGGTATCCCGAGGTAACCCAAACCACTATTGATATAGCTAATACATATATATAAATACCTCAAACACTAGCTATATTATGTATCTAAGCTACTAACAATATACACTACCTATTAGTATATGTATACTAGACTAACTATATTAATATATCTACTACTACCAACAACCCATAACTACATGTATATATACATACTCATATAGCTAACTATATATATATCAAGTATCCTAATAACTATCTATTGTATAACAAGTATATATATATAAGTCACTAACTATATACTTACACCTTAACATTAAACTAACTAACACTAATACCTATCTCACTAACAATACCAAGCTAAATCAAAACCTTAACTAACTAATTGCTAACTGTTACTAACTCACTGAAAACTAACTGAAACCAAAACCTTGATAACCCAAACCCAAGTAAATAACTAAACTGAAATACCCAGGACTAAAAATGAACAGTGCATCCTCTCCTTGCTGTATGTCCGAGCCTCTCTTCATTGTGTCTCGACTGAATTGATACTCTGTGATACTAAAATTGGACAATAAACTGTATATGTATACATTGGTACACAGTATTGCTGTGCATATCCTGCATTGTGCAGATACTGCACAGTACACTAACTGTTGGTGCCTAATCCTGCTGCACAGCTGATACCCCTCTTCCTTGGCTACATGAGCTAATACACTGGCTGTGCATTGCTATTGATTGCACTGTGGCTAAACACCTTGCTACCACTGCCTAAGAGCTACAGTTGCTGCTCTTCAGCTCGACTGTACTGCAGTAAGAAAGCTACTGCAGTTGCCTCCCAACCTGAGATGTACATCTCTTCAGTCACTGCTCTTCAGAGATGCTGTGTAAGCCCGAGCTGCATGGATGCCCGACCCCCTGCTGTAGTTGTTGAAGCCTCCTTCATACAAAGCTGTATACAGAACTGCATAGTAAACTGACTGTACTGAATGCTCGATCCTGCTGTGGCCTTGAGCCCCTTCTACTACCACTGAACTGAGCTTCCCTATTGACTGAGCACTTATGCTCACACCACTTACTCATAAACCAACACAAATACAATACTACATAGCACTAATACTTCCTATGTAATATAAATCAGTCTATATATATATATGTATACACTCCCTCTATGTATATATATAACAATAGCTATACATCTATCTATATATATATACTCCTCACTCTATGCATATCTCTCTCTCTCTCTATATATATATATATATATATATATATATATCAACACACACACACACACACACACACATATATATATATATATACTCTAATATACATACACATAGACACACACATATATACAAACTCATATACACTATTATATACATATATATATCACATAAATATATAAATACACATGTACATATAGGAAAGAGGACAAAACATCAAACACGTGGAGTGCACCGCACCTGTATCCCACTAACTCTATGATACGCTTGCGATACGGCTGCACCACACAACCAAACATATTTTGAGGAACACGAACAAGTCTAATATACTAAATATGAATAATACGTATAGTAATTAGATCATCTACGTGTCTGTGTCACAATGTGATATGCACAAGGCCCCGTGCCAGAGGCAAATCGCCAAAATCAACCCGTTTTGTAAAATTGACGAGATACGGCCTACACATATCCAATTATGGATATGATACTAGTCACAAATAAGCAATCATATATCATTTAGATCAATTTGACCAAATGACAATACTACATGTGCCAATCTTGAAATTCTCCCAAAATTGATACCAAAATGCACATAACTTTCACCGTAGGTCTCCGATGAACCTAAAACCAATTTCTATGGGTAGCCTATGCATGTGGGTTGGTTTCTTATGGTTAAATATCAAATTTAGAGTCTATTAGAGGGGGGAAAACTAAAATATATCTATTGGGAGATGGATTCCCAATAAAAAGTCTCTAAATATAAAGTAGCTCCTCTCCTTGTAGATCTTGGCCTCCTCCTCCTTGCTCCTTACTTTCTTCTTATAGATCCTTGATTTAGAAGCCTCCAATGAAGAATAGAAAAGGGATTTGTGAAGGAATGGTGAGGGAATGAAGGAATTTAAAAGAGGAAAGAATGTAGATCTAAAGGAATTAGGAATTTGTGAAGTGAAATGATTTCTCTCTCCTCTAGCATGGTCGTCCATCTAACCCCTCTCCAAGCAATATAAAATGTCTTAATTATTCCTTGGGGCCTCTCATAAAAAAATTAATTAGGGAGGGAAGGTTCTAGTCTAATGATTTCACTAATTAATCCAACCTCCTAATCCATGGGACTAATTCATGGGCTCAATCTAACCTCATCTCAAATTTTGGTTCATGCTTCTAATAAAATAGGTTAGATCCACTACACAACTCTAAAATAAATCTACGACTAGCAATCAATAAATAATATAATAATTAAATAATCATGCATGCATAATATTTAAATATAATTAATTCTAAAAATAAAAATTATTCATGTCAATTACCAAACTACCCTTGAGTGAAAATGTGAGGGTGATAATCCTACCCACCTTAGAAAAATTTTGTCCTCAAAATTAAGGAAGAAACTAACTATCAAAAGCAAAAAATACAATACAAACAAGAATTATACCTCACGGATCAAACATATATGGATATCACTCGCACATCTTGGCCTCTAGCTCCCAGGTACTCTCTTCTAGCGAGTGTATATGACACGCACCAAAGGAATCGTCTAGTTCCTCAGCACCTTCTCTCTCTAATCCAGAATCTCCACTAGCTGCTCTAGATAGCTAAGAGTAGGGCCCACCTCTTTCTCTGAGTGATCCAACACATGACTGGGATCTGCTACGTTCCATCTCAGCTATAATACGTAAAACACGTTATGCACTCCCTCTAATGCAAGTGGTATGTCTAGTCTGTATGTAACTGCACCAACCCTCTCAAGAATACTGAAAGGTCCGATGAATCGAGGACTAAGCTTGCCGCCTCCACCGAAACAAATTATGCCATGTGTCAGGAAAATCCTTAAGAAAACTAGACCGCCAAACTCAAACTCCAAAGGTCTCCAGTGGCTATCGGCCTAATGTCGCTGCCTGTCCTGCGTCACTCAAAGTCTGTCCCTGATAAGCTTCACCTTCTCTACTGTATCCACTACCATCTTTGGTCCCAATAAAGCTCTATCACCAACATCATCTCAGGATAACGGAGTACAACATCTCCGTCCATACAATGCCTCGAATGGTGACATTTTAATGCTGGCTTGGTAGCTGTTGTTGTATAAAAACTCTACCAAGTGAAGGTAATCCTCCCAAAAACCTCCAAGATCCAAAACACAGGTGTGTAGCATATCCTCGAGAGTCTGAATAGTCCTCTCTGACTATCCGTCAGTCTGAGGATGATAAGCGGTACTAAACTTGAGCTGAGTGCCCAAGCTAGCCTACAAACTCCTCCAGAAGTGGGACGTAAAGCGACTACTCGATCCGAAACTATGCTCATTGCAACTCCGTACAATCTGACAATCTGGCACATATACATCTCCTCATCCATAGATGTACCTACTTTAAATGGCAGAAAGTGGGCTGATTTGGTCAACCTGTCCACGATGACCCAAATCGCATCTTTGCCTCCTGGAGAATGCGGAAGTCCCGATATAAAATCTATATTCACATGTTCCTATTTTTACTCCGGAATGGGTAAAGGCTGAAGCAATCCACCTGGCCTCTGTCTCTCCACCTTGACCTACTGGCAAACTAAGCATCTGGACACGAAGCTAGCTACCTCCCGCTTTATGCCAAACCACCATACATGCTCCCTCATGTCTCTGTACATCTTATTGGCACCTGGATGCATAGAGTACTGAGAACAATGTGCCTCCTGCAGAATCTCCTCATGCAATACTCCTCTCGGTACACATAATCTAGTACCATGTCGCAATGATCCATCATCTACGACGATAAAGTCCTCTGTTAACCCGATCTGAACCTGTGCTCTGATGCTCCTTAGAGACTCATCCTTATAATATCCGACTTTGACCCGGTCCATCAGCTCCGACTATACCTGAAGTCCCCATATCTGTTCTGTGACTCAAGAAACTAGTACCTCAATGCTCAAACTGTCAAGATTTGCCAATAAATATCTGTCTCTAGTCAAGCACATAGCTACGGGATACCAGCTCAAGGCATCCATGACTACGTTAGCCTTCCCTGGATGGTACTGCAAGAAAATATTGAAGTCTTTCATCAACTCCAACCATCGTCGCTGCCTCATGTTGAGCTCTTTTTGTGTAAACATATACTTTAAGTTCTTATGGTCTGTGAAGATCTTCACTCTCTCTCCATACAAGTACTATTTCCATAATTTAAGAACAAAGATAACCGCTGTCAACTCCAAGTCATGGGTAGGGTAGTTCTTCTCATGTAGGCATAATTTCCTGGAAGTATAGGCAATTATCTTCCCGTGCTGCTGTAATACACAACCCAAACCCTTTTCTGATGCATCACTGTAAATGGAAAATCCTCCTGCTCCTGATGGTAATATCAAGATTGGAGCTATAGTCAACCTCCTCTTCAACTCCTCAAATGCTGACTGACAATCCTCAGTCCAGACGAATTCCACGTTCTTTCTATTTAGTATAGTCATCAGCTCTATAAGTCTAGAAAAGTCCTAAACAAACCTCCGGTAGTAGCCTGCTAATCCAAGGAAACTCCTGATCTCTGCTACTGAACTCGGGGTAGACTATGCTTCAACTGCTGAAATCTTCTTTGGGTCCACCAAGATTCCATCTCCTGTAATAACATGCCCAAAAAATTCAACCTTATCAAGGAAGAACTCACATTCTCCTTCCTGAGGGTCTCCAAAACTATCCTTAAGTGCTGCTCATGCTCCTCTTGGGTCTTCGAATATATCAAGATATCATCAATGAAGGCTACAACAAACTGATCCAGGTACTGATAAAATACCTTGTTCATCAGTTTCATAAACACTGTCGAGGTATTGGTCAACCCAAACGGTATCACCAAGAACTTGAACTGTCCATAACGAGTTCTGAAAGCTATCTTCTGGATGTCTTCCCTCTTCACTTTCACTGGTGGTACCCTAACCTCAAGTCTATCTTTGAGAATATCTTTGCTCCGCTCAATTGATCAAACAAGTCATCAATCCGCAACAACGGGTATTTGTTCTTGATAGTGAGGTTGTTAAGTGCCCTGTAGTTGATACACATACGTATCAACCCATCCTTCTTTGGTACAAAAAGTACTGGAGCACCCTATGATGATGAACTAGAACTGATAAAGCCCTTGTCTTGTAACTTATCCACCTGCTTCTTTAACTCTACTAGTTTGCTGTTGTTGACTCTATAGATGTGCTAAGATATCGGCTATGTGCCTGGCACTAAATATATAGAGAATTCTATATCTCTATCCGGCGGCAACCCTGACAACTCCTATGGAAAGAAATCCATAAAATCTATAATCAACGGATATGGCGGCTCCTAGTCTTCTACCAAATCTCCACAGAAATTGCCTTCACTCTGCTCTGCTCCTCGGATGAACTTGAACTTTAGCTCTCCTGGCATCAGAAATAAAACTCTGCCTCTACGACAATCGATACTTGTATCATGTCTACTCAACCAATCCATCCCGAGTACTATATCGTAACTTGGAAGTTGCATTACAATTAAATATATGCTCAGCTCATGACCTCCCAAATAAACTCTCTGATTCTTGCAAACATCACTGAGTAGGATAATGCTACCTCCGGTCGTGATCTTGCAAGTCCTCGCTAATGATTCAGACTCAAGATGATGCCTCAAAAAAAAAGATACATATACAAAGCTATGAGAAGCACCCAAATCGAACAAAACATGAGCTGGAAAGTAATCGAGATAAACTGAACCTGAGATGACATCGCCAACCGACTCCTCCTCCTCGACAGTCAAGGAAAAAGCTTGCCCCAGTCACTGTGCTCCTCTCTGTTGCTGATGCTGGATAAACTGCTGCTATGGTAGAAGAGGTCCTCTCTGTTGCTGTCCCGCTGGAGGTCTAGCGGGTGCTCTCTGTGCCTGCCCTCCACCCTAAACCGGATGAGTTGGGACTTTAGGACAAGCCCACAACTGATGATCTCCCAATCCATAGAATAAGTATTGTTCAAGACTCATCCTGCATGCGTCCCATCCGTGTCCTTGCTTCTTAAAAAAGTGTAAGGAACTGCTGCCTTCTGGATCTGATGCATCTGCTGTGCCGACGCTCTAGTTGGCCCATGATACTGCTGTCTCTAGTGCTGGTAAGGCCTCTAGTGCTACTGCTGGAAGTGAGGCCTCTTCGCTGGACCCGTATTAGTGCTGGATCCTTTTGTGTCCCTCGGCCTCTTAGAGCCAAGCTCTAAGTCATCCTCCGTTCTCTGCTCCTGTTTGAGAATCTCCTCGAAGGTGGCGGTAAAATCTTCATTGGTGTAGGATTTGACCTCCCGGTTCAGTCCCTTCTTGAACTTCCTGGCTCTACCTCTAGGGTTCTGACCCTCCACGAAGCGACCTAGTCGGCAATACTCTGCCACATACTCGTCCACTGACATACCTCCCTGGATGAGGTACTGGAACTGACTCTCCAAAGATGTAAGAGCCACGTCTGGGAAGAACTTCTCCTTGAAAAGCTCTTTAAAGTCTTCCCAAGTAAGTCCTGGTAATGCAATCATGGGGTCTGTCCAAAACTATGCCAATGCAATGTCGAACATCATACACCCTACTGCCTCTATCTGTAGCATCTCTGGAATCTGCGTCAACCACAGGTTTCGCTCGATGTCCTTGATCCAATCATCCGCATAAAGAATCCCCTCTGCGCCTCTGAAGTCCTTCGGGCCCATCCTCTTGAAGTCTATGAGGGTACCCAACATCGGCTGCTGAGGAATAAGCTGAGGTGGTACCGTCTGTGGCTGGACTGTAGTAGCTCTCTCAACTGCTACAAGTGCGATCTGGTGAGCATTCTCCATACTATGTCGTAGGACCTCTGACTGTCGTTGTTGTGCCTCCATCATCTGCTAAAAGAGCACGAATATCTGCGTTTGATCGACTACTAGTGGTGGAGGTGGAAGATCCTCGGAAACTGTCTGCCCTCTCCTCGGTACTGGAGGTAGAGAACCTCTGAAAGCTGCTGCTGATACGTCCACTTGGACCGGTGAAGCTGACCTCCTGAATATAGGTGCTGGACCATCGTCTGAGGGTGCTTCCCTCAAGGGTGATGAAGTGACTGATCGTGCTATCGCGACACCTGATCGCTGGGAACGTGTCTTCGGCGGCATCCTGAAGATAGATTGAAATACGGAATTAATATTGAATATGATATGATATCATCAAAGAAGGACATAACTTTATGCAAAGCAAAGCAATATTTAATAGATAAGGATTTGCAAAACAGAATTTGGAATGTTTCCTAGTTGTGATTGAGTAAACTCTCAGCCTAAATCCTATTTTCTAAAGCAGGCTCGTAGCAGTAATCTAGACGAGCACAACTATGATAAAAATCTAGAACTGCATGGGGCACCACTAAAAATGTGTCATGACCCACATCCGGATATTCGGGCATGAGTACGTGGTTACGCCCAGCCTACGCCATAGAATCGGCAGTAGAACGTTGTCTAGGTCATTTCTAACTATCTAACATCTCAACAATATAATATGGTACCTGCCATTCATCTCAACTCCAATGGAGGAGAAATATGGCATATCACAAGTATAACTAATCTCAATCATAAAACAAACTAAGGAAGATAAAGCACGAATGGAATAGCGAAGAAAAGAATAAGATACAATCCATAATCTAAAATAATAATACAAACTATGAATCTCAACAAATAATAGTCTAATACAATCCAACACAAATAAACTAGACCTCATCGGGCTCTGCAATAAATTCCTCCTGGTCTATAGGAGTATCCTCTAAAGGTACACCGTCCTGCGGCCCGTAGAATGTGGGATACTGCTCTATAAGCCAGTCATCTGAAAAAAATATCCAGTCAGGATTGGAGCAAAGTACATACCTCTGAAAGCAGTTTCAATAGCATAATCGAGCATATAAACAAATAATAGAAATAAAATACAAGATCACTAAACATATGAATGAATGAATGAATGAACAATAAATATACAGGTAATATACGAGAATATAGAACAATAATATGAATATCAACAATATGATAAAATAACTGTAATCTAAACTAATGTGCCTCAGAATACAAGTTCATTATATGATCGGTTTGGGTGAACATGATCAGGTAAGACGATTACAAGTGAGGTATGTAACCAGAATTTACACGATGTAACAATGGGGCTTTGATCACATAATCAACTCCTACTCTCCCACCCCAACCGATGGACCCAATCACGACACGCTACGAACACGAAATATAACCACTGAACACGAGCAGTGTGTGTACACGAATATCATAACCATCGAACACGAGTGGTGGGTGTACACGAATAAGCACACTGAATACGAGCAGTGTGTGAATACAAAATATAGTTAATACCCAATATACACGATGAGATACATGTACACGAGTACCCGCTAAACACGGTAGGAGATAACATCTTCTGACGGGATCCATATAGTACCAGTCCATAAAATTACTGTGTCAGGATTAAGTATATAATTCTAGAACATGCATATATACAAGATTATGAATTAAAAACTATCAGATAAATGTACTCGCCTGAAGTCCTAAGCAAGGTGTGTCTCTCGATGCCTAAACAGGTGTCACACAGACTTATATATGGTACGTTGCATCAATACAAGGTTCAAGAATAAAAATTAGTTAAGTTGATGCAATTTTAGGTCAATAAGCTATTTCTAGGTTAAAATGATAAAATCTAGGTTGCAAAAGTCTAACACTAGGTCACTAAGTCAATACACTATGAAACAAAGCTATACTAGCTAAGCTATGATACAAAAAGGCACTCAAAAAGCTGTATCCCAAGATACGCAAGTTTATTTATATAAAAATAGTGTTTTGGATATATATACAAGTCATCAATTATAATACTATAACATTACAAATAAAATAGGATACCTTGGCCTTGCACTAATGCGTATCACACCTATCGCGATACCCAAACTCAATACCTTAGGTATCAACTGTCATGACCCGATCTCCCGTAGGCTAATCGACCGTCCCTGCTAGGTGAGAATCATTGCACCAGCGCTCCCGCGGGACGATCGCTTGACCCATCTGGGGGTAATACTGTACGAGCGTGAGCCACGCCCGTGCAAGACCGTGGTTCATTGGCTGGCGGTAAGTGTTCTAAGCCACAGAGTCGCACAGATTGTCCGAGTGTAGCAGAATTATAAACGCATAGGCGATTTGGTAACAAGTTTATTGAGTTGACAATAGCGGAAGCATTGAATAACACAAGTTGATGTAAAACAAACTCTTTATTGATATAAACAAGTGTTACAGGCGGTGCTAGGCCAAGATTACAAGTCGCTCAAGCCTCTCTCTCTGAAACAGTAAAAGTGTGCCAAGTGGCTACATTTGTGGAATGATGTACATACGATGTTCCAACATTATGTTTTGTATATGTGCTTCATTTTTGGACGCAACGCTCAAAGGCTTCAGAGTGAACTCCATGTCTTAACACGCACGAGGGAGGCATCCGTACAGAACGAGGTTCTTCCGCACCCTACAAACAATCTGGTAGATTATCAGTACACGAATGCACTGGTGGGGAGGCTGCTCGCCCGCTCAACAAATCCAAACACGTAATATAGGTTCCATGCACCAACTATTATGTTATCTTTCTAGTTGCCTTAGGATCAGTTTTATGGCAAATATTGAATAGCCTAACTCGTGTAGCAGTGCACCGTACAATATAAGAGGAAATACGACAAGACTTACCAACTTACCACTTGTCCTTCCCTGTCCAAGGTAAACCAAGTTAATTCAAGCACGAGCATGTATAAACATTCAGGGCAATTGCATATGCAAACACTGTGTTGTGAGCGAGATTACGATTTGGGTGTACGATTTTACACGAGTTACAAGGCATTTGTAGAAGATGTTGAAGTATTCTATATATACAAGTTATCCTTAAGATTCGTTCAGGCATTTCCATGTACTGGATATGATACAATGACTAGCATGCGGATAGCCGCTAAGCGAGGATGAATTATCTATATGAACAGGAGGTCGCTCGCATAGCCATAAAGGACGACTAGTCCATGACAAGAATGGAATACATCAAGAAAGAATAAGTGGCACTATCACGCCCCAGTCCCAAAATATGTAGGACTAGGACACGTAAGCATGCCAGCCGCATGGATATGGCAACTCCAATATATGGAAACCAAATCCACACGTACGCTGTAATATGAATATCAAATCCACAAGTGGTATAACATATATCACTAGTCACAGGGTACAATCTAAATCTCATCCACAGAAAATCAAATATAAATAATAACCAACATCTATGAAACTAGATCTCAATAAGAAGTTTCTAAGGATGATAGTTGGATGGAAACAAATCCACTACCAACTCGAATATAAGAGCAAATACAAGATGAGTACAACACAATAAACACTATATAAGTATACCAGCTATCAATCATGGCCTCGAAGAGAAAGCATCCACGAAGCATCTATAACCATCCAAATCTGCGCTCCTGCAAATACTCAAGAACAGGTACACCTGGCAGAGGACCAGGTCCTCAGAGGGACATAACAAGATACTTAAACACATGCCAATAAAGTATTGAAATAAATATCCAATGGGTCACCTAACCATCTATGTGAATGCAGTTTGAGAACAACTTTCCCAACGCGTGGGCTATCTGGCTAAAATGGGATTGGCATAGTTCTCTTGGAGATCCAGGGGCCTACAAAGGCACGGCATCTTTCGAACACCGGAGGCCCGTCTGATAAAAATATAATATATAATGGTCATCATGACCGCGCATCTCTGGCGGAGCGTACGGGTTACACAAGGAAAGTGTAATGGAGCCCACACGTCTTACTTGTTGTTCTCCCCACCCCATGCTCTAAGCATGTCACATCCATGACACGATAATACCTCTAATAACTGCCAAGTCTACTAGCATGCCAAGTTTCTAACAGCAGTTATTCCTAACGCACGGCCCACACGTACAGGAGGCCAAACCCTGCACGCAAGTCCGTGATCTACATGAGACTCACAACTTGTGTAACAACTGTGTCACGGCCAATGAACCTAATGATGCTACATGATAATGGGGTAGTCTCATAAACAGGGTCAATGCAAATACATAAATAAAAATATATCATGACGACACCGTCACGCGCATTTTATATAACAGTTAAAATATATGAACTAAAGACAGAAAATAAAGATGCATGCAACATATGAAATATAAATAACAATAAAATGGCAAGGTATACTTGCCTGGCAAGGAAGCTGCAATGTACCAATAACCTGCTCCAGAAATCGCGCAGAACAAATCCAATATCCTGTGCACACATAATATAATACAATAAAATTATTAGTCATTACATAACCACATTTATACTAGACTCCGGGGGTATATTAGGGGTAACACTAGTCATTTAACACGGTCAATTACGCGTTGAATTACGCGGGTGTCGCACTTCAAGTACTGTACGAAATTAGTCAGTCAACTGACAGGTGTATATGCCAGTACGTTAATGTACGCAAGGCAGACAAATTCACAAGTTCTTAGGGTCAACATGGTCAAGGTAAGTATGGGATAGTCCACGGTGTCCTAGGGTCTTACAGTCTGAATATTTAGTCATAATTATTAATTTGCATTTACTTACATATATATTCATATAACTATATAATAATATAACCATTAATTTATTTTAATTTTTTTTAATTCTGGAATAATTACTCTAAAATCCTATTTTAATCTTATTATTCTGATTTTTATGTTAATTCCTAAATTTTGTCCAAAGAAACTGAATTTTATTAACTCGAGACTCATGGCACGCAAATCGAGGCAATCTGTTGACCAAAAAGTCAACCGACACAAACTCGACTTTTATGCATGATTTCCTGTAGATTTCAGCATCAAAAACATACTGGAATTTACGGCTCGTCCGAATTCAAATTCGCTTGGGAATTATGGCACATACAAATTTTGTATTGTGCACCGATGGTTAAATTCTAACCTAGTTGTTCTACAGAATTAACAGTATATAAATACTTAGAATTAAATTCTGGGAAAAATATATGTCAATTATCTCGACATTAAATTTCAAAAACTTTAAACGGTTCATAATTCTGAATCCTGTTTCTCCCGAAATCGCAAAAATATTGGAACACGTCTATTTTCGGACATGCTGTACTCTACGAAATTTTTAGAATTTAATACTAATAATTTCGGAAAACAATTTATATAATCAGAAAGCTAACCTCAATATCTTTCTAACGCAAGAAACTAGACCTCGTTTGGAGTCCGGAGCTATGCGCAATGGCTTGTGGAAGATGAAGGAACCCTAGATGACAATTCTCCAAAATCTCTCTCTCTAAAATAATAGGATAATTCGGGTTATAATAATATATATATATATAGGGATGTACCTACGGCTGAATGGATAATTATAGGCTGACACATGTCAGAATTTGATTGGATGGTATTTGTTATATTATTTGTTTTTGATTTGCCTTTATCAAAACATTATTTAAGTCATTTTAAATCTAAATAACTCCAAATAAATATTAAAAATAATCATAAAAATCTGGAAAAATTATAGAAAATATATTTTGAATCTATAAACCCTAGAAAAATATTTGGGACAATTTTATATTCATATATTTCCTACTATAATTAGGAGAAGATCTAAACATTAGTTTTGCCCATATAACTAAAAATAAATACTAAAATTATTCCAAAAATTTTGAAATATTTCCAGAAAATATATAATAATATTATAAACCCTAGAAAATAACGTGGGTCTATTCTATATTTCTGGGATTGCACAATAAATTCTACAAGTCCTAAAAATTAGTTATTAGCCTAAATAACTCCCAATAAATACTAAAATATTCAGAAAATTTCCAGAAAATTCTAGAAAATATATTTGACTATTTAGAACATAAAATAAAAGTTTGGGATATTTCTAGTTAAGTTTGAACATAAAATAAATTCTCCAAAGTCCTAGAAAATTAGTGTTACTAGTTTTTAATTAACTAAAAATTATGGAAAAATCTCAATAATCTAAAATAGCCTAAAAATAATTCTAAATAAATATTTATATAAGTAAATATACTAAAAATATATTTTCTAATTAACTAAGAGAATACTCTAAATAAATTTAACATCTATAATAAATATAATAATATAAAATATACACAAAATACCTATTTTGGGTGAGGGAGTTTACAATCTACCCAACTTAAAATAATTTCGTCCTCAAAATTTAAAATAAGGCATAATTTGTTAAATCCTTCACATTCGTACATAAGGTACGTCAATCGCAATCTCTTCCAAAAATTTAAATAATAAAATCTATTCAAATCTATCGCGATCACTTCAAAATTAAGATAATCATTGTTCAAATCAAAATTCAACCTATTGTAATCTCTTCTCACTTTTTCAAATCATCAATATCCAAATTTAAATTGAATCCATATATTATCTTCAAGATTTAAATAACCCATATCAAATTTTACCTCACGATCTCCAACTATCATAATCTCCTCTAGAAGTAATTCGAGTCCAATATTATTCCTATTTTAATTTTTTTTTTGTATTCTTCAACTTTTTAAATTCTATTCACATCCTCAATATTTTAAATAGGTAGTCCAACCATCAAATTTTAATTCTTAATTTAAATCATCAAATTGAAAAATAATTTAAATGCAGTCCACCAATGTTCAAGTCTGAAATTATATATTTATCCTTCAAATTCAAATTGATGATTTTACCTTCAATACTCAAAAATTTAAATTATGTACTTAAGGTATAAATATTGGGTCCTCAATATCAAGATTTTTAAAATTCATTAATCCTCATCATCTTAGTCATTCTTCTAAAATTCTCAAAATTAAAATGGCTTGAACCTCTCCCAATCTAATCTTACTCGATCACAACCTAAAAGAAATTTCTCTCGAGTTGCCAATGCACTGCTACCCAACTTAGAATTTACCCATCTATCATAAAAGGCTATATACTTTAAGAAAAATATTCCTTAATTTATTTACTCATGTCATTCAATCCTTAAAACTTCAACGCCGATTATATCATATATGATATGTCCTTAATTATGAAAGAATAATCCTCAAGTATGTGATCGGCCTATGGGGTATATCTAGTACTCTCTGTGTATCAAACTTATACCAAGCACGAGGTTTCGTCTTTCCGAAATAAGGGAAGACGGAGATCAATAATAAAGAGTTCAAGGGCGAGGTAATAGAATAGAAGTATCGGGATCAAGGCGTTTAAAGAATTCAAATAGGAATTATCAAAGCAGTTGTGGATTAAAGTCCTATTTTGGTAATTTCTATTCACATGCTCGTATTAGTACAGTTATGTAGCCGATACGATACGCTCAGACATATCTAGAGGACAAGTACAGGTGTCTACTAGTCAACTATATATCTCAATCCACGTAAAGCATCATTGCGAAGGGCGAATCAAGTGCACTATGGTTGATCAGACCGTAATACACTGATTCTGATTAGACAATGTATTAGTAGGCGTCCCCAATAATACATATCTCATGACCAAGCTCGATAAAAGAGTAAGCTTGCAAAACTAGGCTATAATAGCAGCATAAGTCAAGGTAGTGCAGCAAATATAAGTACGCTAGATGATGATGAAAGGAGGTACAAATTAATTCAAGTTCACAAAATAAAAACAACTAAGCAATAATAATAAAAGACTCTACAATCCCTACAGTTATCATACAACCTCCTTGTCTAAGTCGCTAGTCAACCAAATAGGGGCAAGGACCTCTAAATTCTATCGTCTGAATAAACACTGTCGTCTTTTACTAGCATGTAATTAATGTCATTCAGTTACACTACCTTGATGGGTCAAGTGGACTATGTGATACTAGGTTGTGAGGCATACTACCCAACTTAAAAGAATTAAACTAATACTGTGACAGTCTTAAGAGGATCCTACAAAATAATCTTGCACATGTAAATAAAATAGAAACTCTTTATTAGGGTATATGAGGAAAGATCTTGGTACTGATTAGGGTATCATATTTATATAGGTAATGGTCATCCTAAGTCTTAGTCATAGCGCTTATAGAGCATGTGTCAATAGTAAGAATAGAAGAGTTACTAGCCGTTAAGGGGAAAGGGGTCTAGCTCGTATCGAGGTGAGGGTACATGCTACGCAATTTAAAACTAAGGGATAACCATAAAATTATAATCTAGATAAATACTCACTATCAAGTTCTAACTACAAGGCACGTAATTCAAAATTCAAGATCGCAACTATCACTTTAGCAAACCATTTATCCTATCATAGAATACAATCACTTGGTCTATAATCAGAAGCGTCAGATTGGCATGAATTGAACGATAAAGAAATGAAGGGGATAATTCATTCGTCGCACAATTAGCGAACGTTAAGGTTGCAGAGGAATAACATATAAAATTAAAATAGGGGGCTCTAGATAGCATCATGGTTTTCTAAAGGGGAGTGGGGTGCTAGTTGCTATGTTTGAGGCATGATTAAGAAAATGGTTAATTACATTCCTCCAGGCTTCCTAGGGTGCTGTCTACTAATAATAAGGCAATGATCTAAGTTTGTAGTTCCCCAATACTATCCAATTATGAAGGTTAGGTTCAGTCCTAATGTTCAATATTGGTTCTCCATTGGTTCCTCAATACTAGGGTCAAACATTATGGTAAAACTTCTAACTGTCTCTAGTAGTGTCTATACTACTCTCAAGTCTTCTTAATACATCAAGGGGTAATGGTATACCAATCTAAAGATAAGGAATTCTAGTGTTAACTAGATATTCTAAACTTAGTGGTGTGTCTATATTCTCGTTGTATTCTTAATAGGTGTGCTACCATAATTATCATCCTAATAACAGGGGTTCCTATATTCTAGCAGAAGTCTATACTCAAAGAACTATTAAGGAAGTACATGAATCAAGCAGGATACAATTGTCCAAATAGAACAAATAGGAGAAAGATGAATCATAGTCAATTATGGATGAGATCCTATACTCTAGTCCTAGATGCAGGCTTGTTCGGTACAGTAACGTAACCGAGACAATATGCTCTAGACCTGCATGGGCCACCACAAAAATATGTCACGCCCCAGTCCCAAAATATGTAGGACTAGGACACGTAAGCATGCCAGTCGCATGGATATGGCAACTCTAATATATGAAAACCAAATCCACACGTATGCTGTAATATGAATATCAAATCCACAAGTGGTATAACATATATCACTAGTCACAGGGTACAATCTAAATCTCATCCACAGAAAATCAAATATAAATAATAACCAACATAAATGAAACTAGATCTCAATAAGAAGTATCTAAGGATGATAGTTGGATGGAAACAAATCCACTACCAACTCGAATATAAGAGCAAATACAAGATGAGTACAACACAATAAACACTATATAAGTATACCAGCTATCAATCATGACCTCGAAGAGAAAGCATCCACGAAGCATCTATAACCATCCAAATCTGCGCTCCTGCAAATACTCAAGAACAGGTACACCTGGCAGAGGACCAGGTCCTCAGAGGGACATAACAAGATACTTAAACACATGCCAATAAAGTATTAAAATAAATATCCAATGGGTCGCCTAACCATCTATGTGAATGCAGTTTGAGAACAACTTTTCCAACGCGTGGGCTATCTGGCTAAAATGGGATTAGCATAGTTCTCTTGGAGATCCAGGGGCCTACAAAGGCACGGCGTCTTTCGAACACCGGAGGCCCGCCTGATAATAATATAATATATAATGGTCATCATGACCGCGCATCTCCGGCGGAGCGTACGGGATACACAAGAAAAGTGCAATGGAGCCCACACGTCTTACTTGTTGTTCTCCCCACCCCATGCTCTAAGTATGTCACATCTATGACACGATAATACCTCTAATAACTGCCAAGTCTACTAGCATGCCAAGTTTCTAACAGCAGTTATTCCTAACGCACGGCCCACACGTACAGGAGGCCAAACCCTGCACACAAGTCCGTGATCTACATGAGACTCACAACTCGTGTAACAACTGTGTCACGGCCAACGAACCTAATAATGCTACATGATAATGGGGTAGTCTCATAAACAGGGTCAATACAAATACATAAATAAAAATATATCGCGACGACACCGTCACGCGCATTTTATATAACAGTTAAAATATATGAACTAAAGACAGAAAATAAAGATGCATGCAACATATGGAATATAAATAACAGTAAAATAGCAAGGTATACTTGCCTGGCAAGAAAGCTGCAATGTACCAATAACCTGCTCCAGAAATCGCGCAGAACAAATCCAATATCCCATGCACACATAATATAATACAATAAAATTATTAGTCATTACATAACCACATTTATACTGGACTCCGGGGGTATACTAGGGATAACACTAGTCATTTAACACAGTCAATTACGCGTTGAATTATGCGGGTGTCGCACTTCAAGTACTGTACGAAATTAGTCAGTCAACTGACAGGTGTCTATGCCAGTACGTTAATGTACGCAAGGCAGACAAATTCACAAGTTCTTAGGGACAACATGGTCAAGGTAAGTATGGGATAGTCCACAGTGTCCTAGGGTCTTACAGTCTGAATATTTAGTCATAATTATTAATTTGCATTTACTTACATATATATTCATATAACTATATAATAATATAACCATTAATTTATTTTAATTTTTTTTAATTCTGGAATAATTACTCTAAAATCCTATTTTAATCTTATTATTCTGATTTTTATTTTAATTTCTAAATTTTGTCCAAAGAAACTGAATTTTATTAACTCGAGACTCATGGCACGCAAATCGAGGCAATCTGTTGACCAAAAAGTTAACCGACACAAACTCGACTTTTATGCATGATTTCCTGTAGATTTCAGCATCAAAAACATATTGGAATTTATGGCTCGTCCGAATTCAAATTCGCTTGGGAATTATGGCACATACAAATTTTGTATTGTGCACCGATGGTTAAATTCTAACCTAGAGGTTCTACAGAATTAACAGTATATAAATACTTAGAATTAAATTTTGAGAAAAATATATGTCAATGAACTCGACATTAACTTTCCAAAACTTTAAACGGTTCATAATTCTGAATCCTGGTTCTCCCGAAATCACGAAAATATTGGAACACGTCTATTTTCGGATATGCTGTACTCTATGAATTTTTCAGAATTTAATACTAATAATTTCAGAAAACAATTTATATAATCAGAAAGCTAACCTCAATATCTTTCTAACGCAAGAAACTAGGCCTCGTTTGGAGTCCGGAGCTATGCGCAATGGCTTGTGGAAGATGAAGGAACCCTAGATGACAATTCTCCAAAATCTCTCTCTCTAAAATAATGGGATAATTCGGGTTATAATAATATATATATATATATAGGGATGTATCTGCAGCTGAATGGAAAATTATAGGCTGACATGTGTTAGAATTTGATTGGATGGTATTTGTTATATTATTTGTTTTTGATTTGCCTTTATCAAAACATTATTTAAGTCATTTTAAATCTAAATAACTCCAAATAAATATTAAAAATAATCATAAAAATTTGGAAAAATTACAGAAAATATATTTTGAACCTATAAACCCTAGAAAAATATTTGGGACAATTTTATATTCATATATTTCCTACTATAATTAGGAGAAGATCTAAACATTAGTTTTACCCATATAACTAAAAATAAATAATAAAATTATTCCAAAAATTCTGAAATAATTCCAGAAAATATATAATAATATTATAAACCCTAGAAAATAACGTGGGTCTATTCTATATTCCTGGGATTGCACAATAAATTCTACAAGTCCTAAAAATTAGTTATTAGCCTAAATAACTCCCAATAAATACTAAAATATTTAGAAAATTTCCAGAAAATTCTAGAAAATATATTTGACTATTTAGAACATAAAATAAAAGTTTGGGATATTTTTAGTTAAGTTTGAACATAAAATAAATTCTTCAAAGTCCTAGAAAATTAGTGTTACTAGTTTTTAATTAACTAAAATTTATGGAAAAATTCCAATAATCTAAAATAGCCTAAAAATAATTCTAAATAAATATTTATATAAGTAAATATACTAAAAATATATTTTCTAATTAACTAAGAGAATACTCTAAATAAATTCAACATCTATAATAAATATAATAATATAAAATATACACAAAAAACCTATTTTGGGTGAGGGAGTTTACAGGCACTACAAACCATCCTTGTCCAGTACAAAAGGACTACACAGGAAGTTCCATCCGGACCGAATCGGCCCTGGTGCCCCGGAGACCGTCCGTGGAACTTGATATTCGAAGATCACCTTTTTTAAGTTGTTCGCGACATGCAGGTCAGGGTCTTTCCAAATCCATAGCTTGACATGATAATCCATGATTCTTGTTCTGAACCGAACATTTGCTCCATGAGCTAGAATTCTTGGCTTGCTTGACAGGATTCTCGTCAGAGGTAAACTTGATATGATTATCATTCAGATATAAACTTGATAGGATTCTTGATTAATAAACAACTTGCCTTGATGCATTCCCCTGGTACGAGGACTGCCCTGGTGACTTAACGATCCCGGATACTTAAAGTTTTAATTGCACAGAAGGACTATTCGATAGTCTTCTGGCTGACTCAATGCATGCATGATACGCGATAGTGTTACTTGTTTGTGGTATAATTAGCGTGTGGCAAATATTGAGTCGAGGTAACATTATAAGTTAACATATAAGCAGGCAAGTATGCATTTGTTATAAATATAATCATTTACGTTGGCTTGGGCCCGAATGTAAGCCGAGGAGTGATATCATAAAGGGACTTACCGAGCGACATGATCTAGGGTCGTACAGTGTAGCAGTAAAGGAGTATACAACAAAGAGTATAATATTTATATCGTTCTACTCGGGGCATAGTGGAGTCTAGTTGCACAAGGCAAAGGTAGCATGCGAGGGTCTGAATATAAATAATATTTTATTTTTATGTTCTAGCACAAGCAATACAAGTTAGGATTATTCCTTTAGCTAGGTGCGTTAAATTCTTATTAGCATACAGAGGGTGATTCACCTAGCGACTAGCATAAAACATCCATATTTTAAGTGTGTTGGCTAAGCAAAGACAAGTTCACCGTAGCCACCCACCTTAGCGATGATTCACCTCGGTTGAGCGATACTCCGAGCGAGCCTCTGAAAGCCTAAGCCGAACTCCTGAAGGGACAAGTCTGGAAATCCTTTTTCTCAAACGAGTATTCTCGCCTGAACAAAATGGGTTGGGATATTACACTTTTGCCATTTGAATCGGCAGTCCGCTTGAGCGGAACGGGGTGTTACAGCTAGCTGGGATCCGGCACCTATAGCTAACCTAAGATGATCAACACTTTATTGAATAATAATTTGTTAAGGTCTATTTGCAATTGTTTTCATAATACATCAGTAAATCTACGTCCTATTTTTGATTTAAAGTTGACAACTTTTAGTATAGACTATGACAATATAAATTTTAGTAAACACTACTTAGTTTTTCTAGCTATTTCTGTACTATGTCACTTAGTTTAAAATTTAGACTTCTGACTAGTTGTAATGATATGCATATTTTATTTTCTACTACATGATTTGATGCAAGACTATGATTGGGATATCTAAGAGAAGTTATTTTATTATCTCCTGCATATAACCAAATTTGAATAGTTATGTTTCTCTTGTAATATTGTTACCCAATATTTTATAGTAATGGATTGAATATGTCTGCATATAGATACCTTCATAATATGCAAGGTAACTATTCAAGACATTGTTATGGTATACATATCATTATTCTACATGATTTCTTATGTTGATAGTCTAGATACTTACTCTTTACCATATGATCATATTATATGCTTTATTACTCACATTGTCTTCATGATATACACTTCGTTTGTGGGAGAAACGTAAACAATATATTTTGACAAAGGAGGAGAAATATGTCAAATATGTTCATATTCACCAACGTCATACTACGGAGGAGCTTATGCACATGTAGAAGCTTCGGTAAAGATTTGTATCAATATCTCCTATTACGGGGGAGCTTCTTTTTTAACATGTCAATAGTGGAGAAGTAAGTTTAAGTATGTAAGTAAATGTTTAATTAGTATACCTATAATGATTTGTGCTTATTATTTTTGATATATGCATCGATTATATTTGTCTTAAATTTAAGTGATTTGCCATAATCAAAAGGGGAAGATTGTTGGCCCAATATTTAAGTTTTTTTGAATATGGCTAATCGATTATGTTTAGCATTATGATAATTGATCAATCACTATAATATCTTCTACTTAAACTCATCATTGTCCAAATATGCAATATTTGCTTCTGTATATTTTTTTGTTCATCTAACATTTACTTGTATAAAGCAATAAGCAAAATCAGCAATGCACATATGATATATGATAATGAGCCAAAATAAAGTTATACCAGAAGATTTCTCTGAACTGCCAATAAGAAAAAATGCATCTTCAAGTCAATAAAAATTTCAAAAGATTGGCGTCATCATAGTGCTCTTGGTTTTCGTATGTAATCTTATATTTCATTTGAGTCTAGGACCTATGTAAGTCGAGTCGCACTGGAAACTAGAAAGCAACTCAGTCCACTCAAATAAACATCGAACCCAACCACAAAATTAGTCTATATTCATTCACAAAGCCTACCATACTTAGCAACCAAACTCGGGCCGAATTCATGCCAAACTCGGTTACCACTTTGGTATAAAATCAGCACAGTTGTGATATACCTGATTTTCTGGCCCAACCTTCAAAAATTTGAATTAAACCCCATCCGAATTATGGCAGAATTCTGTTTGCCAATACACTATAAATAGGATTGGATTTCTCGTATTTTAAATCATCCACAATCAACCATTCTCATTATTTCTATCCTATAGTGATTAAACCCTCAAAGTCTAAACTTTCTTATCTCCAATATCAACTCCCCGCCTTCTAGTGCCAAGTGCGATCTCAATCTAGAAGTCTACAGAATTGTAAAGAGCTTGGTTCATCAAGTCCCTGTTTCGTGTGAATTTGCGTACCTTCAGATCAAAACTCGTGGTGTGTGAAGTTGTGAGATTCGGATCAAATCTCGTGATGTAATGAAGTGACAAGACTTCAGATCAAAGTTTGTGATTCACTATTGGTGATTATAGTGGATAAAATTTTGAGCTTGAGTTCTCGGGACTGGACTAGTCCTCTCAGAGGGAAACAGGTATACATCGCGGTGCTTGCGTTTGCTCTCTCTTTCTCTTACTTTATTATATTTCATATATACTGCTAGTTATTTACTGCCTTCACTCTGCTTAATATTTAATTAGGTAGATTATTCTACTGCACTCTATTCACCCCCATCTAGAGTTGCTTTATGGCCCTTCACACACACACACACACACACACACACACACACACACACACACACACATATATATATATATATATATATATATATATATATCTTACACAAATCTATATCAATATTTTATAATTTTTATGTTCTATAGCAGCAAGTTACAGAAATGAGATTACTCCCTTTATTTATCTTGGTTCTTCTCTTTTATTAGCATGCAACAAAACCAATAGCATAAGAACTAAACATGTAGCATCTATTTCATTTAATATGAAGGTAAAGCAAAGGATTAATATAAGCTCCCTCATTTTTGAATAGGGTTAATTTGGTAATTTTATTTTATTTATTTATTTTATTTAATAGATTAAAGAATTAATTTTTAAATGTTTCTTTTATATATATGACCGTTTGTCATGGCTTGGATATTTTAAGCAATGCACAATATTTTTTCTCCTAACAAAATTTATATTACTAATCTTGATTGTGCCTAATATATTTGGGACATGGATGTTACATTTTATTAACCTTTTCCATGCTCTAAAAATATTGTAAAACATCTAGAACCACGGTTACCGTAAAACTGCCTTCTTTTGACTAGAACTTGACACAAATCCAACCCAAACGCATGTAGTGCACACAAATACCTCCATGTATGTATATATATATATATATATATATATATATATATATATATATATATTAATTTGGTTCTATTTATAGAGTTCTAATTATAGAAAGGGCCATAGGTGGCATCCTAGTTGGCAAACTACCTAACTAACTAACTACCTAACCACCCAAGATCCTAACCAACAAAATCCTAACCAAAACAACCCATACCCTCTTCATAATTTTGTGCAAGAACAGCCCCATTGGTGGCTGACCCCTACAAGCCCTAGGAACACCCCCTCCTAGGTTTAAATCTATCTAAAAAGCCATATATATATATATATATATATATACATATACCCCCTTATCACAAAATCCTAACCCTAACAACTCTCTCCCCTTTTTGGCTGACCCCTCCCCTCTCCTTCACATGTAAGAGAAGCCCACCTTGTCATCTATTCCATACAACATCATCTCCTTCACCACAAACCCTCTCCTCTCTTCCAAAGCTCCACCTTTCATCCTTCTTCCATCTAATCTCTACCAAACAACCATAAAAGCTCTACCATTGCCATCAAACCCATCAAGAATTCGTTGCCATCATCATCAATCCATCAAGAATCTATTTTCATCATCATCAACCCATCAAGAAGGGAGAATCAAGGCAAGCACAAGCAAGAAGGTGCGTTCTTGAACAAGAAGAGGTACCGTCATCCAAACCTTCAAAGCTTTCGGGTAAGGATTCAAACTTTCCTTCTCAAATATCCATGACATGACTCTCTTAGATTTATGGAAGTTTAATGTTCTAGAACCCTCCCTTGCCATCTTTTCCTGCCATAAAAATCTATAAGAAATTTCATATTGGATTGATGATAAATTGGAAAACGTTAGGGCTAATTTTAGACTTTGTGACACAGTTCTTAGAGATTTTGTTGTTAATTTTTAAAAATGAATTTAATGGTATTTATTTGCTGTAAAATAATTAATTTAGAATTATTTTTATGGTATTTTTATCATAATTCTGAACCCTAAAAATAAGGGCTACTAGCCTAGGTTTCGGGTGGCTTTATAGCATTGTTTTGCTCGTAATTAGAGGTTATTTTGGATGGAATAAAAAGATAATTATTTTATGAGATTAAAATATAATAAAATATAATATAAAATAATTTTTCTTGAATATAAACCATACACATGGACTGGCAATGCTCCGAACAAATTTTGGACAAAACTAGTCAACTTAAAGTAGCCCTAATCTTGAAATATGATTATTTTGTCAATTCTAGAATTTAATAATTAAAAATTAATATAAATTAGGTTTAAATAAATATTGTATAATTTATTATAATTTATGTTCATGTCCTTCGATTAGGGACTTAACCGTGAATTTTGGAAGTCGTAAACCATGAAACTAGGTTCTCATAACTCGTAAAACGTGTAAGTTATTGTGTCAAAAATTTACATGTTGGGATAAGGTTGGACTTGGATATTAATGGTTTATAATAAAATTTATAATTAGTTACAGTTACAAGATTTTTGATTAGATACTTAAAGTAGAAAATTTATTATTTAGGTCAATTGGATTCTGGAGGAGTGGACGCGGGACCAACTTTGCAACTACATACTGCAGACCCAGGCAAGTGTACCTTGCCAAACTTGCAGTAGATCCTATTATATTATCTGTTGTATTTTTTTTCATATATATATACTCTTATGATGTACCTGCTCAACCTAGGACCGTGAGACGTTGCTTAGTCCAAACAAGATTTGGGTGTCGACGTCGTACGCAGAATTGTGTAATGTCACTTAGAGAGTTGATTCTACGATCCTATTTTTATGTGCTTGCTTTACCAAGTACGACAGACCATAGGACACTTACACTATTTCATGTGACAATCTTTCTTGAGTTATTTATGGTGATTCTGTATAGGCCTACAGGATTCGTGATATGAGACTTGAATATTATATAAATATTATTATGACTCGTTGTACTAGCTAGAGGTCATGATCTTGCATGTTATGGACATAAGATATTATGGACATGAGATGTGAGATTACATTGAGTGGGAAGAGATACACATGCTATATGATAATTATGTTTATATATATACTATATTACTGGAGGTGCTTTAGTTTCTGTACCAGAGCTTGGTACATTTACTGGCCCTACGAGATACTACTTTCTGCTATAAGATCCACAACACAGAGTTTGTAGTAGTCTCAGCCTGAGTACTAGTGATGCTCTCATTTGTATTTTACTTAGCTGGTCACATAGCTTGCCCTAAGGATCTTTTTTTACTTACTATATTTTATTTGGCTTGAGTGTTTATTGTACCTTGCTATGTCCCCTGAGGACCTGGATCTGGATTATATCCCCAAGTGTAAATGAGAAGAGCTATCCCAAGGTTTACGGGACAGGTGCTGCTATTGGAGACGTACAGGTTACAGAGGATGATGTTGTTCCAGAGGACTTCTCTTGAGTACACAGTATTCTCACTATTCATTTATTATGCTTATTGTCCTTAGATATTTGATCTTGTAGTGACCTCTGAATATTGTACTTGGAGTTATTTTTCTTTTTATTTTGATGACGGGTTATTCTCCGTGATATTATTCATATTGCTTTGGTTGGACAAATTATTTTATATTATTGTGACTGAACTCTTTTTTCTGATTTTGTTAGTTATTGTGGATGAGATTATATATATAAACTGTGACAGGTATTTGTAGACCATTTTATATGTATTACAGCTTAAGTGCACTCTAATGGGTCCATTAAATTAGGTTTGCCCATTGGAGTTGTGCTGCTGGCCATTGCCACGTAGCTAGTCCCTTGGTATTTTAGGACTGGGACATAACATGGTTTTTTTGTGGCCCATGCAGGTCTACGAATATATTTCTTTGGTTTTAGCTAAGGGACCGAGCAAGCCTGCGATTAGGATAAGAATAAATTTATAGGATCTCATCCACATATTGACACATTCTTGACCTCTATATTGGACTCGAATAAATTTTTTGACTTGCATCATGCTTGATTCAACTATTCAACCCTACACTGATCCCGACAAAAGAAGAGAAGGCAGAGAAATTCTTTGACGGACTGAGCTTTGAGTTATAAAGATTGATCGGCATAGTTACACATATTTCTTATACGGACGTCCTTGTAGTAGCTCGATGCATGAAATATGTCAACGGGAGAGTACAGCCAGAAGAGGTCGTATGCACTAGGACCAGACCGAGCACAACAGAGAGGAGTTGCAAAGAGACCTCACATGCACCATCCACCCAGAGCAACCCCACCGACACAACCTATATATCAATATTGTGGCAAGCAAGGCCATCACGCCAGCAAGTGCACACGCAAGTGGGGACTATGCTTGATTTAAGGATTAGGACAACACTTGACACGGGACTGTATGGAACAGCAAAGAAGAGCACTGATGATTCATTGACCAGCCATACCAGCACCAGTACCATGACTCCCTACTTGTCATTATTATAGTAAGGTAGGCCATCTCGCCAAGGAATACTGTCGCAGATTGGGATTGTGTTTGCTTTGCGGTTCAGGCCAATATTTAGCCAGAGATTGCTCGGAGCATCAAGGAGGAACATCGATGGTTTATCGACCTGCTTTACCAGCATCGGGGCAGTCTAACAGCCAAATTGACCAGTTTATCCAGCACCAGGAGCACCACAGGCAGAATATGGAGGATTCAGACCACCAGCACCGGGAGGATATCAGCTAAGGCCACCTTGGCATCACATGCAATACTCTTCCATCAGGCCCAAAAATAGCAGAGGGCACCACCATAGGGATGTGGACAGGCTTTTGCGGTGACTATGGAGGAGGCACGGACTGGAGGAGTAGTGAATATGGATAAAATTTAGTTTTATCATAGCTAGCTATAATAATAGATATTTCTAGTAATACTTTAACATGTGCCTGTTAGTTCCATTCTCTAGTATTATTTTAGCATAATATTATTAGTCTATAGTAGTAATATGTAAGAGGTACCCAAGTTTTCAGAAGCTGTAGTTGATCTTCGTTTTAATCAGACTCCTTTACTCTTGAGTTACCCATCTCTCATTGCCTAGAAAAAGAGTTTTAATTACTTCTCTACGTGTTCTGCTTGAAAAAAAATCCTCACCCTTCCTCTCGATTTTTCCTTGTTCATGGTCCCTTATCCTTTGTGTCGTACTTCAACAAATATTTCATACAACCGTGTCATCTCTTCTGAAGCAAATCTTTTCTGACATGTTATATTTTGTTCATTTTATTTGCGAAGACGCAATTATTTTAAGATGGGTAGATTATAAGCCTCCTCATTTTTGAATAGGATTAATTTGGTATTTTTAATTTAATTTAATTTATTTAATGGATTAAAGTATTAATTTCTAAATCCTTCTTTTATATATATGACCATTTGCCATGGCTTAGATATTTTAAGCAATGCACAACCTTTTTTCCTCCAACAAAATTTATATAACTAATCTTGATTGTGTTTAATATATTTGGGATATAAATGTCACATTTTTTGACCTCTCCCATGCTCCAAAAATATTGTAAAATATCTAGAACCACGATTACCGTAAAACTGTCTCCTTTTGACTAAACTTGACCCAAACCCAACACAAACGCATGTAGTCATGTAGTACACACAAATATTCCCATGTATATATATATATATATATATATATATAAATTTGGTTCTATTTATAGAGTTATAATTATAGAAAGGGCCATAGGTGGCATCCTAGTTGGCAAACTACCTAACTAACTAACTAACTAACTAACCACCCAATATCCTAACCAACCAAATCCCAACCATAACAACCCAACCCCTCTTCATAATTTCGTACAAGAGAAGCCACCTTGGTGGCCGACCCCTACAAGCCCTAGGAACACCCCCTCCTAGGTTTAAATCTATCCAAAAAGCCCATATATATATCCCCTTATCACAAAACCCTAACCCTAACAACTCTTTCCCTTTTTTGGCCGACCCCTCCCCTCTCTTTCACATGTAAGAGCAGCCCACATAGTCATCTACCACTCACAACATCATCTCCTTCACCATAAACCCTCTCCTCTCTTCCAAAGCTCCACCTTTCATCCTCCTTCCACCCAATCTCCACCAAATAACCTTAAAAGCTCCAACATTGCCATCAAACCCATCAATAACCCATTTCCATCATCATTAACCCATCTAAAAGGTAGGATCAAGGCAAGCAAAAGCAAGAAGGTACGTTCTTGAATAAGAAGAGATACCGTCATCCAAACCTTCAAAGCTTTCGGTTAAGGATTCAAACTTCCCTTCTCAAATCCCCATGGCATGACTCTCTTAGATTTTTGTAAGTTTAATGTTCTTGAACCCTCTCTTTCCATCTTTTCCCACCATAAAAATCTATAAGAAATTTTATGTTAGACTGATGATAAATTGGACAACGTTAGGGCTAGTTTTAGATTTTGTGACACGGTTCTTGGAGGTTTGTTGTTAATTCTTAAAAATGAATTTAATAATGTTTATTTACTATAAAATAATTATTTTAGAATTATTTTTATGGTATTTTCCTCATAATTACGAATCCTAAAAATAAGGGCCACTAGCCTAAGTTTCGGGTGGCTTTATGGCATTGTTTTGCTCGTAATTAGAGGTTATTTTGGATAAAATAAAAAAGTTAATTATTTTATGAGATTAAAATATAATATAATTTTTTTTTATGAATATAAACCATCCACATGGACTGGTAATGCTCCGAACAAGTTTCGGACAAAATTAGTCAATTTAAATTAGCCCTAATCTTGAAATATAATTATTTTGTTAATTCTTTAATTAATGATTAAAAATTAATATAAATCAGGTTTAAATAAATATTACATGATTTATTACAATTTATGTTCATGTCCTTCGATTAGGGACTTAACCGTGAATTTTGGAAGTCGTAAACCATGAAACTAGGTTCTGATACCTCATAAAACGTGTAAATTGTGTGTCAAGAATTTACATGTTAGGATAAGGTTAGACTAGGGTATTAATGGTTTATAATAAATTTTACAATTTAGTTGTGGTTACAAGATTCTTGATTAGATACTTAAAGTAGAAAATTTATTATTTAGGTCAATTGAATTCCGAAGGAGTGGACGCGGGACTAACTTTGCAACTACATACTGCAGACCCAGGCAATGGTACCTTGCCAAACTTGTAATAGATCCTATTATATTATCTACTTGTGTTTCTTTCCATATATATATATATATATATATATATATATATATATATATATATATATATATATACTCTTTTGATGTACCTGCTCAACCTAAGACCGTGAGACGTTGCTTAACATCCGAACAAGATTCGGGTATCAACATCGTACGTAGAGTCGTGTAACTTCACTTAGAGAGTTGATTCCACGATCCTATTTTTACGTGCTTGCTTTACCAAGTACGCCAGACCGTAGGACACTTACACTATTTCATGTGACAAAATCTTTCTTAAGTTATTCATGGTGATTCTGTATAGGCTTACAGAATTCGTGATATAAGACTTGCATATTATATAGATATCATTATGACTCGTTGTACTAGCTAGAGGTCATGATCTTGCGTATTATGGACATAAGATATTGTGAACATGAGATGTGAGGTTACATTGGGTGGGGAGAGACATATGCTACAGGCTGATTATGTTTATATATATATATATATATATATATATATATATATATATATATATATATATATATATACTATGTTACTGGAGGTGCTTTAGTCTCTGTACCAGAGCTTAGAATATTTACTGGCCCTATGAGATACTACTTGCTGTTATGGGCTTCCCGACACAGAGTCTGTAGTGGTCTCAGCCTGAGTACTAGTGTCGCTGTCATTTGCATTTCACAAAGCTGGTCACATAGCTTGCCCTGAGGATATATTTTTACTAACTGCATTTCATTTGGCTTGAGTGTTCATTGTAGCATGCTATGTCCCCTGAGGACCTGGATCCTGATTATGTCCCCAGGTATAGACGAGGAGAGCTATCCCAAGGTTTACGAGGCAGGTGCTGCTTTTGGAGATGTACAGGTTATAGAGGACGAGGTTGTTCCAGAGGACTTCTCTTGAGCATATAGTATTCTTACCATTCATTTATTATGCTTAGTGTCCTTAGATATTTGATCTTGTAGTGACTTCTGGATATTATACTTGGAGTTATTTTCTTTTCCATTTTGACGACAAGTTATTCCCCGTGATATTATTTATATTGCTTTGGTTGGACAGATTATTTTATATTATTGTGACTGGACTTGTCTCTTTGTGATTTCGTTAGTTTTTATGGATGATATTAGATATATAAACTGTGATAGGTATTTGTAGACCATTTTATATATATTACAGCTTAAGCATACTCTAACGGGTCCATTAAATTGGGTTTGCCTATTGGAGTTGTGTTGCTGGCCATTGCCACATGGTTAGTCCCTTGGTATTTTGGGACTGGGACGTGACATAGTTTTTTTGGTGGCCCATGCATGTCTACGAATATATTGCTTTGGTTTCAACTAAGGGACTGAGCAAGCCTACTATTAGGATGAGAATAAATTTATATGATCTCATCCACATGTTGATACATTCTTGACCTCTATATCAGACTCGAATAAATTCCTTGACTTGCATCATGCTTGATTCAACTGTTCAACCCTATATTGACTTCAACAAAAGAAGAGAAGGCAGAGAAATTCTTTGACGGACTAAGCTTTGAGTTACAAAGATTAATTGGCACAGTTACACATATTTCTTATACGGACGTTCTTGTAGCAGCTCGACGCATGAAATGCGTCAACGGGAGAGAGTACAGCCAGAAGAGGCTGCATGCACTAGGACTAGACCGAGCACAACAGGAAGAAGTTGCAAAGAGACCTCATATGCACCAACCACCTAGAGCAACCCCGCCTACACTGCCTATATGTCAATATTGTGGCAAGCAAGGCCATCACGCGAGCGAGTGCAGATGCAAATAGGGACTATGCTTGATTTGCAAATTGGGACAACACTCGGTACGAGACTGTATAGAACAACGAAGAAGAGCACTGATGATTCATCGACCAGTCCTACCAGCACCAGCATCAGGACTCCTAACTTGTCATTATTCTGGCAAGGTAGGCCATCTCGCCAAGGAATGCCGATGCAGATTGGGATTGTGTTTGCTTTGCGGTTCAGACCAATATTCAGCCAGAGATTCCATGGAGCATCGAAGAGGAATACCGATGGTTCATTGACCTACTTTACCAGCATCGGGGCCAGTCCAGCAGCTACATCGACCAACTTATCTAGGACCAGGAGCACCACAGGCGGGAGGTGGAGGATTCAGACCACCAACACTAGGAGGATATTAGCCGAATCCACCCTTGGCATTATAGGCAGCACTCCTCCAGCAGGCTCAACAATAGCAGAGGGGACCACCACATGGACGTGGACAGATTTTTTTGATGACAATAGAGGTGGCACGGACTGGAGGAGTAGCAAATATGGATAAGATTTAATTTTATCATTGCTAGCTATAGTAACAAATATTTCTAGTAATACTTTAACATGTGCCTGTTAGTTCCATTCCCTAGTCTATACCAAGTATTATGTTAGCATGAACTTGTTAGTCTAGAATAGTAATATGTAAGAGGTATCCAAATTTTCAGAAGCTATAGTTGATCCTCGTTTTAATCAGACTCCTTTACTCTTGAGTTAATCATCTCTCATTTCCTAGAAAAAAGTTTCCATTACTTCTCTATGTGTTCTGCTTAAACAAAACTCTCACCCTTCCTCTCAATTTTTTCCTTGTTCATGGTCCTTTATTCTTTGTGTCATGCTTCAACAAATATGTCATATAACTGCGTCATCTCTTCTGGAGCAAACCTTTCCTGACCTGTTACGTTTCGTTTATTTTAATTGCAAGGACACAATTCTTTTCAGGTGGGTAGATTGTAAGCCCCCTCATTTTTAAATAGGGTTAATTTAGTATTTTTTAATTTATATTATTTTATTTAATGGATTAAAGTATTAATTATTAAATCTTTTTTTTATATATATGACCATTTGCCATGGCTTGGATATTTTAAGTAATGCACAATATTTTTTCTCCCAACAAAATTTATATTACTAATCTTGATTGTGTCTAATAAATTTGGGACATAGATGTTACACTTTTTTGACCTCTTCCATGCTCCAAAAATATTGTCAAATATCTAGAACCACGGTTACCGTAAAATGCCTCCTTTTGACTAGAACTTGACCCAAATCTAACCCAAATGCATGTAGTCATGTAGTGCACAAAAATATCCCTCTCTCTCTCTCTCTCTCTATATATATATATATATATATATATATTATATTTATATTAATTTGTTTTTATTTATAGAGTTCTAATTATAGAAAGGGCCATAGGTGGCATCCTAGTTGGCAAACTACCTAACTAACTAACTATCTAACCACCCAAGATCCTAACCAACCAAATCCCAACCATAAAAACCCACCCCCTCTTCATAATTTCATGCAAGAGTAGACTCCTTGGTTACCGACTACTACAAGCCCGAGGAACACCCCCTCCTTGGTTTAAATCTATCCAAAAAACCCATATATATATATACCCTTATCACAAAACCCTAACCTGAACAACTCTTTCCCCTTTTTGGCCGACCCTCCCCTCTCCTTCATATGTAAAATCAGCCCACCTTGTCATCTACTCCTCACAACATTATCTATTTTACCACAAACCCTTTCATCTCTTCTAAAGCTCCACCTTTCATCCTCCTTCCACCCAATCTCCACAAAACAACCATAAAAGCTCCACCATTACCATCAAACCCATCAAGAACCATTGCCATCATCATCAACCCATCAAGAACCTATTGCCATCATCATCAACCCATCAAGAAGGGAAAAGCAAGGCAAACACAAACAAGAAGGTACATTCTTGAACAAGAAGAGGCACCATCATCCAAATCTTTAAAGCTTTCGGGTAAGGATTCAAACTTTCCTTCATAAATTCCTATGGCATGACTCTTTTAGATTTATGTAAGTTAAATGTTCTAGAACCCTCCCTTGCCATCTTTTCCTGCCATAAAAATCTATGAGAAATTTTATGTTAGATTGATGATAAATTGGACAACGTTAGGGCTAGTTTTAGACTTTGTGACACGATTCTTAAAGATTTTATTGTTAATTATTAAAACTGAATTTAATTGTGTTTATTTACTATAAAATAAGTATTTTAGAATTATTTAAATGGAATTTATATCATAATTATGAACACTAAAAATAAGGGCCACTGGCCTAGGTTTCAGGTGGCTTTATGGCATTATTTTGCTTGTAATTAGAGGTTATTTTGGATGGAATAAAAAGATAATTATTTTATAAGATTAAAATAGAATAAAATATAATATAAAATAATTTTTCATAAATATAAACCATACACATGGACTGGCAATGCACCGAACAAGTTTCGGACAAAACTAGTCAACTTAAAGTAGCCCTAATATTAAAATATGATTATTTTATCAATTCTGGAATTTAATGATTAAAAATTAATATAAATCAGGTTTAAATAAATATTAAATGATTTATTATAATTTATTTTCATGTCCTTCGATTGGAGACTTAACCGTAAATTTTGGAAGTCGTAAACCATGAAACTAGGTTCCGATACCTCATAAAATGTGTAAGTTGTTGTGTCAAGAATTTATATGTTAGGATGAGGTTGGAATTTGTTATTAATGATTTATAATAAATTTTATAATTTAGTTGCGGTTATAAGATTCTTGATTAGATACTTAAAGTAGAAAAATTATTGTTTAGGTCTATTGGATTCCGGAGAAGTGAACGCGGGACCAACTTTGCAACTACAGAATGCAGACCCAAGCAAGTGTACCTTACCAAACTTGTAGTAGATCCTATTATATTATTTATTTGTGTTTCTTTCTCTCTCTCTATATATATATATATATATATATATATATATATATATATATGTACTCTTGTGATGTACCTGCTCAACCTAGGACCGTGAGACATTTCTTAGCGTCTGAACAAGATTCAGGTGTCGACGTCCTACGCGGAGTCATGTAACATCACTTAGAGAGTTGATTCCACGATCCTATTTTTACGTGCTTGCTTTACCAAGTATGCCAGACCGTAGGACACTTGACACTATTTTATGTGACAAAATCTTTCTTGAGTTATTCATGGTGATTATGTATAGGCTTATAGGATTCGTGATATGTGACTTGCATATTATATAGATATCATTATAACTTGTTTTACTAGCTAGAGGTCATGATCTTGCATGTTATGGACATAAGATATGAGGTTAAATTGGATGGGAAGAGACACACATGCTACAGGCTGATTATGTTTATATATATATAGTATGTTACTGGAGGTACTTTAGTCTCTGTACCAGAGCTTGGCACATTTACTAGCCCTACGAGATACTACTTGCTGTTATGGGCTCCCCGATATAGAGTCTATAGTGGTCTCAGCCTGAGTACTAGTGATGCTCTCATTTGTATTTTACTTAGCTGGTCAAATAGCTTATCCTGAGGATCTATTTTTACTTATTGTATTTCATTTGGCTTGAGTGTTTATTGTACCTTGATATGTCCCCTGAGGACCTAGATCCGAATTATGTCCCCAAGTATAGACGAGGAGAGCTATCTTGAGATTTATGGGGCAGGTACTGCTGTTGGAGACGTACAGGTTACAGAGGATGAGGTTGTTCCAGAGGACTTCTCTTGAGCACACAATATTCTCACCATTCTTTTATTATGCTTAGTGTCCTTAGATATTTGATCTTGTAATGACTTCTGGATATTGTACTTGGAGTTATTTTTCTTTATATTTTTATGATGGATTATTTTCTATGACATTATTTATATTTCTTTGGTTGGCCAGATTATTTTATATTATTATGATTGGACTTGTCTCTTTGTGATTTCGTTAGTTATTATGGATGAGATTAGATATATAAACTGTGACAGATATTTATAGACCATTTTATATGTATTACAGCTTAAGTGCACTCTAATGGGTCCATTAAATTGGGTTTGTCCATTAGAGTTATGATGCTGGCCATTGTCACGTGGCTAGTCTTTTGGTATTTTGGGACTGGGGTATGACAATTAAAGCTACACACATGAAGAAACATATATATGCCTCGACCAAACAGATCTATGAATAATTCTTTTGCATGAACCCAAGTCCAAACGATTTTTATGTCCCAGTCCCAAAATATATGGGACTAGACCACGTGATAATGGCCAACTAATACAGTATAGAATAGAATTCCCAATTTAATGGTTCTATCAAGATATGCTACGCTATAAAAATATACTAATAAATATATCGATGTCTCAATCCACAAGAAAATAATATATAAGAATGAACAATATGTATCATGGTCTACAGCCCACTAGCATATGTCTGAATAGACTCGGAATGAACAATAAGAGTCTACAAGCATTAGGTTATAATAGCAGATAACCATATGATAATAATATGATACACATACCTAATAACAAATACCTATATACCAAGATGATATCCATTAGCAGATCTAGTAAATCACAACGTCAGTTAAACTGTAATTTGGCAGGGAACCAGGTCCTTAGAGGGTCGTAAAAAGATACAAAAAGTATATGACATAATATAAAATTAAATATACATAAAATAAAGATAAGAAAATAACTAGAAGGTACTCTACAACTAACACAGAGAAAAAATACAACAACTAGGATGGTGGCATGTCATGAGAACAAGGGTATTAGTCGTGGCTATAAGAAAATTGATTAATAATAACTGCAGTTCGGTGAGGCACTAAAGGTTCTGTCATAGATCTCCATCGCAGCCCTGTGAGGCACTCACGATCAAGGGTAGTCAAGTGAACAGATCTCTATCGTAGCCCGGTGAGGCGCTAACGAGTCAAGAGTGTTCAAAATAGCCAATGCCTAATAATGGTATCCTCACCTAGGAAACTAAGAAATTTGGTCAAGTAATACTCAAGAAAATATAGTACAGGACCAAGCAAACAGCTAGTGCAAGTCAAACCTGAAGGAACACATACATAGTTACGATAAATACTAAGATAGACAAATAAGATACGTGCAATATGATCGTGTAGTTGGTCCAACAAGTGTCAACAAGAAAAAATGATAGACAGAATAACATACACAAAATATGGAAAGACAGACAAAATAATAATGCATGTAAAATATTATATAGTGGCAAGGTATACTTGCCTAGAACTTCAAGAAAAGTATAAAGCAATCCCAATCCCGACTCCAAAATTAGACCATCATGAATGCCTCTTGTTCGCCATTAATATAGATTTAGGAAACCTTCATTAAATAACCAACAAAAAGTATACAAAGAAATCCTATAAAGATAATCTAAGTATAATATTTTTTATCTGGGTAGTGTGACGATGGAGATCGAGTACTGCAGCAACTCTTTTACTCGTTGACAGTCCGACGAATGAATGCAGGATGCTCTCTTCTTTCTTCTCTCTCCTGAGCTTGTGTGCATGTACTTAGCTCGCCTAGAGGGGTATGGTCTCTCTGAAGCAGAAAAAGTTAGCCTTTGTGACGTCCAAGTTGCCTCTATTTATGGATATCCTGTTGATAGGCTATAGGTACTGCATGTCCTTCTATTTTGTGGCAGCATGGGGCTCCTTCAACAGAATATGGTTGCAACTGTAGGCACATAGTATGGGTTGAGTCCAGGGCTATTTGCCATTAAATACGAAAGTTGGAAAGAACTTGATTCAATTGAATAAACTAGGAAAAGTACAAAGAAAAAGTCCAAGAAGACAATCTATGTGCAAATTTGTTTTCTGGGGGGGGGGGTGACAATAGAGGGTTAGGAGTGTAACAATTCTATTTACTCCATAGGCGATATGATGTTGAAGCTCTTCTCCCTTGCTTGAGTATAGATTCATAGAGCCAGCCTCTCCTTGTATGAGGGTAATACCTTATTATTTATAGTTGTTAAGTGGCCACATGGATTTTGGGTCGCATAGACGTTGGGAGTAGCCTCGTATCTTCTCCTAATAGAAGAGTTACAACTGCGCACAAGAATTTGGGCTTCCGCTATCACGTGGATATTTGTTAAGTTTTTCTGTTTGCTGAATATCTAGATGGTTCTTATCTATTATAGGCACGCCTTGATAAAATGGACACATGGCCGCTATTTGGTTAGAGAGAATCACTCAGTTATAACAACAAGATTTTGTCGATGTAGAATCTGGGACACATATGGCCAAAGATGTACGGGATGTATGGAGTCTAGAACGCACAGGACCAAAAATGCATGGACCAAATAGAGTCTGGACTACATAGGGCAGAGTCGCATTGGACGCATAGAGTTTGGAACGCATAGGCCAGAGCCGTATGGCATATTTTTGTCGTGTTGTACACGTGGCTCTGTACTATCCTTAGGACTTCTGTATCTTAGTGTGTTCTCGTCCTTCGAGACGATCAGGAAAAATCTTTTGTCAAGGTTCTGTGTCAAGTGCCATCTTTGTTGTCATGACGTCATGTCAGGTTGACCTGCAGCCAGTTGTCGGGACGCTTTTTCCGACCGCATGGATATCCCTTTTGTAGGCCGCATTATGTCCATATGGTCCAACATCTGTTGAGTTTTATTTTGGAACGCATGGATGAACATTTTCCATGCTTCTACAAGACCTCCTTCAAAGTTTTCAAACTGACAAGTTTGAAATACTTTAAATAAGAAGCATGGATGGGGTATGTTTGTGCCGCATGGACATTGAGCCACATGGACGAATACTGCCAGGCTGTCAATTATTCATTAACTGCCAAATTTATCTTGACCCTTGAGTGGATTCTGTTCGGATTTTGAGCCACCCTTTCATATGGATCCCAGTACTGTCGGCTGTAGGAGAGATCCTAATCGAGCATAGTTGTCATTGGATGAGGGTGGAATTCAAAGGGTCTATCTTCATCTTTTAGTGGCCTATAAATAAGGTTTCAAGAAGAAGAGAGAGAACTTTTTGTTTCTGTTGAGTGCTATTTTCCACATCATCTCCGCCCTTCTTCTTTTATGTCTGGTCGTCTTCTCAGAGCATCTTCCATGGCCCCTGAGGTCTCGTCTTCTATCTCGAGGGCCAAGAAGGCCGTCGTTAAGGGAAAATGTCCTGCTTCATCATCTAGAGCTGAGGATGAGGCACCATCCTTTCATCTTGACGTTCAACTGCCCATCTATGGTAAGGGTCAGAGGAGGAGAACTCTAGACACGCGGGCATTTTGTACCTATTCTATTACACAGATCCTCACATATGACCATACTGCATGCTTTATGCACGGGTCTTCCTTTGTCTTCGTGCACAAATCTTGACTCGGCCGCATGGAAGTCCTGTCATCAGTTGGCCGCATGGAGGTTCTGCCATTAGTTGGCCGCATGTTTCCATTTGTGACTTGCCCGCATGGAAGTCCTGTCATGACTTAGTTGCATACAACTTTTATGACTTGGCCCATGCTATCTTGATGTCTCTAATTCTCACTTTTTATTTTGTAGTGACTTTGCCCGTGGCTTCATCAGGAGATGTATTGATTGGGTGAGCTCGGCTGCCTTGGGCATTAGGCTCGATCATATAGTAGGCAATGTTCAGGCTCAGATCAACAAGGATCAGCTGAAACGAGGCTAAAGTTGATAGCAAGCCACTCCTGGTTCTATTTGCTTAGCCAACTGAACTTTGGGAGGATCGACGAATCTCATTTGAAGCCAATCTTCTTATTTGGGGATGCTCTCACCATCTCGGACCCCAAGGTAGTAAATATTAAGGAGACATAGGATTTCTTCTCTGGTGGGACGAAGGTGCATATTCCTGTGATGGAGCACCATTTTCTCTTATCAGCTTTCAATATGGTACCCCTTCAAAGGAAGACGCCGGACAACCTAACCCTGAACCAGAACGGAACCCAGATCGGTCGCATCCATTTTAACTCTGAACTGAAGGGAGCCGGACAGCGAAGAATACATCTGCCGTTGAAGTTATGGTGCAGAAGCTGGATGATCGTATGAGGCCTACATCTGCTTCGAGGATCCTGAGGTCCTGGCAAAAGAGGTCGAGCGTCAAGTTACAGCGTACCTAAATGGCCATATTGCTCGTCTTCTTTAACGGATAGTAGAGTTGTGCTCCCACGATGAGTAGCAGTAGTATGTGTTTCAATTTTTGAGACTGCTTTTTATTCTTGTTTTAAAGTTTATTTGTTTTTGCGGTCGGGACGTAGCCCCAAATGTAGTTTGTTCTTTTTACTTCTATAAAATAAAAGTTTTCTTTTCTGGCGCTATTGTCTGGCTGACTTAATTTGTACCCTGAAAAATAAATGACCACTTTTTGCGCTTTATGTGCTGATGTACGCCTGACGTGTTCACACCGATATGTCAGTCCGGGTCTCTGAGAGGATCACGCCAAATCTTGACAATCACAGCTTAGGTTGCGTAGGGATGAATCGTCGCATCTCACGGAGGAGATTATTACGATTCACCAGATAAGCCGCTGATTCTTAGCCTATAAATAGTAAACGATCTGTAGGCTGCTTGCATTAATTCATATTTTTGGCATAATATCTTTTGGAAATGCTCTGAAGGAAACCAACATGTCTCTTTCCACTGCCTTGGTTGCCTCTGATTCCTACTTCGGTGAGTTCGAGCTGCTACTGCCGGGGAAACATTCGTCACTCGAGTGCAGAAGATGGATATCTTTCAATAACTTCTTGAGTCTCCTTCTAATTTGGAGAAGCGGGCTTTTGTAGATGCTTCTCGTCAATTTTTTGTATCTCAGACACCTGCTTCTTTCATTTTCTGGCAATATACATCAATGATTTGGAGGACGCTGATTCCTATTCTGCTTGATATTTGTATTCTCCCCTTCTTTTTTAATGAAAGAAGAAATTACTTTTTTTGCTTTTGTGACATTTGGGATGCTAATACTAGGGGTGAGATGGTCGTAGCCCAGCATTTATAGTTAGCGTGGACATCCTACTAGAGGATTTTAGTGGACCTATTACCCTTTTGCACACTTGGGGTGCGAGTAATAGATTCAAAAAAAACTCTATCAGAGGTAATATGGACGTGATAGGTTTTGTGGATAGTAAGGATATCCTGCTTGGGATCTTTGGTGGACCTATTATCCTTTTGCGAACTTGGAGTGTGAGTAATAGATTCGAAATAAACCCTATCAGAGGTAATATGGACGTGATAGATTTTATGGATAGTAAGCATATTCCTCTAGAAAATATTTGGTGGACCTATTACCCTTTTGAGCATTTGGAGTAATAGATTCAAAAAAAACCCTATCAGAGGTAATATGGACGTGATGATCGATGGTCAAGGCTAAGAAGTTTGCTCAGAGGTAGTATGGATATGGCAGACTCCGCCGAAGTAGTGTAGTATGGATATTGCATGATTACTGTGGACATAAACCGACGCCCAGGAAGATATGATGTAGTTTGGTAATAGAGGAGTACCTGTCTAATTTAGATGTAGTACTTTTTGAGGAACTTTTCGTTGATAGGCATCAGGAGCAAGTCACCATTAGGTTTTGCTAGCCGGTATGCGTTATTAGAAAATACAGTTTCCATAATTAATGGGCCCTCCCATTTAAGTTAGAATTTGTCGGCCGTCTTATGAGTCATAACCATCGTTCTTCTTACTGTTAAGATAAGGTCACCTTGTAAACCCTCTCGACCAAATTTAGATCTACTTAGCTTAGATAGAGAGACTAGGGTTAATTTGGAGCCAATTAGAATTAAAATACAGTGGTTTAGATTTATTGTGCAATAATTATATCACTTAGTGTATATTACCGTTGCTTCGATATTTAGAGCACTACACTAGCTATTACCTTCAAACAAATTTTATACACTTTTCCTAGACATACCAGCCTACCATTCTGATCCTTGTGTAACTCACAAATACTCTATCTTGTACTTTATTTTAGTCGTACAATATTTGTTACAAATGTCCATATTTAAATCTAATTAAATCTAACTTTGCATCCTTGTCCGTTCCAATCAAAATTAGAGACACAACCTTAACCCGTTTTATCCAACCTAAATTATGACATTATTCTATTCTGAGTCTACTATGTCCATGATACTTGTGTCCCATCCAATTTTAATCCTATGTATTTTCAATTAATTAAAGAGCACCAATTACACTAATTTTAATTAAATTGGTATAAGGACCCAACCTCACCCAAAACTAGACCCAACTCCAACCCAAACTCCCACTCACACCCTCAAGGTTCATACTAAACACCACACACCATTTTATCCTACTACATCACACCAAATATGGTATTTTGCCTCATCCAATCCCAAATTCCAATAATTATGTAAATTTCCCAATTGTTAAGGGACTTTTATGCAAATAAGCAATAAGGTGTCCCCCTCTCATTGGCCCCAACACATAAAGAACTTTATACCCCTTCCTTGACCAGTCTACCCCATTCTCCCCCCCCCCCCCCGATTTGTTGTACTTGCTATAACTTTTCATCCTCACATCTCCATCCTACATTTCAAAATCCATCATCCTAGCTACATGTCCATCATATGGAGGCTTCCCTCAACCCTAGAAAAATATACCCAGTCAGCCCTAATCCCAAGGAGAGCCCTCCATCTCTCTCTTCTACATATATTACACACTCTTTCTCTCTAAAACCAAAAACTCACAGCCACAAACCCCAAAAAAACCCTAACAACTACTCATCCCCATCACCCTATTTAAACCGGCTGCCCCATCTTCTCCGACCGCCTCCCCTTTCCTCTTGCCACCTCTGCCCACGACCAACCTGCCACCAGCACCACCATCCCCTCCACCTGTCCCTACCACTCGACCACCACCAGCATCCCCACCAGCAGCCACCACCACCACCCTCACCTCCGTTCAGCATCACCAACTCAACACCAACACCACCCTCGACCCGACTACCCCGACTCCCCCAGTCACCCCCACCGCCACCACAGCCAACCACCACCACCTTGGCCACCATCCTCACCCTGTCCACCACCATCCTTACCATCTCCATCATCATCACCGTCGCCATTACTATCACCACCAACACCACCATCATCAACACCCGCCACCACCCGACTCCCTTCACTCCCAGCCACCCCTCACCCCCACCACTAATCCCCCATGACCAACACAACACCACCACCGGTCCCCCACGACCAACACACCACCACTACCTGTCCCCCACGACCAACCCACCACTACCGGTCCCCCACGACCTGCTGCATTGGCTACAACTGCTGCCAGAGCTGCTACTGCTGCTGTGATCGCACCACCCTATCGACCCCGTAGCTGCCAGAATCCCTGTGCACGCCGAAGGCCGACCACCTCGTGCAGCGGACACACACACTCCCTCCCCCCCGGACACAATCATCGACTAGGTATATTCCTATCATTTCATCATATACCTGTATGTCAACGTATTGGTTTAGATACGTATAGTGTAGTGTATGTGGTTGTATTTAAGTATTAATATTTATTATATGTATTTATGTTAATAAATTATATCTTAATAATTTATGACTATTTTAAATAAGGAGATATTGACCAAGGTTTAGACATTGATTTTTTGCACACTAATATGTTAGCTTATTAATGTAGTATAATACATCTTTTTAAATTATAGCGTATTTTTATAGCATGTTAGCTAGGACCTGTGTTGCGTTATCTGGTATTATTGTATCTCTTGCAAATTTGTTGTCTTGTTGTACACATAAATCGAGGATACGACACGTGTATGTTTTAGCTACATATACACTCGACCCCGCTAGATGACCAGTTATGACCCCTATGTCATTTCGTAATTGCAACATAGTATTTCCTGTATGTACTATTATAGTGACTGATTATCGTATTATTATATTATATATAGGGTTGCTGGATCGTGCAGACGAGACTTCAGGAGCAGGTTATTGGCACTCGCAGCTTGAGGACCCAGGCAAGTATACCTTACATGATTACTGTTTAATTTAAATTATAAACTATTATATGATATCTTGTTTTACTATACATATAACTGTGCACGTCCAAGATTGACTCGGGTGAGGTCGACGAATGCGTCGATTTATAGTGTAATTGACTTAGTCATTAGCAGACTCACATACCATTGCGAGGATATTCTGATATCTTCCTAGACTCTGACACTTGTACACGTATTATGATGACAAACTCATATTAGGATACGGGTTTGCGTACCCGACTAGTTATCGGTGTGTGTGACATGCATCACGATTTAGTACGTAATCAGGGTTATCTAGTTCGTTGAGACTTGGCATATAGTTTTATGATATGCATGTCGTGTGTTCGACTTATATATCTACATTGGGCAGAGAGGACAACTAGTAGGCGTATGGGATACACACATTGGACTCCATAGAATCCAGAGGAACCACGGATCCAATAACTTTCTTTATACAGATACTGCGTTCTTCGGAGCGATACGGACGTATATTTTATAGATATCTTATTCTTTGAAATGATAGACATTACATATACAGATACCATGCTCTTTGGTGTATGGACATTATGCCTATACTTACCCATACGTACCAAGGTTGTCCTCACATTGTATTCACTTAGATGGTTAGCACACCCTTTATTTTATTCAGTATTCATATATGGCATGTATTTTTTTATCTTATTACGTCCCTCTGAGGACCTGGTTCCCTTCCAGATTTGGACAAGGCTTACTATCCTACCGTGTACGGACCCGGGCAGGAGAGGAGGTTCGCATCCGAGGAGGAGCTAGAGGTGATTCCGTCAGAGTACCCTTGATCGCTGGTAGGCATTCCACCTAGGACTGGAGTATTCCTTATCTAGTTAGCCAATGCTCTAGTCGTACTCTTTATTTTGTCTTGCAGTACTCTTATTTCATCATTTGTAGTGGGTTTGTTTCCATCAGACATATCTGGATTGTACTATGACATTTCAGACTTTGCACTTATTTTCCAGTTTTTATTTCAGTACTTTTTGTTTATATTGTGGATGAGATTAGACATTACCTGATGTATGATAGTATTAGACTTGTTAGTATTTAGGACAGCGTAGTATGTTACGTTGGGTACATTAAATTGGGTAATCCCTTGGAGACGTATTAGCTGGCCATTGCCACGTGACCTGGTCCTGTATATTTTGGGACGGGAGTGTGACATAGTTTTAGTGGTGGCCCATGCAGGTCGACTTATTTATCGCTTGTGGTATGGTAACTTGCCCAGCCAGCCTGCAATAGGATAGAAATTACTAGATCTTATCCACTTTGATTACGCCTTTGAACCTCTTTCGTATTTTGAATATCTGCATCCTGTTTGCTTATTTCTGTACTCTTTTAATGAAGTTCTATCTCTTGCAACGAGATAAACTTGCGTAGTGAACGCGAGGCATACAGTGCCATTGTATCATCCGCTACTGCACCGAGAGAGAAGACGTCCCAGGGACCACCCGGAGGGCAGCCACCACCACAGGCCCCGGTGATCCCACAGGCCCCGCTGATACATTGGCACCAGACTTCTCCTGATGATCGGATGTAGCAATCGAAGGGCCAGACTTCTCAGACTATCCCAATGCAGCACTTTGAGGGCCAGACTTCGAGGGCTACGCCGATGCCATAGTCCGAGAGGCCGACATCTGAGGAGACACCCATAACACAGTTGGAGGTCCCACTGCCACCGCCTCCACCCTTTCTACCCCAGATGCCACATTCGGAGGTACAGCCATTGATATTCCAGTTCTTTCAGGCTATGATGCAGGCGCAGTGGCATCAGACCGAGACCCTGAGACAAAGCTTGATGGCAGTACTGGAGAGGACACCTGCCCCAGCACCCGTACCAGCACCTGTACCTGTCCAGCCAGCTGGTACTGTATGAGGATTTTGCCAGATGGGCCCGGATACCTTTTTGTGCAGCGAGACTGCGAAGGAGATCTCCGATTGGGTCTCCAATATAGAGATGCTACTAGAGGCTTCTCAGCTACATCTAAATCTTTGGATGATCGCAGTGAGGGCCCAACTAAAAGGCAATGCTGATCACTGGTGGGATTCTATAAAGCGCAATATCGGCAAAACACAGATATGGGAGCAGTTCTTGGAGTACTTCAATACAAAGTATTTTTCGGCTACGGTCAGGAATGCCCTGTACTCCAAGTTCCTGGACCTGGAGCAAGGAAATATGACCGTAGACGCATATGACGCAGAGTTCAGTAGACTCAACCGATTTGGTGCCGCCTTGATACCCAACGACTTGGAGAAGGCCAAGAGATTCCACCACGGCCTGACTTTCGAGCTGCAGAGGTACACCACCACCCAGGCAAAGATTTCTTATGAGGAGGTTCTTTCAAAGGCGAGGATCCAGGAGGCCATTGGAAGAGGAGCGAGATATTCCAGCACGACCATACCATCCAGAGCCCAACCCAGAGCAGGAGGACCGATCCATCGTCCGAGAGCGCAGACACAGTAGAGGAGAATGCCATACCAGCACAAGGAACTTTCGACTTGTATCTATTATGGCAAGAAGTGACACATTATCAGGGACTGCAGGAAGAAGATTAGACTATGCATGATATATGGAGCGAGTTAGCACCTTGCCAGAGACTTCCCACAGCACAGAGATGCAGCACCGCAGATAGGACAAAGGCCAGTAGCACCAGTCCAGAGGATACTACCCCCGCCAGGAGACCAACGTCTACCAGCACCCAGAGGATTTCAGAGGGGACAAACCTTGGCCCCGCAGGAGGCACAGTTTGATCGAGCCAGACAGCAGGCCGGAGGGCAGAGGCACGGACAGGCCTTTGCACTAGCAGTGACAGAGGAGAAACCATAAGGAAAAGCTATCACAGGTACCATTTTAGTTGCATCATTGTCTGCGACTACATTGTTTGATTCTGGTGCTACACTATCTTTCATATCTAGTAGTTTCATAGCCATGCATAGAGTAGCTACTTCCCCCTTGCCTAAGAGTTAGAAGATTCTTATCGGAGGAGGCATCATTCCGGTTACCAGCACTATTAGAACGTGCTCGGTAGTCGTATGTGGTAGGGAGATGAGAGCACAATTTTTGGTATTCCCGAGGCCAAACTTTGATATTATGTTAGGCATGGACTGGTTGAGCCAGTACAATGCCATACTGGATTGCTGGAGGGGTAGCATCATTTTTAGATAGCCAGATCACCCGGAGTTCGAGTACATGCAGGGCACCATCGAGCGAGGAGTAGGATAAATAGCTGGAGCTTACATGGCTATGGAGATAGAACCCCCACCGATTATTACAGAGTTCGAGGATGTTTTCCCAGAGAAGTTGTCAGGCATACCCCTGATAGAGAGGTAGAGTTTACTATTGAGTTAGTACCCGGAGCAGCACCGATATCTTCAAATGTGTACCGGTTAGCAAAGAAGGAACTGGATGAGCTGAAGCTATAGTTAGAGGAGTTGTAGATCAAGGAATTTATCGGTCCTAGTGTATCACCCTGGGGAGCACCAATATTTTTTGTACCAAAGAAGGATGGGACAGTCCGTATGTGCATTGATTATAGAGCCCTTAATGCTTTGACGATCAAGAACAAGTACCCCCTACCGCGGATTGATGATCTGTTTGACCAGCTGACAGGAGCAGTGGTGTTCACGAAGATCGACTTAAGATCAGGTTATCATTAAGTAAATATGCAGAGAGAAGACATTCCAAAGACGACATTCAGGATTCGTTATGGTCACTACGAGTTCTTGGTGATGCCTTTTGGACTGACAAATGTGCCTGCCGTATTTATGAACCTGATGAACATGGTCTTCTACTAATATTTGGACCAGTTCGTGGTAGTCTTCATCGAAGACATCTTGGTGTATTCAAAGAGCCACAAGGAGCACGGAGAATACTTGAGGCTAGTGTTAGAGACGCTGAGACATGAGAGGCTCTATGCCAAGCTGAGCAACTATGAGTTCCTCCTAGCTCGTGTTGCTTTCTTCGAACACGTTATCTCAGAAGACGGTATTTCGGTAGATCCAGCAAAATTTTTGTCAGTAGAGACGTGGCCGACCCCTACCAACGTCTCGGAGGTGAGGAGTTTCCTAGGACTTATCGGATATTACCGGAGGTTCGTAGAGAACTTCACAAGGATTGCAGAGCCGGTGACCTGCTTGACCCGTAAGGAGCAGGAGTTCACCTGGACAGAGAAGTGTCAGACGGTGTTTGATAAGTTGAAGAAGCGTCTGACTATGGCACCTATCTTGAACATACCTTCTGGACCTGAAGGATTTGTGATCTACAACGATATGCCTGAGAAAGGATTAGGATGCGTCTTGATGTTGTGGCCTATGCCTCTAGGCAGCTGAGGACCCATAAGAAGAACTATCCCACTCACGACTTGAAGCTTGCAGCAATAATCTTTACTTTGAAGCTTTGGAGGCACTACCTATACGGAGAACGAGTGGAGATATTCACAGATCGCAAAAGCCTAAAGTACATCTATACTCAGAAGGACCTGAACCAGAGACAAAGATATTGGCTCGAGGTGATGACAGACTTTGAGATCGAGCTGTAGTACCATCAGGGAAAGGCTAATATAGTAGCTGACGCATTGAGCAGGAGGCCCATAGCATTCTTTTTGACTACCCAGCAACATCTGTTGAGAGATCTAGAATAGTTGGGTATAGAGGTCATCATGCCCGGAGCAGACGGCCAGTTGTCGAGTTTTCAGGTACAATCGACATTGGTTGAGAGGATCAAGGCTGCCTTACCAACAAATGCCATATTCCAGAGGCTTCGTCAGAGGACAGAGGCCGGGATACAGACATGATTGCGCATACACGAGGATGGGACTTTGATATATGGAGATCGTCTCTATGTTCCGAACAGAGAACTTTGTCAGGAGATGATGTCAAAGGCACAGAGTTCAGCATACTCTATTTATCCAGAAGGCACGAAGATGTACAGAGACTTGAGACAGTACTATTGGTGGCATGGAATGAAGAGGGAGATAGCCCGCTTTGTGGCGAAGTGCCTGGTATGTCAGCAGGTCAAGAATGAGCATCAGAGGTCTACAGGTTTACTTTAGCCACTCCCGATACCTGAGTGGAAATAGGAGCATGTCACTATGGAATTCGTTATGGGCTTTCCGAGGAGTCCTAGTGGTCATAATACAGTATAGGTAATCGTGGATAGACTCACTAAGTCCGCTTACTTTTTACCCTTCAGAGTTGGGCAGTCTACAGAGGTCTTAGCAGATATGTATATTAGGGAGATCATGCGACTGCATGGAGTGCCAGTCAGTATAGTGTCTGACAGAGATACGGGATTCACATCTTACTTTTGGCGGAGTATGCAAGAGAGTCTCGGTACCCACCTAAAGTTCAGTACATCATATCACCCGCAGACAGATGGTCAGTCCGAGTGCACCATTCAGACACTGGAGGATATGTTGAGGGCATGCATGCTTGATTTCAGTGGATCATGGAAGAACCATTTATATTTGGTCAAATTTTCCTATAATAATAGCTATCAAGCGAGCATTCAGATGGCTCCCTATGAAGCATTGTATGGCAGAAAGTGTCGTTCACCAGTATGTTGGAGCGACGTGGGCGAGAGGCAGATTCTATGGCCAGAGTTGGTTGTTCGTACAGTAGAGAAGGTGAAGAATTTCCAAGGGCACCTGCGAGCAGCACAGGATAGACAGAAGCATTGGGCAAATGCGCATCGACGATCCCTAAAGTTCCAGGTTGGAGATCATGTATTTCTAAAAATATCACCTACCCGAGGAACCATCAGGTTTGGAGGCAGAGGAAAGCTGAGTCCGAGGTACATTGGACCATTCGATGTGTTGGAGCATATCAGAGAGGTTGCCTACAAATTAGCCTTGCCCCAGACATTAGAAGGAGTTCATGACATCTTTCATGTATCTCATCTAAGAAGGTACATGCCAGATCTAAGTCATGTGCTTGACCACTCAGAGATAACAGTCGGGTCGAGTTTGTCAAACCAGGAGGAGCCTGTAGAGATTCTGGACAAAAGCGAGAAGGTATTGTGAGGTCAGACTATCCCTCTAGTTTGTGTCGCATGGAGGCATCATGCACCAGGCGAGTTGATATAGGAATGAGAGGATGATATTCGGCAGCATTTTTTCTATCTCTTTGAAGGCCTAGGTATGTAGTAGTATTTCAATTCAGTCAATAGTTTTTACCATATGTCTGCTTTAATTTCGAGGACAAAATGCTCTAAGGAAGCTAGATTGTAAATCCCCTCGACCAAATTTAAGTCTACTTAGCTTAGATAGAGAGACTAGGGTTAATTTAGAGCCAATTAGAATTAGAACACAGTGGTTTAGATTTATTATGCAATAATTATATCACTTAGTGCACCTTACCGTTGCTTTGATATTTAGAGCACTACACTAGCTATTACCTTCAAACAAATTTCATACACTTTTTTTAGACATGTCAGCCTACCATTCTGATCCTTATAAAACTCACAAATACTCTATCTTGTGCTTCATTTTAGTCGTACAATATTCCTTACAAATGTCCATATTTAAATCCAACTTTGCATCCTTGTCCGTTCCAATCAAAATTAGAGACACAATCTTAACTCGTTTTATCTAACCCAAATTATGACATTATTATATTCTTAGTCTACTACGTCCATGACACTTGTGTTCCACCTAATTTTAACCCTATGTATTTTTAATTAATTAAAGAGCACCAATTACACTAATTTTAATTAAATTGGTGTAAGGACCCAACCCACCCAAAACTAGACCCAACTCCAACCTAAACTCCCACTCACACCCTCAAGGTTCATACTAAATACTATATACCATTTTAGCCTACTACATCACACCAAATATGGTGTTTTACCTTATCCAATCCCAAATTCCACTAATTATGCAAATTTCTCAATTGTTAAGAAACTTTTATGCAAATAAGCAATGAGGTATCCCCCTCTCATTGGCCCCAACACATGAAAAACTTCATCACCCTTCCTTGAAAAACTTTATCACCCTTCTTTGACCGGTCTACCCCATTTCCCCCCCCCCCATTTGTTGTACTTGCTACAACTTTCCATCCTCACATCTCCACCCTACATTTCAAAATCCATCATCCTAGCCACATGTCCATCATATGGAGGCTTCCCTCAACCCTAAAAAATATACCCAGTCGGCCCTAATCCCAAGAAGAGCCCCCCTCTCTCTCTCTCTTATATATACTACATACCCTCTCTCTCTAAAACCAAAAACTCACAGCCACAAACCCCGAAAGAAACCCTAAAAACTACTCATCCCTATCACCCTCTTCAAACTGGCTGCCCCATATTCTCCGAGCGTCTTCCCTTTCCTCCAGCCACCTCTGTCCACGAACAATCCGCAACCAGTATCACCATCCCCTCCACCTGTACCTACCACTCGACCACCGCCGGCATCCCCACCAGCAGCCATCACCACCACCCTCACCTCCGTTCAATATCACCAACTCAACCCGAACACCACCCTCGACCCAACTCCCCCGACTCCCCCAGTCACCCCCACCGCCACCACAGCCAACCACCACCACCTTGGCCACCATCCTCACCCTCTCCACTACCATCCTCACCATCTCCACCACCATCACCATCGCCATTACCAATACCACTATCACCAATACCACCATCATCAACATCCGCCACCACCCGACTCCCTTTACCCCCAGTCACCCCTCACCACCACCACCGGTCCCCCACGACCAACACACCACTACCACCGGTCCCCCACGACCAACACACCCCCACCACCAGTCCCCCACGACCAACCCGTTACTACTGGTCCCCTACGACCCGATGCATTGGCTGCAGCTGCTGCCAGAGCTGCTACTGCTGCTGTGACCGTACCACCTTGTCGACCCCATAGCCGCCAAAATTCCTGTGCATGTCGGAGGTTGGCCACCTCGTGCAGCGGACACCCCCCCAATACGATTATCGAGTAGGTATATTCCTATCATTTCGTCATATACGTGTATGTCAACGTATTGGTTTAGATACGTATAGTATAGTGCATGTGGTTGTATTTAAGTATTAATGTTTATTATATGTATTTATGTTAATAAATTACAACTTAATAATTTTTGACTATTTTAAATAAGGAGATGTTGACCAAGGTTTAGACATTGAGTTTTTGCACACTAATATGTTAGCTTATTAATGTAGTATAATACGTCATTTTAAATTGTAGCATATTTTTATAACATGTTAGCTAGGACATGTGTTGCATTTTCTGGTATTATAGCGTCTCTTGCAAATTTGTTGTCTTGTTGTATAAGAAAATCGAGGATACGACACATGTACGTTTTAGCTACGTACACACGTGACCCAGCTAGATAATCAGTTGTGACCCATGCGTCAGTTCATAATTGTAACATAGTATTTCTTGTGCGTACTATTATAGTGACTGATGATCGTATTATTATATTATATATATAAGGTCGTTGGATCGTATAGGCGAGACTTCAGGAGCAGGTTATTAGCACTCGCAGCTTGAGAACCCAGGCAAGTATACCTTGCCTGATTACTATTTAATTTAAATTATAAACTATTGTATGATATCTTATTATAATATATATATAACTGTGCGCGTCCAAGATTGACTCGGGTACAGTCGACGAATGCGTCGATGTGTAGTATAATTGACTTAGTCACTAGCAGACTCACCTACCATTGCGAGGATATTCTGATATCTTTCTAGACCCTGACACTTGTACACGTACCATGATAACAAACTCATATTGGGATGTAGGTCCGCGTACCCGACTAGCTATCAGTGTGTGTGACATGCATCACGGTTTAGTACGTAATCAAGGTTATCTAGTTAGTTGAGACTTGGCATATAGTTGTATGATATGTACGTCGTGTATTTGACTTGTATATCTGCATTGGGCGGGGAGGACAACTGTTTGGCATATGGGATATACATATTGGACTCCATAGAATCCAGAGGAGCCACGGATCCAATGACTTCATTTATACAGATACCGCATTCTTCGGAGCGATACGGACGTATATATTTTATAGATACCTCATTCTTCGAAATGATGGACATTATATGTACAGATACCACACTCTTCGGAGTATGGACATTATGCCTATACCTACCCATATGTACCAAGGTTGTCCTCACATTGCATTTACTTAGATGGTTAGCACACCCTTTTATTTTATTCAGTATTCATATTTGGTATGTATTTTTGTATCTTGTTATGCCCCTCTGAGAACTTGGTTCCCTTCCAGATTTAGACGAGACTTACTATCCTACCGTGTACGGACTCGGGCAGGAGACGAGGTTCGCATCCGAGGAGGAGCTAGAGGTGCTTCCGTCAGAGTACCCTTGATCGCTGGTAGGCATTCCACCTAGGACTGGAGTATTCCTTATCTAGTTAGCTGATGCTCTAGTCGTACTCTTTATTCTGTCTTACAGTACTCTTATTTCATCATTTATAGTAGGTTTGTTTCCATCAGACATATCTGGATTGTACTATGATATTTCAGACTTTGCACTTTTTTTAATATTTATTTCAGTACTTCTTATTTATATTGTGGATGAGATTAGACATTATCTGATGTATGATAGTATTAGACTTGTTAGTATTTAGGACAACATAGTACGTTATGTTGGGTCCATTAAATTGGGTATCCCTCGGAGACGTATTAGCTGGCCATTGCCACGTGGCCTAGTCCTGTATATTTTGGGATGGGGCGTGACACACCTACTTAAAATGTTCTCTGTTTTACCCGTTTGTGGAAGGATCCAGAGAGACGTACTTGATACAACTTTATGTGTTGTTGACTTAAGAGCCATTTTTCATCGAGTGCTTCTAATTCTTGTAACCGTCGGTGATAGTTAACGTCCAAGGTTAGTTGGTTGGAGAGAGCTACTTATAGTGAAGGAATTTGAATTTTGAGCGGGAGTACCGTATCACTTTTATACACCAAGAAGAATAAAGTTTTTCCTGTAGCTGTCCAGACTGTTGTATAGTAGGCCCATAGATATTCACCCAGCTTCTCGTTCTAGTCGCATTTGTTGGAAGATACAAATTTCTTGTGGATCTTGATGATGGTTTTATTGAACACTTTTGCCAGACCGTTTGATGCTGGATTATATATCGTGGAGGCTATATTTTGGATTCGGTTCTTGTCATAAAATCAATAGAAGGCATGACTTACAAACTTTGGACCATTATCGTGGATGATCCGACGCAACAAACCGAAGTGTTATATGACGTGATGCTTGACGAAGTTAATCATGTTTGATGTTTTGACTTCAGCGAGTAAAAAAGCTTTCGCCCATTTGGAGAAGTAGTCGGTGATCGCTAAAATGAACCGCTATCCGTTTGATAAAGGTGGACTGATTGGCCCGATGATATCCATTCCCCATGCCTCGAACGGCCAAGATGCTACCTTTGGGTGTAGGAACTCAGATGGCTGGTAGATAAAGTCCACGTAGATTGGCATGTTTGGCACTTCCTTACGTAATCAACAGCTACTCCTACCATCGTCGGCCAATAATAGCCCATTCTTCAAAGACGGTCATGTAGTTTTGGACCGGGTTGATGCTTCCCGCAGATGCTATCATGAGCTTTACGGATGGCCTAATTTGCCTCTGCATTCGACAAGCATCAGAGCAGAAGGCTGTCATAGGACTGACGATACAATATTTTGGTCTCTGTATCATAATAGAAATGGAGGGAGCATCTTCTGATTAAAGTAGCTTACTTTGGGTTTTCAGGGAGGATTCCATAGACTACGTAGTCGATGAATAGAAACCTCCAATCTTGAGCATCGGTGCTGGCCTCCGCTGCATAGCTGAGGTATAAGCATAGGTTATTTTGGGGACATACCAGCTCTTGACCGATCACCGTGATTAGCTGATGGGTGTTGTCTGGGACTACCAAGGAAGCAGCGAGGCCGACTAAAGCGTCCTTCTTAATATTTTGGAACCGAGGGACATGCTCAATAAAGAATATCTTGAAGGTTGCGATGATGCTAAGTGCAACTTGGTAGTAGGGGATCAAGTCTTCATTTTGGGCTTCATATACTCTCCAGACTTAATTGACGGTTAGCTGAGAATCGTCGTAGGCCTCCAAGTACTCTACTCTGACTTTCTTGGCGAGTTGGAGTCCGATGATTAGGGTATTATACTCTGCCATATTATTGGAGCATGACTCCATGAGAGAGTATGAACGATTAATGATGAGGCCATATGGGAAGATCAACACTATCCCGACCCCAGTGATGATGTTATCTTTGGGCCCTGTTCTTGAAGCACCGTCAAAGAATATTTGCCAAACAACTTCAGGTGAAGTGATGCTGGCGTCTGCCACTTCGTCTGGAATCTCTTTATAGAGTTTTAAGGTTTCTGACCCCGGGTAGGCTACCAGAAAGTCGGCCAATGCTTGACCCTTGATGGCCTTCTGTGGAATGAATACCATATCATATAGAGATAATAGTATTGCACAGGTAGCCAAGCGGGAACTGAGTGCCCCAGGTTTGGTCATGAGGACCCTGAGGGGGTTAACTCGTAAGATTACACGATTGGTCTGTCTAGTCACGTATTGTCGAGTTTTCTGTATAGCGAATAACAGGGCAAGGCACTCCTTCTCGATGGCGATATAACTATGCTCTGGACCGACCATCATCTGGCTGAGGTAGTATATGTCCTGCTCATGGCCTGAATCACTATTCTGGGCTAACAGGGCCCCGAGAGAGTGATCTATTGCACGTACATAGGGCAGGAATAGCTTTTCCATGATTGAGGCTACCAGCATAAGAGGGTTTGATAGGTATTCTTTGATGTTGTCGAACACTCGTTGGCACTCTTTATTCCAAACAAAGGAGACACATTTCTTCATGAGATGTGTGAACAGCCGACAGCGTCCAGAGAGGTTTAATATGAACCTCCTGATGTATGCCAACCTCCCTTGGAGGCTGCGGAGTTCCTAGAGGTTCTTTAGTGGATTCATCTCCCGGATTGCCTTGGTTTTGTCGGGGTGTATTTGAATACCCCGAAAAGTAATGACGAAACCCAGGAATTTGCAGCTGGAGATTCCCAGAAAGGACTTGGTAGGGTTCATCTTGAGGTGGTGTGTGTACATTAAGTAGAACATAGTCCTCAGGTCTTTGAGGTGGTCATCTTTGGAGCGACTCTTGACTGAGATATCATCGTAGCATTCCACCGTCTTGCGCATATATTCACAAAAAATATTACGCATATCTCGCTGATATGTAGCACATGCATTCTTCAGATCGAAAGGCCTGACCTTATAGCAGTATACGCCTATTGGGGTCCGGAATGACGTATGTTTCTCATTATCGAGAAATATCTTGATTTGGTTGTAGCCTGAGAAGCCATCCATGAAGGACATGTACTCAAAGCCATAAGTATTGTCGATCATTACATCGATAATTGGAAGAGGGAATTCGTCTTTGGGATATGCCACATTTAGATCACGGAAGTCAATGCATATTCGGATCTTCCCATTTTTGTTAATAAAAGGCACAATATTGGCTACCCAGTCGGGGTATTGTTTTTCACAAATGAAGCCACTAAATATCAGCTTGTTGACTTCAGCTTCGATGAAATTTATTACATCTGGCCGGAATTGTCGTTGCTGTTGCTTGACTGGTTTGGCGTTTGGCAGAATTTTGAGTTTGTGGACCGTGATTTGGGGATCCATTCCTAGCATATCTTTGTAACTCTAGGAAAAGACATCGATGTATTCTCTAACAGGTTGTAATAGGGATTCCTGGTGTTCGTAGGATAGGCTTTTGCTGACGAAGATAGGATTTGGGGAGTTTTCGTCAACTTGATCGACTTGTACAACTTCATCCTCGGTAGAAGGTTCTCGCTTCTCAAATCGTATCTCCCATTATGAACCAAGGTATTGGGACCAAGGTTACATCTCAAAGAGCTCAGGTGGCTCCTCATTTTCTTTTTTAATGTCGGCAGCCACCATGTTGGAGGACAGTATTTGTCTGAGCACGTCCCCGATGCTGACGTCGGAGTCCTAGGATGAAGATTTTGAAGAGTGTGAGCGCTCTTCATCTTCTTTATCTGAGCCCTCAGGGGTTGTAGGAGGCGTTACATATCCTAAGTCATGCTTAGTCTTATGATAGATATCATCAGGCTTGCCCATAGGGGAGGGAAGTCATAAAGGTGACCTTTGGCCTTCGTCGTAGCTCAATCCCTCAGTGACCTTCAGGTTATATCCCATTTTTTGGATAAGATGTAGGGCTTGTGAACTTTACCAGTAGAGTAGCATTCTGCCTACCTCGGATTCTGGTTTTACTTTCTTCAGGATGACGGACCGGGGGCATTTGACTCTGCCGAAGACGATGAGATTATCTTCCTTTTTCCTGGGTGGGACTAAGAATTAGAAATCCTGACTGGAGCAAAGCCGGTGCATGGTGTAGGTAGTGGTCACTTGTGTATGCAGATGAAGGCCCAAACCATGCTCCAGGGATTAGAGTGTACTTATATGCATACGCTCTGAGTAGTTCAAAGATAGCCCTTTATTAAGAAAATAAGGTATCTTTTCTGGCGGGATTACATCGTCAGGGGAAGGGATGTTGACATTAGCAGATGTACACTCCTCCAACTCGTCCTTCTCCTCGGCTACCCCCAGCACAAGTAAAGGATTTGGTAGTTTTTTGTGTAATTTTACCACCAAAGGTCCAAAAGTTGTAGCCGTGGTCGGGTCCTCCTTTGGTGGTCGACTCAGCTTATGAAGGCGAACGACCGTAGGTTCGGGAGATGTAGATAGAGTAAAATCTTCTTTTGGTGGTCGATTCGGCCTACGAAGGTGAATGATCATTGGTTCTGATGACGCTGAAGGTACCAGAGGTTCAAGTATCTTCCCATATGATTTGATGATGAGGGGTGCGGCCGCATCGGAAGTATGAGCCTTGAGACGGATTCTTATAGGCTCCTCGGGTGCTATCGTGGCCTCAGCTTCATCGTCGACCTCATTGTTGCCTTCATCTTGGTGGACTTTCTTGTAGAGGATCGAGTAGGAGTAGTAAATCTTGATTCCCTTAAACGGATCAACATCAACGAACTCATTTTTGATAAAATTGTGTTCGTCCATACGTCGTCAGGTCATGGTGGAGCTGCTATGCTCGACGGCGTGTAGAGGAGACAGTGAGGGCAGCATCGACCGGGGAACTTGTTGGTTGGTGGTGGCGAGTAGTGGTGGCAGAGGTGATGGGTGTTCATCAGGGCTGGAGGTCACTGCGAGGAGTTCGTCGGTAGAAGATGGTGGCTGGATCAGTGGAGGGTGATGGCAGTGGTGGCCGTGGTGGTTGTCGAGTTTATATAGGGATGGGGGGAAAGAGAAGAGGCACGACGGTTGCTGGCGAGGAGAGGAGAGGCATAGGACTATCTATCTTTCAATTAGTAATTCCTGAATTTTCCTCTCATTATCATTTCTTAATCATGAATTTGACTATTAGGAATGATCCCATGGCATAGGACTACCTATAGGAACAAGTTTTAGGCTATTTGGCTATGTAATATGAGTTCTATATAGAGTTTTGTGTGCATGTTGGAAGAGTTGCACATTTGAAACATCAATTGTGTCTCATGAGACCAATTAGATCTAATTAGACTTAGATCAAGATTATGGGACTAGCTATATATCCACAAATGGATACGTGTAGATCGTATCATGGTATTTTATGATACGATGTGATACGGGACCCAATTTTGGGTATTTTACATAATTATCTTCAATTTCTATTATAAAAAGCTACATTGGTTATATATATATGTTATATATGTGTAGGATTGATTAATTATGGAGAATTTGGGTTTTGGCCTTTCACTTGTGTCACGTCCCAGTCCCAAAATACGTAGGACTAGGAATACGTAACACGTCCAGCCATATGTATATGAACTCCAATATATGAAAACCATATACACACGTACGCTGTACATGAATATGCAATCCACCAGTGATAATATACTGTCACAATAAGTCACACAGAATCTATATCTCATCCATAGCACGAATAATCAGAAGGAATCAAAAGCTGAATAATAACTGGATATCCAAAATGAGTATCGAGTCTGATAGTCTGGTGGAAACAAATCCACCACAAAATGACTATACTGAAATAGCAATAAAATCTCTAAACTGTGATAATAAATCACTAGTACTCTGAGGGCAAGATCTTCTCAGTCTGGTAAATAGCGTCAGGTCCAGGTCCATACTCCTGTAGGAACTCCTGCTCATCCATATCTGGAAAAGGACCAGGTTCTTAGAGGGACGTAACAAGATACATATAAACATGCCAATAAAGTACTAATATATAAACATCACTGGGTCACCTAGTCGTCTAAGTGAATGCAGTTTGAGAACAACTTTCCAACAAGTGGGCTATCTGGCCAGTAAATGAGATTGGCATAATTTTCTCGGAGAATCAGGGGCCTAAAAGCATGTCATCTTTTGAACGGCAAAGGCCATCAGTAAAATATAGGGTCATCATCACCCATTTCTCCGACAGAGAATCCGTGCGTACAGAAGAAAAGTACAAAGGAGACCAAATACTTTACTTATTGTTCTCCCCACCCCATGCTCTAAGCATGCCATATTCATGACACGATAAACCTCTAATAACTACCAGGTCTACTAGCATACAAAGTTTCTATCAGCAGTCATTCCTAACGTACGGCTCTCACATACAGGCGGCCAACCCAATACGTGGTCCAGAATCTATATGAGACTCACAACTCGTGCAACAACTGTGTCACGGCCAATGAATCTAATCATGTTACTTAATACTGGGGTGGTCTTATGAATAAGGTCTAATGTAAATACATAAATAAAAATAGAATCAGGCATCATTTAGAATGTAAATAATAGTACTGTGGCAAGGTATACTTGCCGAGCAAGGTTTCTGTATAGTGCAAGCATCCACAACAGTATTACGTTGAAGAAGTAAGGTTTTAGGATTTGGGTGTATTGCATGGATATATATAGAGAATAAGAGGCGGTGGGGAAACTTAATATTTAAGGAAACTAAAACTACTGTCGCTGTTGTTTCTTTCTTTTTATTGGTTTTGGTTTCGGTTGAGGGGTGTTTAGTAATATTAGTGTTAAGAAGGGTGCAATAAGAAGCCTACACGTGTGGGAAAGCAAAGCAAAGCAAAATTGGATTTTGCTTCTGCTACTGATATTTTCTTCTCTCAAATTGGGTTATGGTTTGGGTTTACGCGCGGTGAAGGAAGAGTTTACGCGGGGTGAACTGCTATTGAGGAGTTTTACGTGCGAGTGATAGGGAAGTATACGCGGGGTATTTTACTTTACGTGCGGAGAGAGAATTAAGCAGTGGGGTTGTTGCTGATATTTCTCTTCTTTACGCGCGAAGAGAGGAAAAGCAAAGTAGGCTTTGCTGCTACTGCTATTTCCTTTACTGGTTTACGTGGAGCTATTAACGAGTTATGGGTTTAGTCCAATAGGAAAAATCTATTTTCTTTATTTTAGCTCATAATTACCGTATATAAATAAATAATAATAATAATATGGTTTTCAGAATTAGGGGTTTTACATTCTACCCAACTTGTAAAAATTTTGTCCTCGAAATTAAAACTAAGTCACGGTAGAAAGTCATGAATGGTATACGGTATAAATTAACAAAGTAAATTCATACCTTTGTCTATGAATAGGTTCGAAAAATGTTGGCGCATGTCATCCTCATGCTCCTAAGTAGATTCTCCTGGCGCACCATGCTTCCATGCTACGCGGACTAATGGAATAGTCTGGTTTCTCAATACTTAATCTCTATGATCATGGATTCCCATGGGTTGCTCTTGATATGACAAGCTTGGTCCAATGGTGATCTCCGAATGATCGAGAACATGACTTCTGTCTGCCACATATCACCTGAGCTACGACACATGGAATACGTCATGTACTTCCTCAAGTGAAGGTGGTAGCGTAAGTCGATATGCTACTTCTTCCACTCTTTCTAGTACGTCAAATGGTCCAATATATCTTGGACTCAACTTGTCGTGCCCTTCGAATCGGATGGTGCCTCTGGTAGGTGATATCCTTAAAAATACATAATCACCCTCTTTAAACTCTAAGGGACGACGATAAAGATCTGCCCATTATTTCTGCCTGTCTTGTGCTGCTTGCAAGTGTCCTTCTATCTTATTAACTGTCTCAACGGTGTTGACCAATAACTCTGGTCCCAGAATCTGATATTCTTCTACATCACTCCAACACACAGGAGACCTACACTTCCTTCCATAGAAAGTTTCAAACGGAGCCATCTGGATGCTTGCTTGATAGCTATTATTGTAAGAAAACTCCATAAGATGTAGGTGGTCCTCCCATGATCCTCTAAAGTCCAACATACAAGCCCTCAACATATTCTCCAATGTCTGAATAGTATATTCTGACTGCCCATCTGTTTGCGGGTGATAAGATGTACCGAATTTCAGACGAGTTCTAAGGCTTTCTTGCATGCTTCTCCAAAAATGTGATATAAAGCGTGAATCTCTGTCTGATACAATACTGACTGGTACGTCGTACAATCTCATGATCTATCTCATATATAAGTCAGCCAAAGCTTTTGTAGATTGGCCAACTCTAAAAGGCAAGAAATGGGCTGACTTGGTGAGTCGGTCCACTATTACCCATACTGCATCCCTACCGTTTGGACTTTTGGAAAAACCCATGACGAAGTCCATAGTGATGTGCTCCCACTTCCACTCTAGAATCGGGAGTGGTTGCAATAACCCTGCTGTTCTCTGGTGCTTCGTCTTTACTTGCTGACATACCAAATATTTAGCTACAAAGCGAGCTATCTCTTTTTTCATTCCATGCTACCAAAAGTGCTGTCGTAAATCATGATACATTTTGGTGCCTCTAGGATGAATAAAATATATTGAACTATGAGCTTCTGTCATCAGCTCTTGTCGAATTTCTCTATTGGGAACATAGAGACGATCACCATATCGTAATGTCCCGTCATCATGAATGTGCAGTACCGTCTGTTCTTCAACTTCTGTTCTTTCTTTTAATCTTCTGAATCTGGCGTCGATAGGTAGTGCCGCCATATTTCTTTCGACTAAGGATGATTCTACTTGTAAGTTGGCTAGGGTTCTGTCTGTTCTAGGTAATATCACTTCAATGCCAAGATCTTACAAGTCTTTCAATAATTCTTTCTGTGTTGTCAAGAAGTAAGCTACTGGTTTCCGGCTTAATGCATCTGCTACAATGTTAGCCTTGCCTGGGTGATAAGGTAGCTCTATCTCAAAATCTTTTATCAACTCGAGCCATCGACGTTTCCTCATATTTAACTCCTTCTGTGTGAAGACATACTTGAGGCTTTTGTGGTTGGTATATATTTCCACTCGTTCCCCATATAAGTAATGTCTCCATAATTTTAGAGCAAATACTATTGCTGCAAGTTCCAAGTCATGAGTTGGATAATTCTTCTCATGCTCTCGTAATTGCCTAGATGCATATTCAATCACCTTGCCATGCTGCATTAATACGCATCCCAAGCTTTTTCCTGATGCGTCACTGTAGATCATATAGCCTCTGGATCCTGATGGAATAGTTAATACTGGTGCTGAAGTCAGTCGCTTTTTTAACTCCTCGAAAGTGGTCTGACACTCGTTGGTCCATATGAACTCTTGATCTTTGCAAGTCAACCGAGTCATAGGTGTTGCTATTCTTGAGAAGTTTTCCACGAACCGTCGATAATATCCCGCAAGTCCAAGGAAACTTCTCACTTTCGCTGCTGATTTAGGAACAGGCCATGTCTCGACTGCCGAGATCTTTTCTAGATCAATAGACATACCATCTCTTGTAACAACATATCCAAGAAATATGACTCTGTCTAAAAAGAATTCACATTTACTGAGCTTTGCATAAAATTGCTCTCTCCTCAAGGTTTCTAGAATAATCCGCAGGTGCTTCTTGTGCTCCTCGTGGTTCTTTGAATAGACAAGTATATCATCGATAAAGATGACCACAAACTGGTCCAAATATTGATGGAAGACTCGATTCATCAAGTCCATAAAGATGGCTGGAGCATTGGTCAATCCAAATGGCATGACCAAAAACTCGTAGTGTCTATATCTTGTCCGGAATGCGGTCTTCGGAATGTCCACCTTTCGTACCTTCACCTGGTGATATCCTGACCTCAAATCTATCTTTGAGAATACCTTCGCTCCACTGAGTTGATCAAATAAGTCATCAATACGTGGTAGTGGATATTTACTCTTTACTATTACTGTATTCAAGGCTCTATAGTCAATGCACATACGCACTGACCCATCCTTCTTTGGTACAAACAACACTGGTGCTCCCCAGGGTGATGCTCTTGGTCGGATGAAACCTTTATCTTTTAGTTCCTTCAATTATGTTTCAGTTCATCCATCTCCTTCTTCGCAAGTCTATAAACATATGATGCTATGGGTGCTGCTCCCGGTGTTAATTCAATCAAAAACTCTACGTCTCTATCTAGGGGTAGTCCTGGTAATTCTTCTGGAAAGACGTCTGGAAATTCTAAAATAATAGGATGATAAACAACATCGTCCATTACGAGCTTCATACTATCAAGGATTTCTGTAGATCCTCGTGCAAACTCAAGTTCAGACTGGCCGAGTACCTTGAAAAGAATGCTTCCTCCAAAGCAATCAAAGAAAGCGTGGTACTTGCTCAGCTAGTCCATTCCAAGCACAATATCAAAAGTTGGCATAGGAAAGACTAAGAGTCGGGAGTTTATCTCTCTTTCACGTATCACTATAGGACACGATCTACAAATTCTACTAACAGGTACAACTCCTCCTCCGATAAGAATTTTAATACAACTAGGTAGGGGTGTGGAGGTAATGTTGTGTTTGGTAATAAAATCAGATAATATGAATGAGTGGGTGGCTCCCGTATCAAATAATGTCATGGCAGGAAAAGTAAAGGCAAGAGTGATACTTGCTATGACATCAATCACCTGATTTATGTCATCTACTTTCATTACAAAAGCTTGTCCGTTTCTCTGTGGTTGTCCCTGTCTAGTAATCCCCCTGCTGCTGGAGGTCGAGGTGCTCCTGGTCTCACCGTCTGCTGAGCTGGCTTTGGTGCTGGAAGTGCTAGCCTTTGTGCTGGCGGTGGAAGTGTCGATGCTTGTTGCATAGAAGAGTCTTTCAATATATGCTGTCCGGAACCACATCTCATACATTGTCTCAAACGGACCAGACAGTCCCTTGAGATGTGCCCGCATCTCCCACAATAATTGCATAGGGGTTTATTCGGGACCTGGTACGGTCCTGCTCTATGTTGGTACTGCTGTTGCTGAGCTAAAGGATGTCTGATAGGTCCTTCTTGTTGTGTCATTGTCGATCCTTGTTGTGTCCTCAGCTGTCATCTTTTTCTTCGGCTGATGGTTTCTTACAATCTGGCTTCTGTTAGTAACTCGGCATAAGAGATTCGGGACTGAGAGCTAGTATAATGTTGGAGCTCCTAAGTCAGTCCGTGATGAAATCTCTTGGCTTTAGCTAAGTAATCTGGTATCAAAGCAGCGCCATATTTACTGAGGCGACTAAACTCAGCATCGTACTCATCAACTATTCTGTTTTCCTGTTCTAGGTGGAGAAACTAATCGTACAATGCATCTCTGACGGTGTCTGGGAAGTACTTCTTTTCAAAGCACTCCAGGAACTGCTCCCAAGTCTGGTATGTGCCCAACTGGCATTCCATGGATTTCCACCAGTGATGAGCATTATCATCAAGAAACATCCTTACACCTGTCATCCATAGGTCTACAGGTAGCTGGGATGCCTCTAATAACTTTCGAGTGTGAGTGATCTAGTTGGTAGTTTCTTCTGGACTCTCTATGCCTTTGTACGGCCTCGGACCCATTTGTATAAAGTCTTTTACTGAACCAACTCTAGCTCGAGGTACTGGAGCTAGGGCTTGAGCTGGTGCAGTAGTCTTTGCAGCCATCCTTTCAAGTTCTACTAGGAACTCTTGTCTCTGTTCTGCTGCTTGTTGTCTCTGCTCTGCAACTAGGGTGGTAGCCTATTGTTGCTGTTCCTTCATTATCATCTGGAAGAATTGGAATAGTTGTGCCTGGCCATCCTGCGGTGTCGATGATACTGGAAGGTTCTGTAAAACCCCCTTCCTAGAAAATCGTATATATCCTTTATTTATTAATTATTAATGAAATTGTAGTAATTAGGTCCAAATAGGAGAAATAGATTTTTAATAATTTTTATGTTAGGTGTTCGGGCACTTAGAGGACTTATGGGACCATCAGGAATTTTTCGGAATTTATTCCATGTAGGAGACCCCTTAAGCTGTTGCTAGCCTAACGATGTACATAACCCTAAGAGTATAAATTTTCTTATGAGTATATATATATATATATATATATATGTATATACAAATATATATATATGTATATATATTTTATAAAGAAAAGAAAAGAAAATAAGTATATAATAATAATAATAATACTAATAATAACTATTAAGAACTATAGCAACTGCCATATTGCTACTTAGCAAAAAAAAAACAAAACTTCTGTGACCGGCCTTTAACATACAACTAATAACACCAACTTCCCTTCAGCGGCTATCATTCCGGACCCGACCCCTTTTTCTTTTTCTTTTTTTTTGTGTGGCCGCAGCATCCCATCCTTCCCCCTCTCTCTCTTAATATATATATATATATATATATATATAGTTTCTCATCCCAAAAACCCTAACCTAGAAACTCTAGACTTCCTCTTCCCATCTAGAGCCGTCACCGCCGCCAGAGAAGCCTCCCCAAGCCATCCGACCATCCCGTCGACGCCGACATCGCGAACTGCAGTTTCCCACTCGAGGCACCTTCGCTCCGGCACGATTTTCCGTCGACTCGCTCGACCAAACGCTGTTCTGTTTTCATACGTATGATCATCCCTTAACCCTCTCCAATATTCATTTTATAGCCAACCTCGGAAAGCGTGTGCCCCTAGGTAAAAAATAGCGTCCAAAGTGGACGGACAGACGGAATTCTGCAATCGCAGAATGACCACCTATATTGCCGAGTTCGTATCTCCCACCAAAGAGATCCGAATTCGGTGATTCTTTTTTATACCTGTAGATTACATGACCTAGTTTATTTTTTGTATAATAACTTTGTGCTATTAGTTGCTGTGGACAAAATTGTATTCGTCACAAAACTGTACGAACCCACTTTTTCCGGTTTTCTAAAAGTTGGAGATCGGAGCGCGCCCCGCCAAATGGGACCGCCCCGCCGTGTGCCAAGTATACCGAATGGTGTACGCTGTATAATCGGACACGTGAAAATTCGTGGGGACTGGTTTGGACGCGTGTGCGCGCCGGAATCAGGCCGTATCCGCGAACACATTCCGTGTCGCCACTTTTTGTGGAACTCGCCCGTATTTTGTGCACGCTTGTCAGATTGGGGCAAAACTTGCGCCACTGGACTCGTGGTAACACGCTGGTCCTGTGACCCAATTTTCACGCATTTTTGAGACGGTTGACCAGATCGCCAATTGGCGGGCCCCACAGTTGACTTTTTGGACCAAATTATGTTCGGCTCATCGGAATCCAAATTTGGGCATATCGTTGGGATCGTATTGACATTTAGAATTGTTTGACCCATAGTTTGTCCCATTTAGAGACTGTTACCCTCGGCACGCTTTTTGGTGCAAAGTGGGCCATACGTAGAACCCTCTTTGGCCCGGAAATGACCTTTTTGCCCCTGTGTCCAAATTGGACGTATGGACAGGCGTTCCTAGCAGTTTGATACCTTCTGAGATTGTTGATGATATTTATTACAGCTTTTGGAGTAGTACCTACCGGATCCACCGATACCAGGACGACAGTTGATATTCAAACATCAGGCAAGTGTACCTTGCCATCTCTGCAGATTGTTACCTATTTTTCTTACTTTATATATCTACTGTGCATGCTTAACCTAGGACCGTTTGACATACTTAGCGTTCGATTATCAGTCGGGTGCCCACATCGTACGCGGTGTTGGGTAATGTCATTTAGATATGGACATACGTGACACCTTATATTCTCGTACTTGTCTTACCAAGTACACTTTGACCCAGGACACAGGACACTGATCATGAGACAGGATCTTCCCGAGATATTCGTGGTGATTCTATATAGGATACGGGACTTGACCTAGATTCTATATTCTATATACATTATGACTTGTACATTAGATATGACTCCGCTGACATGGACGTGAGACGTTATGTTCATGATTTGCATGGTTTCATGGGGTGGGGAGAGACACACAGGCTACAGGCTGATTACATATATATAAAACATAGTAAACACATAGTAAAATACATAGTTATTGCTGCTACCGGCTCCCAGACACAGAGCTTGTAGTGGTCTCAGCCTGAGTATTCGTGCTGCTCTCATCTTGCATATCACTTAGCTGGTTACTTAGTATCCCCTTATTGTTCCATCTATTGCTGGAGAGACCCACAGGCTACTGGTTGATTATATTAGGCCGGCTACTCAGTCTTCCGCTGAGCTAGACCACCTCTTGACACCACTGCTACCGGCTTCCCTACACAGAGCTTGTAGTTGTTCAACCTGAGTACTGTTGATTTTCTCTCTTGTATATATACAGATGTTTACATACTTACCCTGCTTATTCCATTATGCACTGCACTGCTTATATTTGGCTTGTATATTTTCTGTACCTTGCTATGTCCCCTGAGGACCTGGATCCGGATTTTGTCCCCAGATATTGCAGACGAGGTTTATCCCGAGGTATACGGGACCGCAGCAGGAGGAGCCGATCTAGGAGTTGTACCGCCATCCGAGGACGAGGTGCTAGCTGAAGACTTCTCCTGAGCACCCATGTTTCTTGCTCAGTATTTATTTATTTATTTCAGTCTTTATTATTCTGGTCTGTTGAACCATTGTACTAGATATTTATCGGGTTGTTCCCGAAGTACTTGTTAAGACTAGCTGATAATTTACATTCCTTCTTTATTCTGTGGATCATATTTTATATCTTGTGTGGATGAGATTAGTTGTACCATGATTGTAGTAGACTTGTTTTACAGCTTAAGTATGCCCTGATGGATCCATTATAATTGGGTTGGTCCATCGGTGCGTACTGCTGGCCATTGCCGCGTGTCTAGTCCCAAGGTATTTTGGGACTGGGGCGTGACATGGTTTTTGTGGTGGCCCATGCAGGTCTACGACAAATTGTTCGGTTTCAACTTAGGGACCGAGCAAGCCTGCAATAAGGATAGGATAAGTTTTTAGGACCTCATCCACTTGCTTGGAACGTTCTTGATATCTATATCGAATTCAAATTAGTTCTTGATTTGCATCCTGTATTGATTCCTCTGAGCGTTCTTATAGTTTATCTTTTGAATTCAGAGCAATGGATCCCAGGAATGGAGACGAGACTCCTTTAGAGACACCACATGATGCTGTGGTTACTTATGGAGACGGAGTGACTCCTGGGAGTGGAGGACAAGCATCACAGAATGATCAAACCGGACAGCCTAATCCACGGTTCCGAAGAGATGACATCCCACCTCCACCTCAGTTCACTCTCCAGATGCCAGCTTTCCCGCCAGGACAAGCCATGGACGGGCAACAGATGTTCCAGATGATGTATGCTATGATGCAAGCACAGCAACAGATTCAGCAAGAAGCACAACGTCAGGAGGCCGAGAATCTGAGAACCAGCCTGGTATCCGCATTGGGGCAGGCAAATCTACCAGCAAGGCGATCGGCGACGGGATCTATCACCGACTTTCGTCAGCTCAAGCCTCGTACCTTTTCTGGTAAAGAGGGACCAACAGAAGTTTATGAATGGCTCACAAATATTCAGCATCAGTTGGAAGCCGCTGAACTTCCTAGAGAGAAGTGGATGACTGCAGTGAGAATGCAGTTAACTGAGAATGTACATCACTGGTGGTTAGCAGAGGAGATGAGGCTCGGGCAGGACCGAGTCACCTGGGAAGAGTTCTCCAGACTCTTCAAAGAGATGTACATTCCCGCAGTAGCACGGTCAGAGCTCAGAGACAAGTTCCACCGCCTTATCCAAGGCAACATGACAGTGGAAGAGTACAATGTGGAATTTATTCGCCTGAGCCGCTTTGCCCCGACGTTGATTTCGACGGAGGAAGAAAAAGCAGAGAAGTTCTTCGACGGACTAAACTTGGAGCTACAGAAACTAATTGGATCCGTTGCACCTACATCCTACTCAGACGTCCTTGCAGCAGCCCGACGCGTGGAACGCGTCACCAGGAGAGAGACCAGTCTGAAACGGTCTTCCACATCAGCCAAAGTATCGCAAGAAGAAGCCGCAAAGAGGCCTCACCTACACCAGCCACCCAGAGCCTCTCCGCAGATACTACCTACATGTCAGTACTGTGGCAAGGCAGGCCATATTGAGAAGGACTGCAGACGCAAGTTAGGATTATGCTTGATTTGCGGAACCAACCAACACTTAGCCAAGGATTGTCCTCATCATCGAGAGAGAGCATTGACATTAAACAGACAAGCTCTACCAGCACCAGGAGGGTATCAACCAAGGCCACCCTTGGCTCCACAGGCAGCACTCTTCCAGCGAGCCCAACAGCCACAGCAGAGGAATCCACCGCAAGGACGCGGACAAGCTTTTGCTATGACTTTGGAGGACGCGCAGATTCATGGAGTAGCTACTGCGCGTAAGTTTTTATAGTTTTCTGCTTTTAGATTTGCTTAGTTTTTGCATGTTGATTCGTGACCTAGCCTTAACCTAGTAATTAATTTGAACTTGCTAATAATTTATAACCTAGAATGTTTTTATAATTAATAACTGTAGAGATTATAGAGTCTTTTGCTATTGTGCTTATTTTGTGTTGTTTTGTGAACTTGAATTAATTTGTACCTCCTTTCATCATCATCTAGCGTACTTATAATTGCTGTACTTGACTTATGCTGCTATTCTATAGCCTAGTTTTGCAAGCTTATTCTTTATCGAGCTTGTTCATGACATATGTGTTAGTGGACATGTACACTAATACAATTGTCTATTCAGAATTAGTGTATTACGGTCTGATCAACCTTAGTACATTTTGGTTCGCTCTTTGCACGACTACTTCACGTGGATTGAGATATATAGTTGACTAGTATGCTTGCCCTCTAGATATGTCTGAGCATATTGTATTAGCTACACAACTGTACTAATACGAGCATGCGAACAAAGGATTACCAGAATAGGATTTCAATCCACAACAACTTGACCATTCCCATTTGAATTCTTTAAACGCCTTGATCCTGATACTTCTAATCTATTACCTCACCCTTGAACTCTTTATTATTGATCTCCGTCTTCCCTTATTTCGGAAAGACGAAACCTCGTGCTTGGTATAAGTTGATATATAGACAGTACTAGATATACCCCACAGGCCGGTCACATTATTGCTACCCTTTTTATATGATTAAGGGAATATCATAGGTGATAGGTTTGGTGTTAAAGACTTGAGGATTCAATAACATGATTAAATAAGTTGGGGCATAGCTTCTTGGATGTATAGCCTTAGATGATAGATGGGTAAATTCTAAGTTGGGTAGAGACCGTAATGCTCACTTGAGAGAAATTCTTAGACTGTAATCAAGTGAGACTTGACAAAGAGAGCCTTACCCTAATTTAATTTCGAGGACAAAATTTTTACAAGTTGGGTAGAATGTAAAACCCCCTTCCTAGAAAATCGTATATACCCTTTATTTATTAATTATTAATTAAATTATAGTAATTAGGTCCAAATAGGAGAAATAGATTTTTAATAATTTTTATATTAGGTGTTCGGGCACTTAGAGGACTTATGGGACCATCAGAAATTTTTCGGAATTTATTCCATGTAGGAGACCCCTTAAGCTGTTGCTAGCCTAACGATGTACATTACCCTAAGAGTATAAATTTTCTTATGAGTATATATATATATATATGTATATACAAATATATATATATGTATATATATTTTATAAAGAAAAAAAAAAGAAAATAAGTATATAATAATAATAATACTAATAATAACTACTAAGAACTATAGCAACTGCCATATTGCTACTTAGCAAAAAAAAAAACAAAACTTCTGTGACCGGCCTTTAACATACAACTAATAACACCAACTTCCCTTCAGCGGCTATGATTCCGGACCCGACCCCTTTTTTTTTTTCTTTTTTTTGTGTGGCCGCAGCATCCCATCCTTCCCCCTCTCTCTCTTAATATATATATATATATATATATATATATATATATATATATATATATATATATATATATATATATATATATATATTTTCTCATCCCAAAAACTCTAACCTAGAAACTCTAGACTTCCTCTTCCCATATAGAGCCGTCACCGCCGCCAGAGAAGCCTCCCCAAGCCATCCGACCATCCCGTCGACGCCGACATCGCGAACTGCAGTTTCCCACTCGAGGCACCTTTGCTCCGGCACGATTTCCCGTCGACTCGCTCGACCAAACGCTGTTCCGTTTTTATAGGTATGATCATCCCTTAACCCTCTCCAATATTTGTTTTATAGCCAATCTCGGAAAGCGTGTGCCCCTAGGTGAAAAACAGCGTCCAAAGTGGACGGACAGACAGAATTCTGCAATCGCAGAATTCCAGAATGACCACCTATATTGCCGAGTTCGTATCTCCCATCACAGAGATCCGAATTCGGTGATTCTTTTTGATACCTGTAGATTACATGACCTAGTTTATTTTCTGTATAATAACTTTGTGCTATTAGTTGCTGTGGACAAAATTGTATTCGTCACAAAACTGCGCGCACCCACTTTTTCCGGTTTTCTAAAAGTTGGAGATCGGAGCGCACCCCGCCGAACGGGACCGCCCCGCCGTGTGCCAAGTGTACCGAATGGTGCACGCTGCATAATCGGATACGTGAAAATTCGTGGGGACTGGTTTGGACGCGTGTGTGCGCCGGAATCAGGCCGTATCCGCGAACACATTCCGTGTCGCCACTTTTTGTGGAACTCGCCCGTATTTTGTGCACGCTTGTCAGATTACGACAAAACTTACGCCACTGGACTCGTGGTAACACGCTGGTCCTGTGACCCAATTTTCACGCATTTTTGAGACGGTTGACCAGATCGCCAATTGGCGGGCCCTACAGTTGACTTTTTGGACCAAATTATGTTCGGCTCATCGGAATCCAAATTTGGACATACCGTTGGGATCGTATTGACATTTAGAATTGTTTGACCCATAGTTTGTCCTATTTAGAGACTGATACCCTCGACACGCTTTTCGATGCAAAGTGGGCCACACGTGGAACCCTCTTTGGCCCGAAAATGACCTTTTTGCCCCTGTGTCCAAATTGGACGTATGGACAGGCGTTCCTAGCAGTTTGATACCTTCTGAGACTGTTGGTGATATTTATTACAGCTTTTGGAGTAGTACCTACCGGATCCACCGATACCAGGACGACAGTTGATATTCAAACATCAGGCAAGTGTACCTTGCCATCTCTGCAGATTGTTACCTATTTTTCTTACTTCATATATCTACTGTGCATGCTTAACCTAGGACCGTTTGACATACTTAGCGTCCGATTATCAGTCGGGTGCCCACATCGTACGCGGTGTTGGGTAATGTCATTTAGATATGGACATACGTGACACCTTATATTCTCGTACTTGTCTTACCAAGTACACTTTGACCCAGGACACAGGACACTGATCATGAGACAGGATCTTCCCGAGATATTCGTGGTGATTCTGTATAGGATACGAGACTTGACCTAGATTCTATATTCTATATACATTATGACTTGTGCATTAGATATGACTCCGCTGACATGAACGTGAGACGTTATGTTCATGATTTGCGTGGTTACATGGGATGGGGAGAGACACACAGGCTACAGGCTGATTACATATATATAAAACATAGTAAACACATAGTAAAATACATAGTTATTGCTGCTACCGACTCCCAGACACAGAGCTTGTAGTGGTCTCAGCCTGAGTATTCGTGCTGCTCTCATCTTGCATATCACTTAGCTGGTTACTTAGTATCCCCTTATTGTTCCATCTATTGCTGGAGAGACCCACAGGCTACAGGTTTATTATGTTAGGCCGGCTACTCAGTCTTCCGCTGAGCTAGACCACCTCTTGACACCACTGCTACCGGCTCCCCTACACAGAGCTTGTAGTTGTTCAACCTGAGTACTGTTGATTTTCTCTCTTGCATATATACAGATATTTACATACTTACCCTGCTTATTCCATTATGTACTGCACTGCTTATATTTGGCTTGTATATTTTCTGTACCTTGTTATGTCCCCTGAGGACCTGGATCCGAATTTTGTCCCCAGATATTGCAGACGAGATTTATCCCGAGGTATACGGGACCGCAGCAGGAGGAGCCGATCTAGGAGTTGTACCGCCATCCGAGGACGAGGTGCTAGCTGAAGACTTCTCCTGAGCACCCATGTTTCTTGCTCAGTATTTATTTATTTATTTCAGTCTTTATTATTCTGGTCTGTTGAACCATTGTACTAGATATTTATCGGGTTGTTTCCGAAGTACTTGTTGAGACTAGCTGATGATTTATATTCCTTCTTTATTCTGTGGATCATATTTTATATCTTGTGTGGATGAGATTAGTTGTACCATGATTGTCGTAGACTTGTTTTACAGCTTAAGTATGCCCTGATGGATCTATTATAATTGGGTTGGTCCATCGGTGCGTACTGCTGGCCATTGCCACGTGTCTAGTCCCAAGGTATTTTGGGACTGGGGCGTGACAGGTTCCCATTAGATAAAACAGGAAAGTCAGATGGAACTGAATTGTGAATCTGTCCATCTGGTCCTAAAAGTCTAGGATTCGTTGAGGTCCCTCCTTGAGTCTGATTATTGACTCCAGGAGTTGTGTCATCATTAGTGATAGTATATCCCTTCTACATATCCATCTCTCTGCAGGTGATGTACACAATGTTTGGAAGAAGTACAAAAATCAAACAGAGATGAAAAATTATCCGCGTAAAACATGGTTTCAGAAATTTCAGAGTTGTTCGCGTAAAGCAGAGAAGTATAAGGTAAGTTTTTAGAGTTGTCTGCGTAAAACAGAGATTAGATAGTTTGGCATAAAGTAGAGATTTTAAAATTGTCTGCGTAACACAGAGTTTCAGGCTTTCTGGCATAAAACAGAATTTCAGGTAGTGTAGCATAAAGTAGGGTTCTAAAGCTGTCTGGATAAAAGTCTGCGTAAAGCTTCCTTGCTTAAAGTCTGTGCGTAAAAGATCAGCTGCGTAAAAGATATGCTGCATAAAATCTGTATGTGTAAAATCTGCGCATAAGGTCTAGCATATGTTGCAGCATAAAGTTGTTCGAGGAACTCTTCGTATTCCTCGGACGAATTTGTCAGTCAAATCAATGAACCTGACATCTGACAAAAGTACTGCACAAAGATCGAGAGGACGGTTGTGATAATGATTTGCATAGAGATCCAGGTTGTCGTTTAGTGACATATTTAATATAAGTCACTTTTACGCTTCCAAGGGAAAGAAAAGTTGAGGCTTCTGAATACGCTATCTACAGGAATGAGTTTTACACTCAAGATAAGACAAAATCAGACGTTATGTCAAAAGCTATTTTTGTATAGGGCTTGAGGCATATCTTTGCATTTAATGCACGAGATTTGGTTCCGATTGATCATGGCTGGGAAAACTAAGTTTGTGTCAAATACGCTCATATCACCATCTTTACATTTTATGCCTAATCAGTCTTACTCTACACTGTTTATTTATTATTCAAGAATCATCAAGTTTACGCTAGGACAGTTACCTACGTGACTTGTATGACGTATTATATGCAGATTTAGGAAGACTAAGGGAATGTGGGTAGCAGTTGTTTATAACTGCAGCGTAAAGTTGGCATAACTATAGCGTAAAATAGGTAATCTCCTGTAGCGTAAGTAGGCAGTCATAGCTTGGCTTTTTACGCCAACAAGACAGTCATTTGGCTTTTTACGCCAACAAAGGTAAAGGGTCTTTAGCGTAAACTAAATATAGGATGGTTGGGAGAAAGAATAAGATTTCAGTCAAGTATGGATGAGATCCTTATACTCTATTCCTATATGCAGGCTTGTTTGGTACAGTTACGTAACCAAGATAATATATTCTGGACCTGCATGGGCCACCACCAAAAATATGTCATGTCCCAGTCCCAAAATACGTAGGACTAGGAATACATAACACGTGCAGCCGTATGTATATGAACACCAATATATGGAAACCATATACACACATACGCTGTACATGAATATACAATCCACCAGTGGTAATATACTGTCACAACAAGTCACACAGAATCTATATCTCATCCATAGTACGAATAATCAGTAGGAATCAAAAGCTAAATAATAACTGGATATCCAAAATGAGTATCGAGTCTGATAGTCTGGTCGAAACAAATCCACCAAAAAATGACTATACTAAAATAGCAACAAAATCTCTAAACAGTGATAATAAATCACTAGTACTCCGAGGGTAAGATCTTCTCAGTCTGGTAAATAGCGTCAGGTCCAGGTCCATACTCCTGTGGGTACTCCTGCTCATCCATATCTGAAAAAGAACCAGGTCCTCAGAGGGATGTAACAAGATACATATAAATATTCTAATAAAGTACTAACATATAAACATCCACTGGGTTACCTAGCCGTCTAAGTGAATACAGTTTGAGAACAACTTTCCAACAAGTGGGCTATCTGGCCAATAAATGAGATTGGCATGACTCTCTTGGAGAATCAGAGGCCTAAAAGCATGTCATCTTTAGAACGGCAGAGGCCATCAGTAAAATATAGGGTCATCATCACCCGTTTCTCCGGCAGAGAATCCGTGCATACAGAAGAAAAGTGCAAAGGAGCCCAAACGCTTTACTTATTGTTCTCCCCACCCCATGCTCTAAGCATGCCATATTCATGACACAATAAACCTCTAATAACTGCAAGGTCTACTAGCATACAAAGTTTCTATCAGCAGTCATTCCTAACGCATGGCTCTCACGTACAGGCGGCCAACCCAATACGTGGTCCAAAATCTATATGAGACTCACAACTCGTATAATAACTGTGTCACGGCCAATGAATCTAATCATGTTCCTTAATACTGGGGTGGTCTCATGAACAAGGTCCAATGCAAATACATAAATAAAAATAGAATCAGGCATCATTTGGAATGTAAATAATAGTATTGTGGTAAGGTATACTTGTCGAGCAAGGTTTCTGTATAGTGCAAGCGTCCACAACAGTATTACGTTGAAGAAGTAAGGTTTTTAGGGTTTGTGTGTATTGCATGGATATATATAAAGAATAAGAGGCAGTGGAAAAATTTAGTGTTTAAGAAAACTAAAACTACTGCCGCTGTTGTTTCTTTCTTTTTATTAGTTTTGGTTTTGGTTTCGGTTGAGGGGTGTTTAGTAATATTAGTGTTAAGAAGCGGTGCAATAAGAAGCCTACACGTGTGGAAAAGCAAAGCAAAGCAAAATTGGGTTTTGCTTCTGCTACTGATATTTTTTTCTCTCAAATGGGTTGTGGTTTGGGTTTACGCACGGTGAAGGAAGAGTTTACGCGGGGTGAACTGCTATTGAGGAGTTTTACGCCCGAGTGATAGGGAAGTATACGCGGGGTATTTTACTTTACTCGTGGAGAAGGAATTAAGCAATGGGGTTGTTGCTTATATTTCTCTTCTTTACGCGTGGAGAGAGAAAAAGCAAAGTAAGCTTTGCTGCTACTGCTATTTCCCTTACTGGTTTACGCGGAGCGATTAACGGGTTGTGGGTTTGGTCCAATAGGAAAAGTCTATTTTCTTTGTTTTAGCTCATAATTACCATATATAAATAAATAATAATAAAAATATGGTTTTCAGAATTAGGGGTTTTACAACTTGGACACGTATCATGAATATCACAAGTACACAATCTAAGTGTTTGATCAATTGACACTAGAATTTATATTTATATAGGTATATAATGTATACGTGTGATGTATATATATATATATATATATATATATATATATATATATATATATATATATATATATACTAGTCTATACTATACTTATATATCTATAATCTCTTGTGTGTTGTATTAGGTGTGGGAGATGAGAGAGCAGTGGCAGCAGCAGCATGCTCGAGCAGTGGCAGCAGCAGCATGCTCTAGCAGTGGCCAGTAGCAGCAGCAGCATGCTCGAGCAGTGGCAGTAGTAGCATGCTCAAGTTGAGTAGTTGCAACAGCAGCATGCTCAAACAGTACACTGCCTTTATCTGGGAGGGAGTTGAGTGTAGATATTAGAATTATACCTGTGTATTGCACACTGCATGAGAGAGTGTATTTTAGTGAGTGTAGTATCCAATAAGTGTAGAAGCAAATGTGTAGGTTTGTGGGTAAGTTGGAATAGTGTATTGAGTTGGTATCATGAGTATCCAAGTGGGTATCAACTAGATAACCCTATGAGTGTTAGAATTTGAGTATCAACTCTAGGGTGTGATACTCTAGTGAATCAAGTGTATCAAGGGGTATCAATAGGGTATTAAGACACTTGGGTATTATCAAGATAAAAGTATCTTGATTGTTAGGTAATTGTCAAATGAGTGTAAGATACTAGATATTGGGTAAGTGTCTAGATTACGTGTCAATGTATTAGACTTGAGGGTTAGTATTGGAGGTAGGTTAGTATCTTGGGTACTTTGAGTATGTGTCAAGATTCTAGGTGAGGTGAGGTAAGTGTAGGTGCCAAGGACCAAGATACGGGAAGTAACCTTGTATCACGATACTTGAGGGTAGAGGAGTATCATAGTAAGATATGGAGTTCAAAGGCAAGGTAAGGGCTAAATAGGTTATAAGAATGATAAGATACTTCATGATAATAGGATAAATAAGTATTTATATAAATGATTTATGATAGTTAGTATATTATAATAGTTAATATAACCTAGAAAACTTGGGAATAGCAAGGTATTAACCTAGAATGACTTGATAAACCTATTATTGACTAGTTTAGGTATATAGGCCAACCTAGTTGATAACTTGGAACCCAAATTAGAAAATTGACCTAGTTTGACTCGAATAGCCTAGTTTGACCTAGATACCTAGTTTTAAGCTAGTTAAGTTTATTTTGACTTTAAGACACTTATTTTTATATGATAATTCGTATATAGGTCACTTGGACTCCAGTTTGGGCACAGTTTGATACCCATTTCTCAGGACCACAGGCGAGTATATTTTTCTGTTAGTTTTTATTTCATAATAGTGTATATATTGCATGTTCTATAACTGTATACTTGATTTTGACACAGTAGTTACATAGACTGGTACTATATGGATCCTGTTAGGAGATGCTATTCCCTTACCGTGTTCAGTGGGTACTTTTTTACATGTATTTTATCGTGTATATCGGATATTGAATATCTTGTACTTTGTGTTCACACTCTGCTCGTGTTCATGTGCCCATATTCGTGTTTGTAATGTGTCATGATTGGATCCATAAGTATTGGTTGTGGATGGGAGAATAAAAGTTGGTTATGTGATCAAGCCCAAGTGTATTCGTGTACATGTCGATTATATATCACATGTGTAATCGAGTTACTATATTGTATTCGTGTTCAACTTAAACCGATCACATAATGAACTTGTATTCTATGGTACATTAGCTAGTTTCATTTATTTTCATTATATTGTAATTATTCTATTGTTTGTTCTTTATTCCAGTATATTACATGTTCACTCTAGTTCATTTTATTCTGATGTTTAGTTATCTTGTATTCTTTTCTATTATCTGTTATATATGCTCGATTATGTAATTAAAACTGCTTCTAGAGGTATGTACTTCGCTCTAATCTTGACTGGATATATTTTTTAGATGATTGGCTCGTAGACCAGTGTCACGTCCCAGTCCCAAAATACATAGGACTAGGACACGTAAGCATGCCAGCGGTATGTATATGGCAACTCTAATATATGGAAACCATAACACATACGTATGCTGTATTATGAATATCAAATCCACAAGTGGTAAATATATATCACAAGAACAGGGCATAAGTAAATCTCATCCACAGAAATCAAATATAAATGAATTACCAATATCTATGTAACTAAATCTCAATATGAAGTATAAAAGGATGATAGTCGGATGAAAACAAATCTACTACCAAATTGGAATATAAAATAAACAAAATAATATACAATAACTAATAATCGTGAGGCTCGAAGAGAAGACCTCCTCAAAGATAAGTAGCAAGTCCGGATCTGCGCTCCTGCAAATACTCATAAACATCTACACCTGGAAAGGGACCAGGTCCTCAGAGGGACATAACAAGATACATAGAAGTATGCCATAAAGTAAATACTGAATAAATAAAGGGGGTGTGCTAACCATCTAAGTGAATGCAATTTAAGGACAACTTTATGCGTATGGAAAAGTGTAGGCTAGACATATGCTGACGTAATTCACCAATAGTGATGACTGGCTAGTATATACCATATATGCCCCCATAACAAGGGCACTCTATAATATAATAACGTCTAGCTCTGAGGAGCATGATATCTGTATAAATAATAACATCCAACGTTCTATAGAGTGTGGTATCTGCAAAACCACCAAGTAACGTCCAACACTCTAAAGAATGTGGTATCTGTATAAATATATACGTCTGTATCGCTCCGAAGAACGCAATATTTGTATAAAGGAGGTGGGTATCCCATACGCCTACTAGTCATCCTCCCCGCCCAATAATCTATGCATGTTATATCCACAACACGCTTTAGCTACTACACCGAGATGGAGTGCAAGTATCGACGTCGTAACTCTGGCTCATAGTCTATCATTAGAAAAATAGCCCAACCTTACAACCAAACAAGGACAAGGATTAGACCACCATACTACAATAGTCTATGCTCCGACTACTAATAACTGCTAAGTCTTCTAACATGCATTACTAATAGTAGTTATTCCCTATCTGTCACACGACCTACACGTACAGGTGGCCAACCGCATACGCAAGTCCGTACCCTACATGAGACTCACAATACGTGTAAGAAATATGTCAAGGCCAAGGGAGTCATACTGATAACTCCACGACTTTAGGTGGGTCCACTAGACACTAGGTCAGACACAAGTTCTAACGTCAACGCCTTCGTTGACTGCACCCGAGTCTTTCTCGGACGTGCATAGTTATATAATATAAAAATAATAAACATACAACTAAAATAATAACTGAATTTAAACAGTACAACAAGGCAAGGTATACTTGCCTGGCAAGGTATACTTGCCTGGCAAGGAAGCTGCGTAGTACTAATAACCTGCTCCAGAAGTCACACAGAATAATCCAATGGGCCCTATATACATATAATATAATATAATATAATACAATCATTAGTCATTATACTAGCACTTACACAACCATAATACACTGGACTCATAGGGTATGCTAGGGGGGACACAGGTCAACTAACATGGTAAATTATGCGTCTAATTATGCCGGTGTCACGTCTTCCAATATTGTGCATAATCAGACAGTCAACTAACATTTGTCTAGCCAGTACGTCGGTGTACACAAGGCAAACAATTTCCTAATGTTCAGTCACAAAGTCAAGATAAATATGCGGGCAAAATCTACGGTGTCCTAGGGTCGTACAATACATACATAGTCATAACTATTACTAGCATATAATTACTTATATAATAAATCCAAATATTTATATATATATATCACTTTAATTCTAATACGCGTGCGTATACGCACACAAGTCATTGGGTTCACTGTCACAGTTTGAAATCAACCAATCATCTAACCCAAGATGATAACCTAGATGTTACTTACACAAATACGCATATACAATATAAAAGAAGAGGGGCAGGTTCGAACCTCGGGGTTAGCGTGCACAGGCATGGGGATCAGGGGTGACTACTGCAGGTCATCTTCGGTGAGGGTGACGGGTCTACAATGACGACGATGATAACAATGAAAATGATGGTGTTAATGAATGGTGATGATGGGGATGAGTGTGATGATGATAATAATAGGGATGATGATGATGACGCGATTGCTGATGATGTCGATTAGGTTATGATGGTGATGAGATTAGGTTATGATAGTGATAATGATGGTAATGATGATAATGGTGATGATGTGGATGGTAATAGGGATGATGGTGATGACGAGAATGATGAATGGGTTGATGGTAATGACAAAGATGATAATAGGGGTGATGGTGATGATGTAGATGATCATGATAAGGTGATGATAGGGTGATGATGATGATAATGATGATAATAATATTGATGAGATGATGATGATTATGATGATTGATGATAATGATGATTGATGGTGATGATAGAGTGGTGATGATGATGGTGATGATGGGGTGGTGATGCTGCTTCGGCCAGGGGAAGGTCCGGCCAAGGAGGAGGATGAAGGACAGTGGTGGTGAAGAGGGTGGAGGACAACGAATGTGGGGGTGGTTACTCGGTCGGGGGAGGAGGTTCTCAGGGAGAAAGAAGAAGAAGAAGAGGAGGCTTGGTGGAGGCTGGTGTTAATGGTGGTGGTGATAAGGGAGTCCGGCGAGGCTGTTGGTGGTCGTTCAGTCGGTCAGGGAGTCGGCAGGCGGGGTGCTCCGGGTTTAGGCGAGGGAAGGAGGTCGAGGAAGTTCTGCTGCGTTATCGTCGGCTTAGGCAGAGGATTCTTTAGTCGACAGTAGCAGTTTCAGTTGCTGTCATCGTCAGGATGGCAGCGGGTCGTCGACGAGGAAGGTGACCGGAGGGAGAGGAGGAGATCGGGGAGGATGTAAAGAAGTCGGAGGCAGTTCAGTTCAGTGGCGGAGGAGTCAGGCGGTCCAGGCAGAGGGATGGCGAGGTTCTTGGCGGAGGGGTTCGGTCCGGCGGGGCTGGCTCCGGTTGGCGGTGGACAGGGTGAGGAAGAAGGTGAACAAGAGGTCAGGGTAGGGATGTCGGCTGGGTAGTTTCTTTGTGTTTTGGTTTTGGTAAAAATAAAATGAAAAAGTTATATTTATGTATGTAGAATTTAGGTTTGGGGTTGACCTAGGTAGATGGGCTTGGTCAATATCCTTTTGGGGTTGGGCCTTGGCCTCACATGGGGATGTTTGGAGGGCTATAATTTATATTGTTTAAAATACAAGGCTAGGGTTAAATGAGGGGGCGATGTTGTGCGTTGTACATTTTGAAAATCATGGAGAAAATTCATATGAACGAAAAATGGGTTTCTTTTTGTGTCATATCCAATGGTGTGGATACCTCAAGACACTTTTGCATAAAAGCGCCCAACAATTAAAAAAATACACAAAGATGGAAATTGGATTAAATTAATTAAAATTAATGCACAAGATGTTCTTGGATTAATTAGAAGTACATGGGGCTAAAATTAGGTGGGACACAAGTGTCATAGACATAGAGGACTCAGGATAAAATAGTATCATAAATTGGGTTGCACAAAACAGGTCAAGATTGTGTCTTCAATTTTGATTGGAACGCACAAGGATACAAAGTCAAATTTATATAGAATTAAATAATAATGTTTACGATGAATATTGTGCGACTAAAATGTAGAACAAGAGAGCATAATTATAAGTTACACCAAGATCAGAATAGAAGGTGGTCATGTCTAGGACAAGGGTGTGAAGTTTGTAGTCAGGCAATGGCTAGGGTAGTGCTCCAATTATCGAAGCAATGGTAAGGTGCACTAAGTTATTTAATTATCATAAAATTAAATAAAATATTGTGTCCTATTTCTAATTGAATACAAACTAGCCCTAGTTTCTCTATCTATGTCAAGTAGGCCTAATTTTGGGTGAGGGGGTTTACAACTAGTGTCCCACTTACTATAGACCGCAGAACGACATACCATTAGAGGATACTTCTTTAGAGCAGGAGGACTTAGTACCAGAGCCTAAGGAGGCTTAAATTATTTGTTTAGATTTGTATTCGACTTTATTGAGGCTTATGGCATTTATATATTATTTTAGACTTATGGATGTATTGTGACTCTTTTCTTTCGTTACTCTATCTCGTGCTTATCTTCCTTAGTTTGCATTATGATTGAGTATAGTTTATCATTATCAGATACCATAGTGTTTCTCTATTTAGAGTTGAGATGATTGACAGGTACCATGTATATATATTGTATGAGAAGTTTAGATAGTAGAGTTGACCCAGACATCGTTCTACCGTCGATGCTGTGGCGTAGGCTGGGCGTTGCTCACTACTCGTGCCCTTATTCCGGGTGTGGGTCATGACAAATTTTTAGTGGTGGCCCATGCAGGTCCTAGAGTTACAAGTACAGCAATATCGTAGTGGTGTTCACCTAGAGTACTTCTACAAGCCTGCTTTAGGATATAGTATTTAGGCTGATAGTATACTCAATCATAACTAGAAAATATTTCCAAATATCTATTTTGTTATCCTTATTTATTGAATGTTTGCTTTACTTTGAATAATTTTGTCCTCCTTTGATGATATTGTATCATACTCGATATTGATTCCTTTGTTCAATCTATCTTCAGGATGCCACCGAAGATTCGTTCCCAGCGCTCAGGCGCAATGTCAGCGAGGTCGGTTACTTCATCGCCTATGAGGTCAGTGTGTTTATATGTATGTATATATATAGGTGTTGATATATATATATATATTGGTATACATAGAGGTATGTATATATGTGTGTAGGTATTGTGCTTGTGTGTGTTTGAGAGTATCATAGTTTTTAGTGAGTATCATGCAATGTTGCACCTTGATTGTTTGATAAATTATTTGTGATGGGTTATTTAGAGTGTGTTGGTGTGGTTGAGAAGTGATCACACTAGATTCGTGGTGCTCTCAGTTTAGAGAGGTCAGTGCACTGCGTAGACCAGTGTGGTGCACTGTGGGCAGTTGGTATCGGGCTGTAGGGTGCACTATGATGTGTACTTGCATATTTGTGCACAGCAGGGAAGGGAGTTCTGTAGTTTTGCAAGTAAGTTATTACTTACAGCAGTACAGTAGGAATTAGCTTCAGGTGTTTGTAGGTTGAAAGAGCGTTCTTAGCTCTCGGGCTCAGGTTTAGGGAGGTGATTTGGTACAGAAGTTTCATGTAGACTACATTACTTAGTATGTATTACAAAATTAGTATAGATGCAGTGTGCAGTGACTGCATACATCTGTAGTTGAGGTTGCATCTGCTAACAGTAGGTTGTAATAATACTGCAAGCACATGTAGATGCAACTCGAGCAGGGAGCACAGTGTCAGGTTTCATAGAGGGGTATAGGCGACTGAGTAACTGAACTCGGGTTCAGGTAGTATAGGGGGAATTAGGTGAGCAATACGGCAACAGTAGCACTTGGAAAGCTCGGGGCTTAGGTCATACAACAACTGCTAGTGAGAGAGAGAGAGCACTACACTTGGTATTCTATCGAGAGAAAAGAGTGCAAAACCTACTGCTTGTGTCAGAAGTAGGAGTTGGATTAAGGACAGTTGCTGCAACTACTAGTCAGTTGAGGGAGAGGATGCAGCGGGCCTGTGCTGGCCAAGCAACTGTTGCTGCATTGATACATGCAGTCAGCAACAAGGATTAGGTATTCTGACCATTGTAGTGCAAGTACAGTATGATAATGAGGAGTTGTGAGAATTTGAGTGTTGACATAGCTTGAGTACTAGCATGTAACTTAGTGCAAGTGTGAGGGTAAGGAGGCAAGTTAGTGAGTATTAGTGTAGTGCAAGTATGAGTGTGTGTAAGGTATAGTGAGTAGTAGTGTATTGGTAAGTTATTGGTTTAGATGATACCAAGGTAAGAGTTATTTAAGGTATCGGGTAGGTATCATGATATGGGGTAGATATTAAGATACATTCTAAGGAACTAGGATACGGGGTATGATTTTGGCTCAAAGCCAAGGTATTGACCCTTTGACCAAGGTATTAGCCTATCGTTAAGGTATTTGGGATACAGCCAAGGTATTAGATACTAGCTAAGGTAATACTAATGTATTAGATAGAGTCAAGATTTGGGTATTTGAGTACCTCAGGTACCAAATATTAGTGTGGTATCTCCAGATACTAAGTGTCCAGTTAAGTGAGTAATATAGGTATTGAGTTTGTATCACAGTGTTGGTATCAAGATATAAACTAGAAGGTTAGTGCCAAGGTAAGGTAATGGGCTAAGTTATGGGTAAAAAATTGAGGTATATAAGATAACATGTACATATATAGAGTTAAATATATTATGATAACTGGTATAAGGTAATATCTAGTATAATTAATATTAACTATGTACTAGTATGTATTATATAAATAGTTAGTAGTTAGTGTAAATAGATAACTAGTGATATACTTTTTAGTATATAGTTAACTATATGTATATATGTAGATATGTGGTATTGAATTATAATTAGTATCTATGTATATTGTTAGGTAATATATGTTAGTTTAGTGATATATTTATATAGTTAGTATTGGGGTATTAACTATATATTAGCTATACCCAATAGGTTTTGAATTACCTTGGGATACCATGGTAAAGTCAAGGTAAGGGGTCGATACCAAGGTATTGGGTTTGGGCATTGAGATAGGTGTGATACGCATTGGTGCAAGGCCAAGATATCATATTTTCATTGATTTGTTATAGTATTATGTATATTGACTTGAATATATATATAAACTATTATTTTTATATATTAAAACTTGCATATCTAGGATACGACTTATTGGAGTGTCTTTTAGTATCCTAGATTAATTAGTATAGCTTAGTTTCATAGTGCATCGACCTAGTGTCCTAGTGTTAGACTCTTGCAACCTAGAATTAGTCAGTTTGACTTAGAAATATCTTCATGACCTAGAATTGAACTAGTTTAACTTAATTTTATTTCAATACCTTGTATTAATGTAATATTCCATATATAGGTCTGCGTGACACCAGTTGGGACACAGTTTGACATTCATTGCTCTGGACGACAGGCGAGTACATTCTCTGATAGTTTTCATTATTTGATAAATTTTATAATTTAAGTACTTAGAAATGTTATATCTGATTCTTGACACTGTGGTACACGGACTAGTATATATAGCTTGGATCTTCAGTCATGAGATATTATAATGGTTATCGTATTGATATCGTATATGATATTGATATTAGACATTGTATATGGTATTATTATAGGACAATGATCCTGTATCGTAACGTGTCATGGTTGGATCCACTGTACTAGTTAGGGGTGGGAGAAATTGCTAGTAAGAGATGTGATTATATTCCTATTATAAATTATAAAACATTGTTAGTGTTAATCATACACCTCACATATGATTAGCCAGGCCATATAGCTATCGTAAAAGTTTCCAAGCCGATCATATATCAAAACTAGTATTTCAAACACTTAGAATAGTTGTAGTTCTCAATTTCAGTTCCATAGATCATATTGCCTTGAATATGATATTATAGTTCTTTTTCTTCATTTTATATACGTACTGGCTATACCTTATTGCTTAAATTGCATGTTCTCTCTATTATTTGCCATTGCATTAGTTTATTATTTTCTCTCAGTATATAGCATCCTCTATTTTATTGTTTTATAGTCCTTGTCAATTAATTGGAAATATTATTGGGCTGTACTTTGCTCCAATCCTGACTAGATATATTTTTTAGACGGCGACTTAGAGGACTGGTGTCCAATATATTACGGACCACGGGGAGAGTAGCTACAGCCTTGGACCTTGTAGCTTAGGTGTGATTGTCGAAAGTCTAGCCAGAATCACTAGTTATTTTAGTTAGTTGATTTTAGCAAATTATGGTACCGAATTTGTTTTTGGCATATATTGAGACTTGGATGTTATTGTTTTAAGTTTAGATTATGTTATTGTTTAGACTTGTGTTTGGTTTATTTTCTTTCGATATCTTATCATGCTTTAGTTCTGTGGTTGAGTACTTCATATTATATTGATATATCTGTGTCTCCTTATGGAGTTGGATATTCGTGTGAGATTGATTAAATAGTATTGTGACCTAGACAGCGTTCTACCACCGATGTTGTGGCGTAAGCTGGACGTACCCACGTACTCGTACCCCTATATCGGGTATGGGTCATGACAACGGGTCCAATAAAGCGGTCTTATTTTCAGCAGCAGCAGCAGCAGAGGCACTTCTAGCAGCCGAGGCAGTAGTACCAAGGACCAGCTAGATCACCGGTACAACAGATGCACCAGATCCAGAGGCCTGCTATTTTTTGCCCATTCTGTAAGAAGCAGGGACACAGATGGGATACATATAGAATGATATTGGGCCAGTGCTTATTCTGTAGAGTAGGAGACCATCAGTTGAGATCTTGTCCTAAAGCCCTATCTCGTCCAGCTCAGGGCGGAGCTCAGGCACAGAGAGTACCCACGAGACCACCAGTGGGGCAGCAGAGAGGACCTTCTCTACCACCACAACAGCAACAGTTCGCTCAGCACCAGCAATACCAAAGAGGTACCCGACGACAGGGGTGAGCTTTCGCCTTGACCATCGAGGAGGAGGATCCAGTCGGTGATATTATTTCAGGCTCAGTCTATATTAATTCTTTTATAGCTCATACTTTATTTGATTTTGGTGCTTCATATAGTTTCATATATGTATCTTTTGTTTTGAAATATCACCTTGAGACTGAACCGTTGCTGAGGACTTGCAAGATCATGACCGGGGGTAGCATTATCCTGGTCAGTGATGTTTGCAAGGATCAAAGTTTCTTTGGGAGGCCGAGAGTTGAGCATGTATCTACTTGTAATATCACTACCGAGCTACGATATAGTACTCGAGATAGATTGGTTGAGTATGCACCATGCTAGTATAGATTATCGTAGAGGCAGAGTTTTGTTTCAGGCGCCAGAAGAGCTAGAGTTTGAGTTTGTCAGAGGAGCAGCAGAACAGAGTAATTTGTCGAGCTTTGGTAGAAGAGCAGGAGCCGCCACATCCAGTGATTGCAGAGTATATGGACGTATTTTAGGAGTAGTTGTCGGGGTTGCCACCAGAAAGAGATATAGAGTTCTCTATAGACATAGTTCCAGGCATAGAGCCGATATCACAGTACGTTTATAGAGTGAACAATAATGAATTGGTAGAGTTGAATAAGTAGGTAGATGAGTTGCAGGACAATGGCTTCATCCTCTCTAGTTCATCACCTTGGGTTGCTCTAGTATTATTTGTACCAAAGAAGGATGGATCGGTACGCATGTGTTTAGACTACAGGGCACTCAACAACCTCACTATCAAGAATAAATTTTGTTGCCGCGGATTAATAATTTATTTGATCAGTTGAGCGGAGCAAAGATATTCTCAAAGATAGACTTGAGGTCGAGGTACCACCAGGTGAAAGTGAAGAAGGAAGACATTCCGAAGATAGCTTTCAGGACTCAGTATGGGCAGTTTGAGTTCTTGGTGATGTCGTTTGGATTGACCAATGCCCCGGTGGTATTCATAAACATGATGAATAAGGTGTCTCATCAGTACTTGGATTAATTTATTGTAGTCTTCATTAATGATATACTAATTTATTCAAAGACCCCCGAGGAGCATGAAAAATATTTGAGGATAGTTCTAGAGACCCTCAGGAAGGAGAAGTTATATAAAAATCTTTCGAAGTGTGAGTTCTTTCTTGATAAGGTTGAATTTCTTGGGCATATGATTACAGGAGACGAAATCTCAGTAGACCCGAAGAAGATTTTAGCAGTTGAGTCATGGTCTACCCCAAGTTCAGTGGCGGAGATCATGAGTTTTCTTGGATTGGCAGGCTATTATCGGAGATTTGTGCAGAATTTTTCTAGGATTGAGGAGCCGATGACTATACTAACCAGGAAGGACGTGGAGTTCATCTGGACTGAGGATTGTCAGGATGATTTTAAAGAGCAAAAGAAGATGTTGACCACAGCTCCGGCATTAACATTGACATCAGGGACAGAAGAATTTTTTATATATAGTGATGCATCGGGTAAGGGTTTGGGTTATGTGTTGCAGCAGAATGGAAAAGTGATTGCTTATGCTTCCAGGCAATTATGCCCACATGAGAAGAACTACCATACCCACGACTTGGAGTTAGCCGTAGTTATTTTTTCTCTTAAACTGTGGAAACACTACTTGTATAGAGAGCGGGTAGAGATCTTTACAGATCATAAGAGCTTGAAGTATGTGTTTACACAAAAAGAGCTTAACATGAGGCAGCAGCGGTGGTTGAAGTTGATGAAGGTCTTCGATATTGCTTTGCAGTACCATCCAGGGAAGTCTAAAGTAGTCGCTGATGCCTTGAGCATGTATCTAGTGGCTATGTACTTGATGAGGGACAGACATTTGTTGGCCGATCTTGATAGCTTGGGTATTGAGATATTAGTTCATAGAGTTTCAGCACAGATATGAAGACTTCAGGTACAATTAAAGTTAATGGACCGGATTAGAGCTGTATAGTTCGAGGATGAGTCTCTAAGGAGGATCAGAGCGTAGGTCCAGATGGGATTGGCAGAGGAATTCAGTATTGAAGATGAGGGATTATTACAGTATGGTATCCGATTGTGTGTGCCGAGTGGAGCGTTGAAGATAAGGTTCTTCAGGAGGTGCATCGATCTCAGTACTCTATAAATCTAGGTGCCAATAAGATGTATAGAGACATGAGAGAGAATATTTGGTGGTATGGAATAAAGTGGGAGGTGGCTAGCTTCGTATCCAGATGCTTGGTATGCCAGCAGGTAAAGGTAGAGAGATAGACGTCAGGTAGATTACTTCAGCCTTTATCCATTCCAGAGTAGAAGTGGAAGCATGTGACGATGGACTTTGTTTTGGGGCTTCCGCATTCTCCAGGAGGAAAAGACGCGATTTGGGTCATCGTAGACAGGTTGACCAAATCAGCCCACTTTTTGTCATTCAAAGTGGGTACGTCTACGGAGAAGCTCGCGGAGATGTATGTGCGTCTGATAGTTAGATTGCATGGAGTTCCTGTAAGCATAGTCTCAGATCGAGATAGTAGCTTCATGTCCCACTTCTGGAGGAGTTTGCAAGCTAGCTTGGGCACTCAGCTCAAGTTCAGTACCACATATCACCCCCAGATAGATGGACAATCGAAGAGGACTATCCAGACCCTCGAGGATATCCTACGTAGTTGTGTTTTAGATTTTGGAGGCTCTTGGGAGGATCATCTTCACTTGGTAGAGTTTTCTTACAACAACAACTACCAGGCCAATATAGAGATATCACTATTTGAGGCGTTATATGGTCGGAGATGCCGTACTCCGTTATCATAGGAAGATATTGGTGAGAGAACCTTATTGGGACCAGAGATGGTCGTGGATGTAGCTGAGAAGGTGAAGCTCATCAGGGTTAGACTTCGGGTGGCGCAGGACAGACAATGGCATTAGGCCGATAGCCACTGGAGACCATTGGAGTTTGAGATATAGATTTTGTTTTGTATTGCTTGTGATTGCTTATTTTTTTTAGAGTTCTAAGGCTGTGTTTCGTGCTAGGTTGGCAATCTGGTTTTCTTGAGAATTTTTCTTACACGGGGCAAGATTCGCTTTGGTGGAGGCGAAAAGCTTAGTCCATGTATAACCTCTGTATCCTGAAATTCTTGCTTAAAGATTGTTATTAGGTTAATTTGGGGACTTTCAAGAATTTATTTTAGTGACAAACATAATTAAAAATATTCCAAACTTTTATTTTAGCTTCTATATAATCAAATATATTTTTTAGAATTTTTTGGAATTTTTTTGAGTATTTTTAGTATTTATTGCGAGTTATTTAGGCTAATAACTAATTTTCTAGGACTTCTAAAATTTATTGTGCAAGCCAAGGAATATAGAATAGATCCACGTAATTTTTTATGGTTTATAATATTATTATATATTTTCTGGAATTTTTTTAGAATTTTTGGAATATTTATTTTTAGTTAAATAGGTAAAACTAATTTTTAGAGTTTCTCCTAATTATAGTAGGAAATCTATGAACATAAAATTATCCCAAGTATTTTTCTTGGATTTTTCGATTCAAAATATATTTTTTGTAATTTTTTTATATTTTTATGATTATTTTTAATGTTTATTTTGAGTTATTTCGATTTAAACGACTTGAATAATATTTTGATAAAGGCAAATCAAAAATAAATAATATAAACAAAATCATCCAACCAAATTCTGACACGTGTCAGCCTATCAATTTTCATTCAGCCACATGTCAGCCAACATATATATATATATATATATATATATATATATATATATATATATATATATATATATATATATATATATATTAACCTTAATTATCCTATTATTTAAGAGAGAGAGATTTGAGGGGATGTTATCTAAGGTTTCCTTCATTTTCCAGAAGCCATTACTCATAGCTCTGGACTCCAAACGTGGCTCAGTTTCTTGCGTTAGAACTGAATTGAGGTTAGTTTTCTGAATATATAAAAACTTTTACAAAATTCTGAATATTAAATTCTAAAAAATTTATAGAGCACAGCATGTCCAAAAATAGATGCGTCTCTGTATTTTCATGATTTCGGGGGAACCAGGAATCAGAATCATAAACCGTTTAAAGTTTCGAAAAGCTAATGTCGATAAAATTGACATGTTTTCACTAGGATTTAATAAGAAATATTTTGGTATTGTTAATTCTGTAGAACTTTTAGGTTAACAATCAACCACCGTTGCACAATATGATTTATGTATGTGCAATAATTTCTAGAAAAATTTGAATCCGGATGAGCCATAAATTCTAGAATATTTGTGACTCTAAAATCTATAGGAAATTATGCATGAAAGTCGAGTTTGTGTCAGTTGACTTTTTGGTCAACAGATCGCCTCGATTTGTGTGCCATGAGTCTCGAGTTGATAAAATTTAGTTTCTTTAGAAAAAATTTAAGAATTAACCTAAAAATTAGAATAATAAATTAAAATAGGATTTTAGAGCAATTTTTCCATAATTAAATAAATTAAATAAAATATCTTTTGAGATGGTAAATTCGTAATACATAGGCTATTTGGACTGTGACTTAGATTATGGCTCATACCAGCTAAGGACCACAGGAGAGTACATTCTCTGATATTTTTTATTATTTGATATTTTCTATGATTCATATTTATAGTAGTGTTTTACCTAATTTCTGACACGATGGATACACGGATTCATATTGTATGGATTCATTTTTGTGAGATACGTATTTTTAGGCCTATTGACTTTTTTTCTGGACTAATAGATTACTGGACTAATATATTTTCTGGTCTGTTGATATCTTCTGGACTATTGAGATTATTCGTGTCTGGACTTGGATCCATGAGTACTAGTCGGACGGAGAAATACCTAGGAGACGTGTGAACTACCATTTCCATTCCATGGTCTTTCTGGAATAATAGCTACCACACACGACATGTGTGATTTGCCGAATATTACCCCCTAGCCGTTCACATGTCAACTTGGTATTTCAAAATATTAGTTAGATGCAGTCATTTTGGATTAATCTATAATTGTTGATTGTACACTTGCATGACAGGTTTTCTAGTTCACATATCTGTCTGTCATTACATGCTTCTCTGTTCTTCTTTGTTGTCTTTCATTATTCCTTTATTTAACTATTTCTCTATGATGTACCATATTCTATTATTATATGCTCATCAAGTATTTTATAACTATTTACTGTTTATAGTACTTGTCAATTAACTGGAACTGCTATTGTGTTGTACTCGTTCCATCCTGACTGGGTAAAATATTTTTAGGTGACTTACTATCTTGCTTATTGGATTTTGTTGGAGATCAAGATGCTTTTGTAAACTCCCTGATTTTTAAGAATTTTTAATTTGGATTTTTCCTAATTTTTTGGAATTTTTCTGGGATTTTTATTAATTAAAACTAAGGTATTTTGAATTTAAATAATTTTTAAATAATATTAAATAATATTAAAATATTATAAAAATAATATTTTATGGTGTAAAATGAAAAACTAGACATAGGATAATTTTCCGAAAATTTATTGGACCCCGAAAGTATTTTTAAAGCCCTAAAAAAACTATTATTTAATTAAACCCAATTAAACCTGAACCCGGTTCATTGAAGCAAATTAAACCAAACCAAACCGATTCACTGCTGAACCGGACCGGTTTAACAAACCCAACCCAGCCTTAATGGGTCGGGTCGGATCCGAATTGAACCCGACCCGACCCGGATCCAATAGCTCAAACCCCTTTCTCTCCCAGAACCCGACCGTTCCGGCGCCGCTTCACCTCCGGCCGCCGTGTAACGTCGGCGACGTTCCCTCTTCGGCTCCCTTCAACCTCCGGCCGCCTCCCCTTCTTCTTCCTCAACCTTCGGCGGCTGATCTCCCCATTCCCCTCTATATAAACCCCTTCTCCGGCCGATTCTCCCCTTCCCCTCTCCTCCGCCTCCGGCCAACTCCGCCCACCCGAACCACTCCATCAGCTCAGCCCTCTCCCAGTCCGGCCAGCCCAAGCCCAGCCTCCTGCCCTCACCCCAACTCCGGCCAGCACCCGCAGCACCCGCCGTCGCCTCCACCAGTGAGCCCCGGCCTCCCGCAGCTCCGTCCCCGATGACTCCGGTGACACCCATCCCCGTCCAGCATAGCCTCCGACGAGTTCGGATACAACAGAACCTAAACCCTAACCTGGACACAGTGACCGGACACGGTAGACTCGAGAGAGGACATGTGCAACTCAGTTTTTAGAGCCCTGTTCAGGTACCCATTTCTCTCTCCTCGCTGCCATAATTTCTGTTCCGTCAGTTGTGACGCGTAGGCTGTGTGACCCCCTCGGTGCCCGTACAAATCGCTCGGTGCATCGCATCCTGTGGCGATCGCGAACCACGATCCAAAAACAGGAAAATCAATGCCCTATTTTACCCCGAAACTGAGTACGTCCCGCCAAACGGGACGACTTGGTCGCTTGCGGTCTTCACCGATACGTGCACGTCGTTGATACGAACGTGCGAGATTTCGCAAAAGTTGATTTGGATGTCCGTGCACACCGGAATCAACGCGTATCCGCCGACAACGTCCCGTATCTGTCCATTCTGGAATACGTCGTAACTTAGTGTACACACGTCGGATCGAAATAAAACTTGCACCATCGGACTCGTAGTAATACGCTGGTCATGTGACCCAAGTTTGGTTCGATTCTGAGAACGTTGACAAAATCGCGTATCGTGGGCCCTACAGGCTCCACTTGATGGGCGATTTTGTGATCGGCTCATCGAAATCCAATTCTGGAAGTTCCGTTGGGTTTGTATCATCGTTCCTGACCTGTTGATACTAAGTTTGACAGATTTGGAGACCTTTGTTCCTGACACATTTTTTGGTGCAAAGCGGCCCACATATGGACCCCGCCTTGACCTGAAAATGTTATTTTTGCCATTGTGTCCAAATTGGACTCAAGGATCGATGTTTCTAGCTAATTGATATTTTTTGGATCTGATGGTGATGTCTATTTCAGCAACCGGAGTACTGCCTGCAAATCCTGCTGAAGTCAGAGCTACAATTGGAACCGGAACCCCAGGCAAGTGTACCTTGCCAACTTACAGTTCTGTTATTTATTACCTTGACTTAATTATAATTGTTGTACATACTTAAACCTAGGACCGTGTGACTTACTTAGCGTGCGATTAATAGTCGGGTGCCAACACTGTACGCAGAGTTGTGTAACGTCACCTAGAGATGGATATCGACACCCTTTATATTCTCGTACTTGCCATATCAAGTACAATATACCCAGGACACCTGACACGAATCATGAGACAGAATCTTCCTGAATATTCAAGGTGATTCTGTGTAGATTGCAGGATTTATGACATAGACATTATATTCTTAGACATTATATTCATAGACATAGTATGACTCACTACATTAGATATGATCTTACGTGACATGGACATGAGGCATCATGGACATGAGACGTATGATTATATTGGGTGGGGAGAGACACACAGGCTACAGGCTGATTATATATATATATGGTGCCACAACATAGTAAACTACATAGCATAGTATAACTACTACTGGCTCTCCGACACAGAGCTTGTAGTGGTCTCAGCCTAAGTTCTAGTATTGCTCTCAACTTGCATTTCACATAGATGGTTATATAGTTTACCCTATTGTTTCATTTATTACTGCACTGCATTTATTCTGGCATGAGTTATCTTGTACCTTGCTATGTCCCCTGAGGACCTGGATCTGGATTATGTCTCCAGGATTAGCAGAGGATATCTATCCGGAGGTGTACGGAACAGGAGCACTTTTCGAAACAGTACCAGTACCTGAGGACGAGGTGATCGCTGAGGACTTTTCCTGAACTTCTGCTTCGCTGCTCAGTTTTTAAATGGCAAATAAACTCTTTTATTCTTGTTTAAGTGAACAATTATAACAGACTTAATATCGGGTTGTTCCCCAATTTTATTTACTTGTGACTGGATGTTGTTTAATACTTTTGTTGATATTGCTGTGTTATTCTGTGGATGAGAATAGTAAACCCTGATTATTGTAATACAGCTTAAGTATGCCCTGATGGATCCATTAAATTGGGTGGTCCATCGGTGTGTGCTGCTGGCCATTGCCACGTGTCTAGTCCCTTGGTATTTTGGGACTGGGACGTGACATGGTTTTTGTGGTGGCCCATGCAGGTCAACGACTAAATTATTCGGTTTCAACTTATGGACCGAACAGGCCTGCAATAAGAATAGGATAAGTTTTTAGGATCTCATCCACTTGCTTGAATCGTTCTTGATATCTGTATCGTATTCGAATTAATTTTTGGCTTGCATCTTGCCTTGAATCCTGTGCGCTTCTTATAGTTTATTTTTGATGCAGAGCAATGGATCCAAGAATCAAAGACGAGAATACCTTGGGTACACCACACGATGCTATGGTTACTTATGATGAAGGAGTGAGACCCGAAGATCGAGGACAATCTTCTCAAAATGATCAAGCGGGCTAGCATAATTCAAGGTTCTGGCGTGATGACATTCTGCCGTCTCCGCAGTTCGTTCTATCGATGCCCGTATTCCCACAAAGGCAACATATAGACGGGCAACAGATATTTCAAATGATCTACGCAATGATGCAAGCCCAACAGCAAATTCATCAAGAGACTCAGCGTCACGAGGTAGAATATTTGAGGACCAGCCTAGTAACCGCATTGGAGCAAGTGAACCCACAAGCCGGGCAACCAGCGACGGGTTCTATCACTGATTTTTGTCAGCTCAAGCCCCGTACTTTTTCTGGCAAAGAGGGACCAATAGAAGTTCATGAGTGGCTCACCAACAAACAACACCAGTTGGAAGCAGCTGAGCTTCCAAGAGAACGTTGGATGACTGCCGTTAGAATGCAATTGACGGACAATGCTCATCACTGGTGGCTATCCGAAGAGATACGGCTCGGACCAGACCGGGTTAGTTGGGAAGAGTTCTCCAGACTCTTTCAGGAGATGTACATTCCGGCTATCGCATGATCAGAACTTCGGGACAAGTTCAATCGCCTCACTCAGGATAATATGACAGTGGAAGAGTACAACGCGGAGTTCATTCATCTAAGTCGCTTCGCCCCTACTTTGATCCCGACGGAAGAAGAGAAGGCTGAGAAGTTCTTTGACGGACTAAACTTCGAGCTGCAGAGACTCATCGGATCCGTCGCACCTACCTCTTACTCGGACGTTCTCGCTGCAGCCCGACGCATGGAACGCGTCACCAGGAGAGAGACCAGTCTGAAATGGTCTTCCATATCAGCCAAAGCACCACAAGAAGAAGCTGCAAAGAGACCTCACATACACCAGCCACCCAGAGCTTCTTCGCAGATATTACCTACATATCAATACTGTGGCAAGGTAGGCCATATTGAGAAAGACTGCAGACGCAAGTTGGGATTATGCTTAATTTGCGGAACCAATCAACACTTAGCCAGAGATTGCCCTCAGCATCGAGGAGGAGCACCAAGGGCAAACCAACAAACTCTACCTGCCCCAGGAGGGTATCAGCTGAGGCCACCCTTGGCACCACAAGCAGCACTCTTCCAACAGGCCCAGCAGCAGCAGAGGAATCCACCACAAGGATGCGGACAAGCCTTCGCGATGATCTTGGAAGACGTGCAGAATCATGGAGTAGCTAATGCGCGTAAGTTTTTATAGTTTTCTGTTTCTAGTATTGCTTTAGTTCGTGCCCGTTGGTTCGTGACCTTAGACTTGACCTGATAGTCTTAACTTGCTAATTAATGTTAACCTAATATATTTTTATAATTGATAACCTAGTGATAACCTAGAATATTTTATAATTGTTAGTCTAATATATTTTTGAAGGATAAACCTGGTTTTCTAAAAACTGAAATTTTCTAGATTTTCTTCATTCGGGAAATTGCATAACTTATATCGCTTAGGGAAATGATTTTTCCTACGTGTTCTTCTTAAAACCTTGATTCTCCTCGATTATGAAGTGCTTCGAACAATGTTTGCAACCGTGTCATCTCTGTTGACCAGTTATTCTTTGATTACGAGGACGCAATCCACTTAAGGGGGGTAGATTGTAAACCTCCTGATTTTCAAGAATTTTTAATTTTGGTTTTTCCCAATTTTCTAGAATTTTTCTGGGATTTTTATTAATTAAAACTAAAGTATTTTGAATTTAAATGATTTTTAAATGATGTTAAATAATATTAAAATATTATGAAAATAATATTTTATGGTATAAAATAAAAAACTAGACATAGGGTAATTTTCTGAGAATTTATTGGACCCCGAAAGTATTTTTAAAGCCCTAAACAAAACTATTATTTAATTAAATCCAATTAAACCTGAACCCGGTTCATTGAACCAAATTAAACCAAACCAAACCGATTCACTACTGAACCGGACCGGTTTAACAAACCCAATCCAGCCTTAAAGGGTCGGGTCGGATCCGAATTGAACCTAACCCGACCCGGATCCAATAGCCCAAACCCCTTTCTCTCCCAGAACCCGACCGTTCCGGCGCCGCTTCACCTTCGGCCGCCGTGTAACGTCGGCGACGTTCCCTCTTCGGCTCCCTTCAACCTCCGGCTGCCTCCCCTGCCTCCTCCTCAACCTCCGGCGGCTAATCTCCCCATTCCCCTCTATATAAACCCCTTCTTCGGCCGATTCTCCCCTTCCCCTCTCCTCCGCCTCCGGCCAACTCCGCCCACCCGAACCACTCCAGCAGCTCAGCCCTCTCCCAGTCCGGCCAGCCCTAGCCCAGCCTTCTGCCCTCACCCCAACTCCGCCCAGCACCCGCAGCACCCGCCGCCGCCTCCACCAGTGAGCCCCGGCCTCCCGCAGCTCCGTCCCCGATGACTCCGGTGACACCCATCCCCGTCCAGCACAGCCTCCGACGAGTTCGGACACAACAGAACCTAAACCCTAACCTGGACACAGTGACCGGACACGGTAGACTCGAGCGAGGACACGCGTAACTCAGTTTTTGGAGCCCTGTTCAGGTACCCATTTCTCTCTCCTCGCTGCCCCAATTTCTGTTCTGTCAGTTGTGACGCGTAGGCTGTGTGACCCCCTCGGTGCCCGTACAAACCGCTCGGTGCATCACGTCCTGTGGCGATCGCGAACCGCGATCCAAAAATAGGAAAATCAATGCCCTATTTCACCCTGGAACTGAGTACGCCCCGCCAAATGGGATGACTTGGTCGCGTGCGGTCTTCACCGATACGTGCGCGTCGTTGATACGGACGTGCGAGATTTCACAAAAGTTGATTTCGATGTGCGTGCACACCGAAATCAATACGTATCCGTCGACAACGTCCCGTATCCGTCTATTCTGGAACACGTCGTAACTTAGTGTACACACGTCGGATCAAAACAAAACTTGTGCCATCGGACTCGTAGTAATACGCTGGTCATGTGACCCAAGTTTGGTTCGATTCTGAGAACGTTGACAAAATTGCATATCGTGGGCCCCACAGGCTCCACTTGACGGGCGATTTTGTGATCGGCTCATCAAAATCTAATTTTGGAAGTTCTGTTGGGTTCGTATCATCGTTCCTGACCTGTTGACACTAAGTTTGACAGATTTGGAGACTTTTGTTCCTGACAAATGTTTCGGTGCAAAGCGGTCCACATATGGACCCCGCCTTGACCTGAAAATGTCATTTTTGTCCCTGTGTCCAAATTGGACTCAAGGATAGGCATTTCTAGCTAATTGATATTTTTTGGATCTGATGGTGATGTCTATTTCAGCAACCGGAGTACTGCCTGCAAATCCCGCTGAAGTCAGAGCTACAATTGGAACCGGAACCCAGGCAAGTGTACCTTGCCAACTTGCAGTTCTGTTATTTATTACCTTGACTTAATTATAATTGTTGTACATGCTTAAACCTAGGACCGTGTGACTTATTTAGCATCCGATTAATAGTCGGGTGCCAATACTGTACGCAGAGTTGTGTAACGTCACCTAGAGATGGATATTGACACCCTTTATATTCTCGTACTTTCCATATCAAGTACAATATACCCAGGACACCTGACACAAATCATGAGATAGAATCTTCCTGAATATTCAAGGTAATTCTGTGTAGGTTGCAGGATTTATGACATAGACATTATATTCTTAGATATTATATTCATAGACATAGTATGACTCACTGTATTAGATATGATCTTACGTGACATGGACATGAGGCATCATGGACATGAGACGTATGCTTACATTGGGTGGGGAGAGACACACAGGCTATAGGCTGATTATATATATATGGTGCCACAACATAGTAAACTACATAGCATAGTATAACTGCTACCGGCTCCCCGATACAGAGCTTGTAGTGGTCTCAGCCTAAGTTCTAGTGTTGCTCTCAACTTGCATTTCACATAGATGGTTATATAGTTTACCCTATTATTTTATTTATTGCTGCACTGCATTTATTCTGGCATGAGTTATCTTGTACCTTGCTATGTCCCCTGAGGACCTGGATCTGGATTATGTCCCCAGGATTAGCAGAGGATATCTATCCTGAGGTGTACGGAACAGGAGCACTTCTCGGAACAGTACCAGTACCTGAGGACGAGGTGATCGCTGAGGACTTTTCCTGAACTTCTGCTTCGCTGCTCAGTTTTTAAATGGCAAATAAACTCTTTTATTCTTGTTTAAGTGAACAATTGTAACAGACTTAATTTCAGGTTGTTCTCCGATTTTATTTACTTGTGACTGGATATTGTTTAATATTTTTGTTGATATTGCTGTATTATTCTGTAGATGAGAATAGTAAACCCTAATCATTGTAATACAGCTTAAGTATGCTCCGATGGATCTATTAAATTGGGTGGTCCATCGGTGTGTGCTGCTGGCCATTGCCACGTGTCTAGTCCCTTGGTATTTTGGGACTGGGGCGTGACAGCTTTTGTAGGCCAATATTAGAATTTAGATAGTTTAGCAACTTCTTTGGATTTGATGTTTAGCGGGTTTGTTCCCGAGTTATGATTTAATTATAAATTAAGAATCTTATAAAACTATGTAAATATTGTGAATGAGTAATAAATTTAAACTTGGGATTAAATATTATCTATTAGGATTGATGGACCATTGTTATCATAGATAGCGTACTACCGCCGATGTTGCGGCATAAACTGGGCTTGGCCACGTACTTTTATTCAAAAAGCGGATGCGGGTCATGATAAGTTATTTTATGGTGGCCCATGCAGGTCAGTCTTCGCAAGCTGTGCGATGTCATGGTTAGTACTTTAACTTGTAGTACTAGCTGTGAGCCTGCGACTAGGAGATGCTCATTCACAATTAGGATTGATTTGAATTTAGAAGAATGGCTAGGTCTAGGTATACAATTGGAAGACCTTATTTTAATTTTATTGCTTGGGTAGTTAAGGTATTTCATAGGCTACGTGATTAAAATAGATATACATGTTGAACTTTTAGGTAAACTCTAGTAGATAAACTTGAGAAAATTAAGTGATTATATATTATAATATTTTTATAAGTTTGTGTGATCAAAGTTAGGGGTAGACTGCTCGATTGGTAAATTATTTTCTTAAGGTTACACAATTATTAAAAATAAGAATTATTAAAAAAAAATCTGCTTTGAGGTTTAAATTTCTTTGTAGCTTGATGATTATAATTTTCTTGCTAAAACATGGTTCAAATTTTAAAACAAAAGAAAAATAGTTTTAAATTAAATGATGATAAAGACAAAGTTGAAGATTTATGGAATTTTAGATTTTTGCAGATTATTATAGTGGATTTAAGTTTTAAGTTTGAAGATTTTAAATTTTAAAGATTTGATTTAAAATTTTAGAGTGTTGGTTATTTAATTTATGATTTTGATGAATTACAAATAATTAACATTAGAGCTATTGGACTACAAGATGTGGATTTAAATTTATAATTTGAAGATTGGAAATAAATTTTAAGTTTTGAGAATTTTTGAGGAGTTGAGATTTTATGTATTCAAAATTTTTGAGGATTCAAATTCAATTCAATAAACATAGTCAAAGCTATAAAAAAATTTGGAAGTGATTAAAATTTTATTTCAATATTTGACTTTTGTGGAAAGTATATACATTTTATTTTAATTGTTCGAGAAGTTAAATTTTGAGAATTTTATTTTGAGGATAAAATTTTATGGTGGGTAGAAGTTGTCATATTTGATTATTGACAAAAAAATATATTTGAGGATAATGTTGAAAGTTTTTGAAATTGATGATAATCTTGAAAGTTTTGAGATATAATTCGAGAAATTCAAGGATAATGTTGAGAATTAAGTGTTAGGAGTTCAATATAATATTGAGATTTGGTTTATGAGTTGAGTTAGACCAAAAGAATAATAATACAAAGATTAATTTTATAACTTGTTGAATTCGACTTTTAAGGACTTAATTTGAAGTCAAAATTAAATTTTTTTTTTTTTTGAGAGAGATATGATTGATTGAGTAGATTTGGAATTCAAATATTGAGGATGAGACTTTGATTTTTTTTAAATTATTCATGAAATATATATTAGTAGGAATTACTTTGAAGATTTGATTCAACTTTTAAATTTTTACGATTGAATCATTAACCGATGTTCTAAGGATGATCATTAATTTAAATATCGAGAATTCGTATACGTAATAGTAGTAAGGACAAATCAAATTATGGCTATAGGGACAAATTAAACTATTGTGAGAAATGACTACAATATGAGATTCTAAATTTTAAGGATGGACTTTTTTTTTAAACTTGAAGATTGGATTTAATTTTTAAGTTTGGATATGAGATTAAATTTGAAGGATTTAATTATTAAATTTTTGAAGACATTTATAAATGAGATTTAAATTTTAAGGAAATAATGTTAGATTATATTTAAGATTTATGACTTGTGAATATGATTTAAGAGAAAAATTCTATGGAATTTTAAATTTTGAAGATAAATTCAAATTTTGAAGATTTACGTTAAAATTTTAAGTTATGAGGATGAAGTTAATTTTTAAGGACTTGGTTAAATAACAATAGTGGTTTGACTTCATGATTATATTGCTTAAATTTTGATGGTGGCAGAAAAAATTTATTATTAAGGATTTTAAATTTCGAGGATAAACCTTAATTTAAATAAAGAGTTGGGAATTTAATAAGCAGAATTAACGATTTTGTTAAATCATAGATTTTTATAAAGATTATGATATGATTGAATTTATCATTGAATTTTGAGAAATTTAAGAAGATTATCATTATATTTATTCGACTAAAAGATATAAATTTATAATTTATAATTTGAATGTTGTATTTGAAGATTTTGTAAGTATTATATTGTTTGATTATTATGTGGAAAAAGAATCGATGAGTAAGATCATTAATGGATTAGTGTTTGAATTCAAATTTTTGGGATGAGAATTTAAATTTTGTAAATATGCATTGATTAGATTTCAATTAGAGGATTGAATATTAATTTTTTTTTAGTATTTAGCTATTAACTTAAATTTTTGGTGGAGATTGTGATAAGAATGGAATTTGATTTTATATTTGAAGTTTTTCAGGAATATGATATTTATAGAAATTTGAAAATTTTACGAAAGAACAATATGGATTTACTTCATGATTATATGGTTTGATGAATTTAAATTCTGATGGTAAAAAAAAAATATTGAGGATTTTAAATTTTGAGAACAAAAAGAAGCGAAGGAAGATTCGACGATTTATTTCGGAGAATCCCCAACAAAAAATACACATTATTTTTTCTTTCCTTTGCTTTGGTTCTTGCGCCTGAGACCCAGGACTGAAGATGTGATCCAGATGTTGCAAAGGGATTTCCCATCTTATGGGGCTGTTATATGCACTAGGTGCATCTTAGGCTATATAGATGATAGAATTTGGAATTGTACGAGAATGGAAGACCAGGAAGAATGATTGTTGGGGAGCCACAAAATGGTAGTGAGGCAGCAAGGATCCCTCAGTGGCAGCAGGCTATGTCGTCTGAGGAATTGCCAGTCTTGCAGAAGACGTCGTTCATTACCTTATCAGATAGAGAGGGGTTCCAAACCTCTTCCTGACGGAAAGACCATTATTGAGAAAAATTCAGATTAGTATCGATTCTGAGAAGACTTTTACCTCACTGGCAAAGGTGACTTTTGTACGGGCTCTGATGCTATGAGACTGGTTCGAGAGAAGGTAGCTAGCCTACCAACTGGAACTCCTACCGCGTGTAAGAAGTACGTCTCTTCCTATTGCCTTCCTTTACCATTGAAATGAACCTCCTACTGGTTCTTGTATGAAGATGTCTCAGAAATGGGATAATCGGCTTCAGAGTCCTCCTTCCTAGCAGCCTATTCTAGTGTCAAAAAGGCATTTGCAAGGTCTTTCCACTAACGAATTCCTGCTATTCAAAGCAAGGGTCGGTGAAGCATACCTCATCCATCCTCTCTTTAGCCTATCATGTTCTCTTGCTAAATATTTTTTTAGGTGGGTAGACTTGTAACCTCCGTATCTTAAAATTCTTGCTTAAAGGTTGTTATTAGGTTAATTTGGGAATATTGAATTTTTTCCATAATTTTAGGAAAATTAAAAACTAGTAACAGTAATTTTCTAGAACTTTCAAGAATTTATTTTAGTGTCAAATATAATTAAAAATGTTCCAAATTTTAATTTAGGTTCTATATAATCAAATATATTTTCTAGAATTTTCTGAGTATTTTTAGTATTTATTGGGAGTTATTTAGGGTAATAACAAAATTTTTTGGACTTCTAGAATTTATTGTACAAGCAAAGGAATATAGAATAGACCCACGTAATTGTTTAGGATTTATAATATTATTATATATTTTTTGGAATTTTTTCAGAAATTTTGGAAATTTTGAAATATTTATTTTTAGTTAAATAGGTAAAACTAATTTTTAAAGTTTCTCCTAATTACAGTAGGAATTTATGAATATAAAATTACCCCAAGTATTTTTCTAGGGTTTTTGGATTCAAAATATATTTTCTATAATTTTTCCAAAATTTTATGATTATTTTTAATGTTTATTTTGAGTTATTTTGATTTAAAATAATTTAAATAATATTTTGATAAAGGCAAATCAAAAATAAATAATATAAACAAAATCATCCAACCAAATTCTGACACGTGTCATCCTATCACTTTTCATTCAGCCGCATGTCAGCCAACATCTATATATATATATATATATATATATATATTATAATAACCTTAATTATCTGATTATTTTATAGAGAGAGAGAGAGAGAGAGAGAGATTTGAGGGGATATCATCTAGGATTTCCTTTATTTTCCAGAAGCCATTTCTCATAGCTCCGGACTCCAAACGTGGCCCAGTTTCTTTCGTTAGAACCGTATTGAGGTTAGTTTTCGGAATATGAAAATTTCTTTACGAAATTCTGAATATTAAATTTTAGAAAATTCGTAGAGCACAGTATATCCAAAAATAGATGCGTCTCGGTGTTTTCACGATTCCTGGAGAACTAGGAATCGAAATCATGAATTGTTTGAAGTTTCGAAAATCTAATGTTGAGAAAATTGACATATATTTTCCCCATGATTTAATACAAAATATTTCGGTACTGTTAATTCTGTAGAACTTCTAGGTTAACAATCAACCACCGTTGCACAATGTGATTTATGTATGTGCAATAATTTCTAAATGAATTTAAATCCGGATAAGCCATAAATTCTAGCATATTTGTGACTCTAAAATCTATAGTAAATCATGCATGAAAGTTGAGTTTGTGTCGGTTGACTTTTTGGTCAATAAATTGCCTCGATTTGTGTGCTAGGAGTCTCGAGTGGATAAAATTTAGTTTCTTTGGACAAAATTTAGGAATTAACCTAAAAATCAGAATAATAAAATTAAAATAAAACTTTAGAGTAATTTTTTCAGAATTAAATAAATTAAATAAAATATCTTTTGACATGGTAAATTCGTAATACATAGGCTATTTGGACTGTGACTTGGATTCTGGCTCATACCAACTAAGGACTACATGCGAGTACATTCTCTGATAGTTTTTATTATTTGATATTTTCTATGATGCATGTTTATAGTAGTGTTTTACCTAATTTTTGACACGATGGATACACGAATTCATATTGTATGGATTCATTTTCGTGAGATATGTATTTTCAGGCCTATTGACTTTTTTTCTGGACTAATAAATTTTCTGCCCTATTGACATCTTCTGGACTATTGAGATTATTCGTGTCTGGACTTGGATCCATGAGTACTAGTAGGGCGGGAAAATACCTAGATGTGTGAACTACCCTTTCCATCCTACGGTCTTTCTGGAATAATAGCAGCCACACACGACACGTGTGGTTTGCCGGATATTACCCCCTAGCCGTTCATATGTCAACTTAGTATTTCAAAACACTAGTTAGATGCAGTCATTCTGGATTAATCTATACTTGCTGATTGTACACTTACATGACAGGTTTTTCTAGTTCACATATTTGTCTGTCTTTATATGCTTCTTTGTTCTTCTTTCTTGTCTTTCACTATTTCTTTATTTAACTGTTTCTCTATGATGTACCCTAGTCTATTACTATATGCTCATCAAGTATTTCATAACTATTTACTGTTCATAGTACTTGTCAATTAACTGGAACTGCTATTGGTTGTAGTCGTTCCATCCTAACTGGGTAAAATATTTTTAGGTGACTTGCTATCTTGCTCATTGGATTTTGCTGGAGATTGAGATGCTTTTGGAGGCCAATATAAGAATTTAGATAGTTTAGCAAATTCTTTAGATTTGATGTTTGGCGGGTTTGTTCCCGAATTATGATTTAATTATAAATTAAGAATCTTGTAAAACTATGTAAATATTGTGAATGAGTAATAGATTTGAACTTGTGATTAAATATTATCTATTTGGATTGATGGACCATTGTTATCATAGATAGCGTACTACCGCCGATACTGCGACATAGGCTGGGCTTGGCCATGTACTTGTATCCGAAAAGTGGGTACGGGTCATGACACCACGGTATATCGGACCCTTCGGTATTCTTGAGAGGGTCGGTGCAGTGGCTACAAACTAGACTTGTCGCCTGTATTAGAGGGAGTGCACAATGTGTTCCATGTGTCACAGCTGAGACGGTACGTAGCAGATCCTAGATATTTACTAGATCACTCGAAGATCTAGGTTGGTCTGACTCTCAGCTACCCACAATAGCCTGGGGATATTTTGGACCGCAGGGAGAAGGTGTTGCGGAGCCAGACGATTTCTTTGGTGCACGTCGCATGGAGGCATCACTCGACAGGAGAGAGCACTTGGGAGTGAGAGGCTGAGATGCGCGAGCGACATCCTTATATGTTTGAGCCCTGAGATATAATTCTTTCTTGTTTGTATTGATTGCTTGATAGTTAGTTCTGCCTTAATTTTGAGGACAAAAATTTTCTAAGATGGGTAGGATTGCCACCCTCACTTTTTCAGCTAGGGATAGTTTGGTAATTTGGCATGGGTATTTAATTTTAGGATTTAATATTGAATATTATTGTGATGATTGTATTAATTATTTATTTATGTTGAGCTATAATTATTGTGACTAGTATTAGTTATTTAATTAGAGACTTGTGTTATTTAGTTTAGTTAGAGAGACTAGCCTAATATTTAGACTTGACATATATGGACCATTTGGACTTGTCATAACAAATAGTGAGCCCAACTTGAACCCAAGACCATTAGTCATTTCCACTAATTAATTAAGGAGAATTAGTTTAATTATAATTAGTTAGAGACTTCCAAAAATATTTACCCTTAATTATTCCTCATAATTTACCATGTAGGGATAACTTGGACATTTAATTTTGGTTGAGGAGGGGGGAATAGGCCAGCCACTATTAGAGGGGGTTCTCCTCTCTCTTCTCATTTGCATTGCATTTTGCTTCCAAGTTCTAGATCTCAAATTTTTTATTTTTTCTCCATTAATTTTTTACACAATTTACCACCAATTTCTTCTTAAATTCATCACTCTTGGAGCTTAGGGGCTTGGAGAGGCAAGAAGCACTAGGAGGAGGAGCTTTGGAGCTAGAGATCATCTCCGGATCGTGTCTAATTGTATTTTTATTGGGAATCAATTTCCCAATTGGTAATACCTAAATTTTTCTCTCATTATAGCTTCTTAATCATGTATTTGACCATTAGGAATAACCCAATGGCATAGGACTACCTATAGGAACAAGTTCTAGGCTATTTGGTTGTTTAATGTGAGTCTATGTAGAGTTTTGTGTGCGTGTTAGGGAAATTATGAATTTGACACATCAATTGTGTGTTATAAGACCAATTAGATCTAATTAGACTTAGATCGGGATTATGGGACTAGGTACGTGTCCACAAATGGATACGTGTAGGACGTATCACTGTATTTTATCATACGATGTGATACGGGGCCCAATTTTGGGTGTTTTGCACAATTCTCTTCAATTTCTATTGTAGCAAGCTACATTGGTTATATATAGATGTTATATATGTGTATAATTGATTAATTATGGAGAATTTGGGTTTTGGCCTTTCACTTGGACATGTATCATGAATATCACAAGTACATACTCTAAGTGTTTGATCAATTGACACTAGAATATATATCTATATAGGTATATAATGTATAAGTGTGATATATATATATATACTATACTATACTATATTATACTATACTTATATATCTATAATCCCATATGTGTTGTATTGGGTGTGGGAGATAAGAGAGCAGTTGCAGCAGCAACATGCTCAAGCAGTGGCCAGTGGCAGCAGCAGCATACTCGAGTAGTGGCAACAGCAGCATGCTCGAGCAGTGGCAGAAGTAGCATACTCATGCCGAGTAGTTGCAACAGCAGCATGCTCAAGCAGTACACTGCCTTTATCTGGGAGTTGAGTATAGATATCATATTTATACCTGTGCAATGTACAGTGCATGAGAGAGTGTATTTCAGTGAGTGCAGTGTCCAATAAGTGTATAAGAAAATATGTAGGTTTGTAGGTAAGTTGGAGTAGTGTATTGAGTTAGTATCTTGAGTATCCAAGTGGGTATCAACTAGATAATCCTATGAGTGTTAGAATTTGAGTATCAACTCTAGGGTGTGATACTCTAGTGAATCAAGAGTGTATAAAGGGGTATCAATAGGGTATTAAGACACTTGGGTATTATCAAGATAAAAGTATCTTGATTGTTAGGTAATTGTCAAGTGAGGTAAGATACTAGATATTGTGCAAGTATCTAGATTATGTGTCAGTGTATTAGACTTGAGGGTTAGTATTGGAGGTAAGTTAGTATCTTGGTTACTTTGAGTATGTGTCAAGATTCTAGGGAAGGTGAGTTAAGTATAGGTGCCAAGGACCAAGATACGGGAAGTAACCTTGTATCACGATACTTGCATGGTAGAGGAGTATCATAGTATGATATGGAGTTCAAAGGCAAGGTAATAGGTAAATAGGTTATAAGAATGATCAGATACTTCATGATACTAGGATAAATAAGTGTCTATATAAATGATTTATGATAGTTAGTATATTATAATAGTTAATATAACCTAAAAAACTTAGTAATAGCAAGCTATTAATCTAAAATGACTTGATAAACCTAGTATTGACCAGTTTAGCTATATAGGCCAACCCAGTTGATAACTTGGAACCCAAATTAAGAAATTGACCTAATTTGACTTGAATAGCCTAGTTTGACCTAGAGACCTAGTTTCAAGCTAGTTAAGTTTATTTTGACTCCAAGACACTTATTTTTATATGATAATTCGTATATAGGTCACTTGGACTCCAGTTCGGGCATAGTTTGATACCCATTGCTCAGGACCACATGCGAGTACATTTTTCTATTAGTTTTTATTTTATAATATTGTATATATCGTATGTTCTAGAACTGTATACTTGATTCTGACACAGTAGTTACATGGACTTGTACTATATGGATCCAGTCAGGAGATGTTATTCCCTTACCGTGTTCAGGGGTACTCTTTCACATATATTTTATCGAGTGTATCGGGTATTGATTATCGTATACTTCATGTTCACACATTCTTCATGTTCAGTGTGTCCATATTCGTATTCGTAATGTATCATGATTGAATCCATAAGTATTGGTTGGGGATAGGGGAATAAGAGTTGGTTATGTGATCAAACCCAAGTGTATTCGTGTACATGTCAATTACATATCACACGTGTAATCGAGTTACCATATTGTATTCGTATTCAGTCTAAACCAATAACATAATAAACTTGTATTCCATTGCATATTAGCCAGTTTTTTTTTATTTACAATATATTATAGTTATTCGATTGTCTGTTCTTCATTCCAATACATTTTCTGTTCACTCTAGTTCATTTTATTCTGATGTTTAGTTATCTTGTATTCTTTTTTATTATTTGTTATATATGCTCGATTATGTAATTAAAATTGCTTTTAGAGGTATGTACTTTGCTCTAATCTTGACTGGATATATTTTTTAGATAATTGGCTCGTAGACCTGTGTCCCACGTACTACGGACCGCAGGACGGCATACCATTAGAGGATACTTCTTTAGAGCAGGAGGACTTTGTACCAAAGCCTGAGGAGGCTTAAATTATTTGTTTAGATTTGTATTAGACTTTATTGAGGCTTATGGCATGTATATATTATTTCAGACTTGTGGATGTATTGTGACTCTTTTTCTTCGTTACTCCATCTCATGCTTATCTTTCTTAGTTTGTATTATGATTGATTGTAGTTTATTATTATTAGATACCATATTATTCCTCCATTTGGAGTTGATATGATTGACAGGTACCATGTATATATATTGTATGAGATATTTAGATAGTAGAGTTGACCTAGACAGTGTTCTACCATCGATGCTGTAGTGTAGGTGTTTGTGGTATTAAACGAAAGAATGAAAGTGTATTTCAATGACGGGGTTTATAAGAGACCCGCGCCCTTTTGTTTACAAACAAACTTGTACAATGTAATCCTATACAAGGATGTGGAAGTACAATTTATTTAATCTGGGTATGAATTGCTATAGGTGTCTGATCTGCGGTCGATCACTTTAGCCCTTGGACTATACGATGTTGAAGAAGTGCCGTGGAAGACAGGATGCAGCCTCGGAGGTTGCAGAAAATGGTGGATGCACGATGCCCTGGTCGCCTGATCCCTATCCTTTGCCTGAGCTCCGGGTTCCTCTCTCTCTCTCTCTCGATCTCTTCTCTCCTTGCTCGATCTTTAATTGTTCGACCTCTTCTCTGAGTCTTCAATTGTTCGATCTTTCAATTTTTCGACCTTTTTCCCCATTGATAGGGGTCTCTATTTATAGAGTTTTGGTGACAGTGACCACTCCGTCGGTGTAACAACCGAGGAGTGGACAGTACAGCACCCTTTTACACAACGGTTTAAAATAACCAATGCCTGCGTGTAAATGACCTTTTGAGTGAGCATGTGACGCGTGTCCAACTAAGGGGACAAAACGCGTATATCTGCTACGAAGATCACGGCATAGAAGCCACGCAGGTAGGTATCCCTTGTGTAGCAGAGGTTGGCGTAAAAGCCAAGTGACTGTCACCTTGGCGTAGAAGCCGAAATAGGCATAGAAGCCGAACAGACGTAGAAGCTGAACAGGCGTGGAAGCCGAACAGGCATAGAAGCCGAATGGGCATAGAAGCCGAACAGGCATAGAAGCCGAACAGGCATAGAAGCCGAATGGTCGTAGAGACTGAGAGGGCGTTGGAAGCCGAGGGAGCACTGATCCTGAGCGGGCGTAGAAGCCACTGCGTACTGTGCCAAAGTGCTGATGTTGACGTCTTAGCTGGAATTAAGGCTTTCGAAGATGTAATCAAATCTTCTACAGAGATTTGTCATCATCTTGTGCATTAAATGCGGAGACGTGTTTTAAAGGTCTGCAGCCCTTCTGTGCATCCGTCGCAGAGACGTGCCTTGAGGAAAACTGTCACTTCTCTGTGTAATTAGACGTAGAGACGTGCCTCGAGCCCCGTACGGAGCGCAGCTTTTGACGTGGCAGTGGTTTGTCTTACCGCGGAGCACAAAACAGCTCATGTTTGCCTGTGTAAAGCAAGGCAGCGTATTCCCTTGTACGCGAAAGAGCAGTTTACGCTGGGAGGACTTTGGTAAATGACGGTTTGGTGATATCTTAACCAAATCCTCTGCATTAAATGCAGAGATTCGCCATCATACTGTAGGATACGTCCCGAGGGGTCTGCCATCGTTTCCAGCCGTCGTCTGGGTAGCCGTGCAGCACTTTTTGTCAGGAGTCAGAGGCCAGGTTCACCGCGTGACTTGACAGGTTCATTTCGGGGAAGACGAAGCGTTCCTCGTACGCTTTTAACGCTGCTTTGAGAGCGGCTGGGTTTTACGCCATGGAGGCGATGAAGAACCCTGTTTTACGTTGGATGGCTCCGAAGGCCTCTGCTTATGCTGCTCTGTATCAAGATGCTGCGTAGATCGTTCCAGCGTATTTTTCATGCTTCTACAAGACCCCCTTCAAAGCTTTTAAATTCCTCGAAATTTGAAACGCTTTGAAAGAAGCATGAATGGCCCCTCGTAACCCGAAACATTTCTGAATGGAGCATTGAAACGGTCGGTACTGACTTTATGGCGGATTTATTGGGGACCGCTGTGATCTCTTTCGCCTATAAAAGGCTGGGGGTGAACCTATTTTCACCACATTCCCATTGCCATGCAGAGATGATCGCCGGAGCTCGTCGGGTCGATCTGAGGAAGAAGGAGATCATGTTCTTCCAGCATATAGGGAGCCAAAAAAGATGGCATCTTCGAGCAAGTGTCCACTGCAACGATGGATCATGGAAGGATATCTTAGCCTCCCTTGCTCGGGATAATCGGCAACTTTGTATGGCGTTGCACCAGGAGAGAGGAAGGGTCGTATTTGACCACACAGCTTGTAGACTGTTTATTTCTTCCTGAGACCCCTGCGGACGAGATCGAACAAACCGTAATCTGTCATCCTGATTGGGTTGGGTTTGAAAAAACCCCAACTGGATCGGCCATGGCGAATAGAGGATCTTCTTATTCATGACTGTGGTGGTCATGAACAGCCATGGAGGAAGAGGAAGACAGGCACCGGCGCAAGAATCTGTCAGGACAGCTTCTGGGCGATCTTCTGACGACGATGGGGGGAATCCTTTGTTGACAGAATTTCCCTCATATGTAATCACAAAAAAAATAAAGAAAACCCCTGTAGACAGGATTTCCCTCATATGTAATTATGATTTTAGCTTAAAATAAAGCCGTCTTTCTTCTTCATATGATCGTCTTTGCCATACGTTGCTGTGAAGTCTGGATATGTGCAGCTTCGACACGTCTGAATCTTTACGCCGACTCTGATAGAAAGAGTATGAGGCCCTGAATAGTCCATAGAATGCTGCTGATCGTCCTTGAACATTTAGAACTGTCCTGTTGCTAGGACTGAGGGACGGCGTAGAATTCTGAACTGTTGCTTCTCTGATGAGCAGGATCTTGTTCAGACTTCGTCTTCAAGAATGATCTCTCGAAACTCCCTTGGAACAGGGTCAAGATTTTTGGCTGTCAAGTTGAGTTGCCACCTTGATAGACGGGATATTCAGACTGGAGTCTGGATGAACCTCCAATTTTGGACCCGAGAAGAGTAATTTCTCAATGTTTGAACTCTGTATGCTTCGGGTACTTGGGATGCTCTGGGTCAAGAACGAGTATCTGCTGTGTGAACTCTTTGCAATTGACCGCCTTGGGGACTGTTCGGATATGCGGAAAGTCGTGGAGCATGAAATCATCAATCTGTAGCCTCTGAGCATAAAAACACCATCGAGCGCGAAATCGTAGACTTGTGGTTCCTGAGCATGAAGTCATAGGTTTGTTGCCTCTCGAGCATAAAAGCTACCGAGCACAAAGGCATCCGGGCATAAACCGTAGACTTGTGGCTGTCGAACGTGAAGCCGTAGATCTGTTGCTGTCGAGCGTAGAAAAGCTCTTTTAGCGCAGAACCGTAGATCTGTTGCCTGTGAGCGTAAGAACACCATCGAGCGTAAAATCGTTGATTTGGTATCTGCTGAGCGTAAAGTCGTAGGTTTGTGGCCTCTCGAGCATAAAAGCTACCGAGCACAAAGGCATCCGGGCATAAAACCATAGACTTACAGCTTGCGAGCGTAAAATCGTAGATCTGTTGCTGTCGAGCGTAGAAAATCTCCTTTAGCGTAGAACTGTAGATCTGTTGCCTGTGAGCGTAAGAACACCATCGAGCATGAAATCGTAGACTTGTGGTTCCTGAGCGTGAAGTCGTAGGTTTGTTGCCTCTCGAGCATAAAAGCTACCGAGCACAAAGGCATCCGGGCATAAACCGTAGACTTGTAGCTGTCGAACGTGAAGCCGTAGATCTGTTGCTGTCGAGCGTAGAAAAGCTCCTTTAGCGTAGAACTGTAGAGTTTTAGCTCCTGAAGAGAAAATTTCTTCGAGCGTGAGGTTTTGCGGATCTGTTGCTTCTGAGCGTAAACTGAGCCCCACCGAGCGTGAGATCGTCGATTTGGTATCTGCTGAGCGTAAAGTCATAGGTTTGTGGCCTCTCGAGCATAAAAGCTACCGAGCACAAAGGCATCCGGGCATAAAACCATAGACTTACAGCTTGCGAGCGTAAAATCGTAGATCTGTTGCTGTCGAGCGTAGAAAGCTCCTTTAGCGTAGAACCCGCTGAACCGTCTTGCATGAAGAAACCTTTCGAATTTGCTGACTGTCTATTTTTTGAGGGTAGTGGGCTGACGTAGCATCCAATCATAACCAATTCTTAATTGCGAGATCCGGTTGGGGTCTCGAGGGGTTCGTCCGAGGATTCGAGGAGTCGACTCGGACCGTATATATACCCTAAGCTTTTGAGGGAAAGAGCTTCTTATCTGCCTTCTGCGAAAGAGAGCTTTCCTTCGTTCCTTCTCCGAGCACTTCGAGTCCTCAGAAATGGCGTCGAAACAAACTTCCTCCGCTAAGGGAAAGAGCGTAGGTTCTTCTTCTCGTTCTTCGGTACCGACGAGAGATTCTTTGGTCGGGCAAGGTGAACCTCCTTCTGAGAGGAGTATCCCGCCGATGAGCAGCGCACCCGGCCTTAGAGGTAAAGCTTTTTGGGATGACAAACGACAAAAAATCCTTCGCACACGTTGAACGTGACCGTACTAGGTCGTCTTCTGTGCTGATAGCCTCTTTTGAGGAAGATGACGCACGGAGATGTTTTCATCTTTTACGCCCATATTTCTAATGTGCCAGTGTAAAAACTCCATATTTTCGTAGTTCTGAGCGTAAAAGCTCTGGCTAACAAAAATTAGGGTATGTCATAAAAGTTTGAATTTTTACGCTTGCGGAGGAGACTTCCGGCTTATAGAGACCAAATTTGCGCAATCTTGGCGTAAAGCACAGACTGTCGTTACTTTGGTCCGCACTTCGTGCAGGATTTGTAATGACCTATTTTCCTTGGACCTTTGCAGTTGATTTGGGTGAGTCTCCGCTGGCTGAGGTGATGGGCTCCGCTGCCGGGATGCTGCACTCGAACTACCTGGAGGATCTGTCCCATGTGGCCTTTCCCATCTCTGGACCCCAGTATCCTGAGGGCAGGGAGTTTCTGATATCGGCCCAGGGTGAGCGAATGCTGTTGAGCATGATCAATGGCGAACCTTTGACGCATGTAGACGGGGAGCAGTACATAAAGCCGGCTTTCCTCTTTGGGGATATGATCGATAAACAGTCCCAGACGAAGCCCAAGAGGGAGCCTTGGGTCTTCCCTGCCGGGAATTTGGTCTTGTATCTGCCGACGATGCCGAGGGATTATCCTATCTCGGCTTTCTCTCATGCGATGCATCCTAGGAAGATGTCGTGGAAGCTGACTCCTGATCTTCACGAGAAGCCTGGGAAGATCTTTCATCTGAAAGGAGCTGACCAGGGGTCGTTTGTCAGTCGCCCCTCTGGCGTTGTGACGCTGTTCCGGGGGCTGTACCCGGGTAATGTCCCGAGTGAAGATAGCTCGGTGATCCAGCCGGTCCAGTTGCCGATATTCTGCAACGACTTCATGGGTCGAGGTGGGGTATATCCCAAGGAGAATCCTCGGTGCAACGGGTGGATCGCCCCAACGAACTCCCGGTGGAGATGACTAGTTGATTGGGCCTTGACGCACTTCCGAAGAGAGCTGGAGGACATTGGACTATATGCCGCCGTGAGTGCGACGAGTGTTGGTTTGCCTCCCAATGCTAATTTGTTCTTGGCACTGATGGAGCGGTATATTCCGCTCACCGGGACCTTCGCCACTCCACTGGGGGAGTTAAGATTGGCCCTCCATGAGATGGCAGTTGTCTCGAGACTGCCGATGGGAGATACCCCATATGAAGAGTATGTCCCAACCAACCGGGAGTTGGGGGATTCGGACCCTCGGGTGGCGGAAGTATATCAGGAGTTGATGTGTCAGTACTTCGCGTGCACCACTTTTTATGACGAGCCCTCTGATTTGGCCCATACCACTAGGTGGATGTCTTACCTCTTCTTCCATCGGGCTAGGGCCGCCAAGTCGGAGAAAGCTTTGGGGGGTAAGAATGAGCCCGTGAACTGCTTGGGCGTCCTTAGTGCCCAAGTTGTTGAGGCTCTTATGGAAGACGCCAAGGCTCCCGATCAGATTCTCGCTGAGGGGGTAGGAAAATACCCCGAAGGCACCAAGGCCCACAGTTATTTGAGGCGCTGTCGCAGGCCTCTGTCTAAGGAAGCCCAGCTGGCTGGTTTCCTCTCCATATGGCTGCGTCGAGTGGTAGTGCCCGGTATCGCGTCCGCGGATCGTATTCACCAGAATATCCTGTGGCCTGTAGTGCATCTGGTATTTGGGGCAAGACTGGGCCTGCTTCCTGCCATGGTGTACTGTATTCAGGCTGGCCTGAGGGCCATGACCGATGGGTTGCTCGTCGATGAAGCTCGGCATGAGAGTTTTCCCAGGATAGAATTGCCATACCTGTATCTGATGGGATGGTTAATTCTCCACAACCCCCGAGTGATGTCTCCTGGTTCCGGTAGCAGCTCAGGGGATATATTCCTGCTGAATTACAGGAATTCTTCTTGGAATGTGAACACAGTTTTAGACTGTCGGTTAGTGTTGAACCTCAGCCATGGCTGGAAGATCCTCTGTACTCCCCCTCCGGTACATCGTAACCAATCCGGGGTGTAGTTTGAGGATTCAGGTGGAGAGAAGACCGTTCTTTCTCCGGAGGCTTTTAATTGGTTGGTCTGTATCAGACCATCCCATCTGCTGTATAGGAGCGAAGACTATTGCTTCTTCGAGCCCTAGTTGCCTAGTCGATTTGCCAGGCAGTTCGGGTACGATCAGTTGTACGTGGGTAACGCCGTCACCAGCTTCAGGCCCAGGGGCGGACTCATTGACGGAGCTAGAGGGTGGCAATATTTTATCATGGATTGCACAGGGACAATTTTTATCGTGCCGGTCGTTACAACCTCCACGGAGCTGCGCATCCTTCATTCTTACGCCCAGTTTTATGTGGCGATTAAAACCTTCCATCGCGATTTCGACAGGCGTGGAAGCTTTAGAGTGCCTTCTGCCAAGCCTGGGGGAAGAGTCAAAGTCCCCTCGGTTTCTTCTGACGAGGGCGAAGAGTCTGGCACTCAGGACGAGCCTCTGGTGTCGTTGCCGAGGTGTGCAGTGCCTGCGCCGGCGGGGGCTTTGGTAGTCTCTTCTGGGAAGCGATGGGCTTCTGCTCCGAAGGAAGCTTCCCTTCGTAAGAGGAGGAAGGAGATGGTTGCTCGTCCTCTCCGCATTCCTGGTATTGAGGCTCCCGTGAGTGAGCCAGCACCTCCCTACACCAGGGATGAATCTTTGGCTAGAGGTTCCTCGCCTTTTAGAGAGGGACCTTCTACAGTTCCTGCTGGTGGCGCTGGAGAGTCTTCGCTAGAGGCTGTTGTCGCTGCGGCTGCTTCAAGTAGTGGAGCGGGATTGCCCACGTGGCCGCTGCAGATGGGAGAATCTTTCCCGAGGTTAGCAGTGGGGGAAGTTGCTTCTGTGTCAGCGAGTGTGCTTAGCGAGACCCCGACTGACGAATCTCGACCGCGTCTCGGGGAAGGCTTGACCGAGCTTTTGGCGATGTCGGTCGGCCCACCTCCTTCTCCAGGTATGACAGGTCGTATCGCGTCATTAAGGCGTGGTTTAGCCACATCGGCTGCAGACGCGTCGTATATGCCGTTGGCTCCGGCGCCTAGTGATGACGTGGAGGCGCCTAATTCCGAGGCAGAAGTGTCTTCGGGGGCCAGCTCGCCTGGAGAGGTTTCGTCGTCTCAGGAGGGGGACGAACCTGCTATCGTGATACCGCCTTTCGCGAGTATGTCGCTGACTTTGATCGTTGCTGTCACACCTTTTTCGGTTGCGCCACCCGTCGAGGCGGCGGCGGTGGCTACCTTGTCTGCAATTGTCCCTAGAGAGGGAGTTACTAGCACTGCGGCCACTCCGGGCGTTCAGTCGGGTCTAGCCGTGTTGACCGAGTAGCATACCAGCCTTGTCTACACCGGTTTACAAACGATGATACCGATGGTGTTGGCGAAGAATCTTGACTTCGAGCTCCTGAAGAAGACTTCTCAGCTTTTGATCAAGGTTGTCAGGGGGCTTGGCAATCCTGGAGTAGCTGATGCTCTGGAGGCGGTGGTTAATGGTTTAGAGCAACCCGTTAACGAATATTTACAGCGGGCTGAGGGCAGCCTTGATGCTGATATCCAGGCTCGATTCGACCTCATGGCTGAGCGGCTCACTACAAAGCTTGAAAGCCTAGACAACTCTATCCAGAAGCACAAGCTGGAGGTGGATAGGAGAAAAGCTGTTGTGGAAGAAGCTCTTGCTGTTGAGACGCAGTGTCGATCTGAGCATGAAGGGAATGTAGCGAGGGTCTCCAAGCTGAGGGAAGAACTTGCTCGGGCAGAGGAGTGGGCTTCCCAGTCGTTGGCAGGTTCAGAGGTAGCGACTGGCCGACTGAGTGAAGCGCGACGGGATCTGGACCGTGCAGAAGCTGCCCGTACGGGCTGTCTTCGAGCAAGGGCTAATCTGACTCTTACGCATACCCCCGAGGCACAGCTGGAGCGGGCTCGCGTCGATGCCTTGGCCCTTAGGAATGAGAGGATGGCTTCACTGGAGCGGCAGATTCGTGATCTGATTACTCCGCCATCTTGATGTATCTCTCCCTATGTAATTTCGCCTCCTTCTGGGAATGAATAAAAGCGACTCTTTTCTGACTGTTGTGGACCCGTCATTTTGGACTGTAAATGACAGTTTTTTTTTAGGTGAGGGGGATATCAGAGGTAGTATGGACCTGATATACTCTCGATAAACCTCTTTAGCAGGATATATCTATTCAGAGGTCGTACGGACATGATAGGATATGACCTAACTAGTTTCTTTTCTTGGAGCAGCTTTATCAGAATTGAGATTCTCGCTATGTTCCACCTGGGCAGGGGGGAATTAAGTGTAGTATCTTTTCAGGAATTTGCCGTTGATGGGAGCCATTAATAGGTCCCCGTTAGGCTGGGCTATCCTGTAGGCGCCGTTCGAGAACGTTGTCTCGATCACATAAGGGCCTTCCCACTTGGGCTGGAATTTACCTTTACTTTCGTGAGTTAAAATCATCGGCCTTCTTACTGCTAGAACTAGCTTGCCGACTTTGAACACCCTTTCCTTTACTTTATGGTTAAAAGCCCTGGAAATGCGTGCTTGGTAGAGCGTGATACGCTGTTGAGCTTGGAGGCGTTTCTCGTCTAATCCTTCTAGCTCCTGAAGCCTTAAAAGGTCATTCTTTTCTTGAGTCAGCTCGTTAGCCACGGCTATTCTGAGTGACGGGATCTGGATTTCAATAGGAAGAACTGCTTCACTCCCGTAGACCAGCGAGAATGGGGTACAACCTGTCGGCGTTCGTACCGTCGTGCGGTATGCCCAGAGGCATTCGCCCAGCTTTTCATTCCAGTCTCTCTTGTTTGAAGAGACAAACTTCTTCAAGAGTTTGATAATGGTTTTGTTGAAGGCTTCCGTCAGACCATTAGCAGCTGGATAGTACGCCGTAGAGGCAACATTGTGTATCCGGTTTTTATCGCAAAATCGATGAAACGCTTGGCTGATGAACTGGGGCCCATTGTCGTGAATTATCCTCCGGGGTACCCCGAAGCGATAGATGACGTGATGTTTGATGAAGCTGACCACGTTGGATGCTTTTACCTCAGTGAGAGGGATTGTTTCGACCCATTTGGAAAAGTAATCCGTGATGGCCAGTATGAACTGGTGACCCCTGGAAGAAGACGGGTGAATAGGACCGATGATATCCATTCCCCATGCTTCAAAAGGCCAGGATGCGACCGTAGGATGTAGATGTTCCGACGGTTGATGTATGAAGTCCGCATGAACCTGACAGGCTCTGCAATGCTTTGCATACCGTATTGCATCTGCGATCATGGTCGGCCAGTAATAGCCCATTCTCCTGATGCGATCCTGTAGCTTAGGCCCGGGTTGATGCGCTCCGCATACGCCGTCGTGAGCTTCACGGATTATCTGCTGTGCTTCGGTGCCAGAGAGACACCTCAACAGCAGTCCGTCGTAGGTTCGGTGATACAGGCATTGTGAAGATGCATCGAAGTAGAAGCGTAGCGATCATCTCTTGACGGATACTGCTTCCTTGGGGTCCTCCGGTAAGATTCCGTATGCCACGAAATCTATGAAAGGACGTATCCAATCTCTTGTAGGAGGTTCGGTGTTTACAGCGTAGCTGCGTTCTATGTGACAGCTGTTCTTCACACAGAATAAATCTCTGTTAAGAAGGATTACCGAATCTTGCCTTCTTATAGGAGTAGCTAAGTCTGCAGCTAGGCTGGCCAGGGCGTCAGCTTCCAGATTCTAAGATCGAGGTACGTGTTCCAGGAAGAACCCTTTGAACGTCATGGCTATCTCAATTGTCGCCCGGTGATAGGGGATGAGGTCCGGATTACGGACTTCGTATATTCCCCTGACTTGATTGACGATGAGCAGAGAATCACCGAAAGCTTCCAGGGATTCTACCCCCAGTTCTGTAGCAACTTGGAGCCCAATTAGTAGAGCGTTGTATTCTGCCACGTTGTTGGAGCAGGGCTCGCAAAGAGAGAATGCTCGGTAGATGACGAGTTGATCCGGGGTAACTAGGATGACTCCCACTCCTGAAATGATGTTTCCTTTAGGACCGGCTCTGGAGGCGCCATCAAAGAACAGTTGCCATACGTCACTTTTTCTTGCGGAGTTACATTCTGCGACTTCATCAGGGATGTCTTCGTATAGCTTGGAGGTCTCCGGGATCGGATGAGCCGCTAGGAAGTCGGCCAGTGCTTGGCCTTTGATGGACTTCTGTGGGATGTATACCATGTCGTATGGTGTCAGCAGCATCGCCCAAGTTGCGAGTCGGGAGTTGAGGGCACTTGGCTTGCTCATCAGCACTCGGAGAGGGTTGATCCTGGAGATGATATGAATAGTCTGGCCGGTGACATAGTACCGCGTTTTCTGGACAGCGAACATCAAAGCCAAGCATTCCTTCTCCACTGGGTTGTACCGGTGCTCGGCCCCGACCATCATCCTGCTGAGATAGTAGATAGCCTGTTCATGACCCGCATCATTTTTTTGTGCGAGGAGAGCTCCTAGCGAATGATATATTGCCCGAACGTACAGCAAGAACGGTTTTCCTATGACGGGAGGCACCAGAACTGGCGGACTGGTTAGGTAGCGTTTGATATCCTCGAACGCTTGCTGACAGGTTTCGTCCCATATGAAGGATACGCCTTTCTTCATGAGATGAGAGAAAGGCTGACATCCCCCCAAGAGGTTGGATATGAATCGCCGGATATAAGCCAGACGTCCTTGGAACCCCTTGAGTTCCCTCAGATTACGGGGCGGCCGCATTGCCGTGATCGCTTGGACTTTGTCAGGGTCTATTTCGATGCCTTTGGTGGTAATGACAAATCCCAGGAATTTGTCGCTGGATACACCCAGAAAGGACTTTGTAGGGTTTATCTTGAGTTGATGCTGGCGCATTAATTCGAATACTGCCCTCAGGTCTCGGGTGTGATCGCCTTTGAGGCAACTTTTGACAGCTATGTCGTCTACGTAATATTCTACTATTTTGCGTAAATGTCTATAGAATATGTTACTCATAGCCCGTTGGTATGTAGCCCCAGCGTTCTTTAATCCGAAGGGCATGACCGTATAGCAATATACCCCCAGTGGTGTCCGAAAGGCAGTGTGCTTCTCGTCTTCAGGATGCATCTTGATCTGATTGTATCCTGAGAACCCGTCCATGAAAGACATGCGTTCGAAGCCGCAGGTATTGTCTATCATGATGTCCGTGATGGGAAGAGGGAATTCATCTTTGGGGCAGGCCGCATTCAGATCTCGGTAGTCGATGCAGATGCGTACCTTTCCATTTTTCTTCATGACTGGGACCACGTTAGCGACCCAGTCGGGGTGTTGTTCCTCTCGGATAAAACCGCAGGTTATCAACTTCTTGACTTTCGCCTCGGTGGCGTCCATCATATCGGGGCAGAACCGTCGTTGGTGCTGCTTTACCGGCTTTGAATCGGTCAGTATATTGAGCATATGAGTAGCTACCTTCGGGTCTAGGCCTGGCATGTCCTCATAATCCCATGCAAAGACGTCAATGTACTCCTTTATCAGCTGTATAACCTCTTCCCTTTCAGGTGGGGGAAGATTGTTACTGACAAATATTGGCTTTGGCGAGAGCTCACTCCCAACGTTGATCTGGACGACTTCGTCTTTGGTGGGAGGTTCTCTCTGCTCGAAGCAGAATTCCTACTGCGTATCCATTTGTTGAGCCCAGGGGTCATCCTCGAATGGCTCCGTATCCTGCTCCTCGGCTTCTGAGGGACTTGTCATCACCATATTCACTGATAGTGCTTTTTTGAGAGCATCTGGTGAGTTGGAGGGCGATGAGCTATTCTGGGAGGAGGAAAAGGGGTCCTCTTTTGGCTCGGAAGTCGCGAGGGAGGTGGCATACCCTAACCCGAGACGAGTTTGTCGATTGCGGGAGTTGCCGCACGACGGCGTTCGTCTACCTCTTCCGTAGTTGAGGCCTGGCTTCCGTTTCAAGTCGTAGCCCATGCTTTGCATGATCTTTAGCGCTTGCGGGCTATAACGGTGAATCTGTACTTTCCCAGTGTCGTCATCGAAGGGATCTTCTTGGGCAATTGGTTGATTCCGTACGCGGCCGAAGACTATTGAGCGCTGACTGCTGCCGGTAGGCGGGACGATGAAGATAGAATCCTCATGTGGCCCATATGTCGTGACGACGTTGGATGGCGATGCTACTTCCTAGACATATGGGCGGTAGGAGCTTATAGCTTTCAAGAATTTTTGTGCTATGGGTTCTACCTCATCATGTGGAGTGGGTCCTTGTTCTTGCTAACCGGTGATATGGATATGGCAATTTTTGTGGATTTAACATTACTGGCGTACTTGAATTTAAGTACGAATGTTAAGTGTAGACGATAATCGATGTCAGAGGTAATATGGACATGATAACTGATGGTCGGAAGTTTATTCAGAGGTAATATGAACATGACAAACTTTGTGATGGTGACTCCATCGGAGAGGGAGGCACATATCTGCTCAGAGGTAATATGGACATGGCAATTTTTTGTGGACTTAACATTACTGGCGTACTTTGAATTTAAGTACGAATGTTAAGTGTAGACGACAATCGATATCAGAGGTAATATGGACATGATAACTGATGGTCGGAAGTTTATTCAGAGGTAATATGAACATGACAAACTTTGTGATGGTGACTCCATCGGAGAGGGAGGCACATATCTGCTCAGAGGTAATATGGACATGGCAATTTTTGTGGACTTAACATTACTGGTGTACTTTGAATTTAAGTATGAATGTTAAGTGTAGACGACAATCGATATCAGAGGTAATATGGACATGATAACTGATGGTCGGAAGTTTATTCAGAGTTAATATGAACATGACAAACTTTGTGATGGTGACTCCATCGGAGAGGGAGGCACATATCTGCTATTCTGCCGTAGTGATCGTTCCCTATAGACGTAGAGTTATGACCTTGGCATCGATTAGTTCCTGAATTCTCCTCTTTAGTACATAGCAGGCCTTTGTAGGATGATGAGTGTACTGATGGAAGAGGCAATAATCTGGGTCATTGATTCTGCCAGACCTCTCAGGATATCTGATGTCGGATAGCTGAAGCTTACGTTCCTTCCTTAATATATTAAAGATTTCAATTACATCATCTTCTCTGAAGGAGAAAGTTCCTTTCGGTCGTGGGGCTTTTGATGCCTGAGTTTCATGGTCTTCTGGGGAGATAGCCATTGTTGTATCATCTTTGAATCCTGTGGACATTCTACCCTTCGCTTTGGATGCTGCTTTATTTTGTCGAGGCGAGCTACCCCCAGATACGCTATGGTCTCCGGTCGTAGAAACTGAATCAGGAGGAATTGTCCTTGGTCGCACGGGATTAAATTTAGCAGCATATTCCAATCCGAAATGAGTTTGCTGATGGTGGGAATTACCCTGCAATGGTGTTCGTCTACCTTTTCCGTAGTTAAGGCCTTGCTTTGATTCCAAATCATAACCCATGTTCTGTATAATCTTCAAAGCTTGTGGGCTGTACTTGTGGATTTGTATTTTCCTACTCTCGGGCTCGCGGAATTCTTCCTGTTCGACCGGACCGTTCCGCTTGTGTTTGAAGACTATTGGATGCTGATCGCCGCGTGTAGGAGGGACAATAAAGGCATTATCTTCATATGGTTCATACATCATGATGACTTTAGATGTTGATGCATTTTCCCATATGATCTCTCCTCGTCTGATGGTTTTACGACTCATGTCTTTGTCTTTTCGGATTAGATAGGTATGCAGGTCAGGAGGATTTGCCGAAGAGGAAGACGAAGGCTTGTATCTTCCGTTCCCCTCAGCGGGTACGCGGAGACTGGGCACCCTGGTTTTCCCTATACCACCTGTATACAACAGGTTGGCCATCTGGGCGGCAGATAATCCCTCGGGAGGGTGTCTTTCCGCAATCTGAGCTTGTTTTATGCCGAGGGACTGTGCCTGGCGTAGCTTGGGGATTCGCTCAGTCTGGCGTGAGGCTGGAGAGGCCCTCAGTTGGCCATTAGCTTTTTGCGTAATCTGGAGAGTAGGCAGATTATTCTTTTGTTGGCGTAAAGGCCCAGTAGTTGAATATTCACCCGCCTGCTTTCCCCTGCGGAGATCGCAGCGCTCATCTGGTTCACCGTAAAGGTCAGATGTTGTAGAGTGCGATCTGTACTTCTGATTTGGTGTTGAGGCACCATCAGAGGTTTTGTCTGTACCTTGCGTAGCGGGAGACTGATTCCTGCACGTAGAGCGCAGTGGATACTCCTGGGTTAGCACTGAGGCTTTGCCAGAAGCTTTGTCTGTACCGCGCGTAGCGGAAGACTGATTTCTGCGCGTATAGCGCAGAGGATACTCCTGGGTTAGCGCTGAGGCTTTGCCAGAAGTTTTGTCTGTACCGCGCGTAGCGGGAGACTGAATTTTACGTGCGGGGCACGGAGGGAGCGATGCTACCACCTCATTGGTCGGAGAGATCGGAGAGATCGGAGAGTCCACAGGAACGACGGAGGATGTCTTGGGCATCCACACTTTGCGTAGCTTCCTGCTGTCTTGGACGAAAAGAGAGTGAGAGCTACCCCCAGTCCGAAGCATGTCTTCGTAGGTAGACTGGTCGAACTGAATGACCAGTGTCTTCTTCATGGTTCCTACAGATACCGCATCGTGTTGAGCAATTACTTCCTCGTCAGAAGAGAAAGACGTCCCCAGCAGAGTCGCCATCTTGTTTGTGGTATTAAACGAAAGAATAGAAGTGTATTTTAATGACGGGGTTTATAAGAGACCCGTGCCCTTTTGTTTACAAACAAACTTGTATAATGTAATCCTATACAAGGATGTGGGAGTACAATTTATTTAATCTGGGTATGAATTGCTATAGGTGTCTGATCTGCGGTCGATCACTTTAGCCCTTGGACTACACGATGTTGAAGAAGTGCCGTGGAAGACAGGATGCAGCCTCGGAGGTTGCAGAAAAGGGTGGATGCACGATGCCTTGGTCGCCTGATCCCTATCCTTTGCCTGAGCTCTGGGTTCCTCTCTCTCTCTTTCTCGATCTCTTCTCTCCTTGCTCGATCTTCAATTGTTCGACCTCTTCTCCGAGTCTTCAATTGTTCGATCTTTCAATTTTTTGACCTTTTTTCCCTATTGATAGGGGTCTCTATTTATAGAGTTTTGGTGACAGTGACCACTCCGTCGGTGTAACAACCGAGGAGTGGACAGTACAGCACCCTTTTACACAACGGTTTAAAATAACCAATGCCTGCGTGTAAATGACCTTTTGAGTGAGCATGTGACGCGTGTCCAACTAAGGGGACAAAACGCGTATATCTGCTACAAAGATCACGGCGTAGAAGCCACGCAGGTAGGTATCCCTTGTGTAGCAGAGGTTGGCGTAAAAGCCAAGTGACTGTCACCTTGGCGTAGAAGCCGAAATAGGCATAGAAGCCGAACAGGCGTAGAAGCCGAACAGGCGTGGAAGCCGAACAGGCATAAAAGCCGAATGGGCATAGAAGCCGAACAGGCATAGAAGCCGAACAGGCATAGAAGCCGAACAGGCATAGAAGCCGAATGGTCGTAGAGACTGAGAGGGCGTTGGAAGCCAGGGAGCACTGATCCTGAGCGGGCGTAGAAGCCACTGCGTACCGTGCCGAAGTGCTGATATTGACGTCTTCGTCGGAATTACGGCTTTCGAAGATGTAATCAAATCTTCTACAGAGATTTGTCATCATCTTGTGCATTAAATACGGAGACGTGTTTTGAAGGTCTGCAGCCCTTCTGTGCATCCGTCGCAGAGACGTGCCTTGAGGGAAACTGTCACTGCTCTGTGTAATTAGACGTAGAGATGTGCCTCGAGCCCCGTACGGAGCGCAGCTTTTGACGTGGCAGTGGTTTGTCTTACCGCGGAGCGCAAAACAGCTCATGTTTGCCTGTGTAAAGCAAGGCAGCGTATTCCCTTGTACGCGAAAGAGCGGTTTACGCTGGGAGGACTTTGGTAAATGACGGTTTGGTGATATCTTAACCAAATCCTCTGCATTAAATGCAGAGATTCGCCATCATACTGTGGGGTACATCCCGAGGGGTCTGCCATCGTTTCCAGCCGTCGTCTGGGTAGTCGTGCAGCACTTTTTGTCAGGAGTCAGAGGCCAGGTTCACCGCGTGACTTGACAGGTTCATTTCGGGGAAGACGAAGCGTTCCTCGTACGCTTTTAACGCTGCTTTGAGAACGGCTGGGTTTTACGCCATGGAGGCGATAAAGAACCCTGTTTTACGTTGGATGGCTCCGAAGGCCTCTGCTTACACTGCTCTGTATCAAGATGCTGCGTAGATCATTCCAGCATATTTTTCATGCTTCTACAGTAGGCTGGGTGTTGCTCACTACTCATACCCTTATTCAGGGTGCGGGCCGTGACAGTACACCATCCTCATGCAGGAAGAAACGAATGGGGCAGCGGATGCTGTGCTCCCTATCTCATACCCTTCTAGTGAGTAGTCTTATGCGGCCTCCTCCTTGGCCGTATAGGATCTGCCTCAGCACCAGAATATCTGACATCATAGTATTTTCCTCTGTCAGAGTCTGGGTGCTGAACAGTTTCTGCTTCGGCCCGAGATGCTGCATAGACATGGACATTCTGGGTATTCGTCCGACGACCATCATCTGCAATAATGTGAGAGACGGAAAGTGTCTACTCTGTAGTTGGGTGAGTCACAATGGCCTTGGCCACCCACGTTCTGCGGGTCCTCTTGGGCTCGGCTATCATTGAGGAAGGACTGACACTTTCTTCTGAGAGCATGTCATTGAACGCTTACTGGTCGAAGCGGACCACCAACATCTTTTGCGTCGAGCCGATCTTGGCCGTATTGGATTGTGTCACCGACTTCTCAATAATGGAGAAAGATATCCTCTGCAGAATTGCCATCATATTTGCCATTAAATACGAAAGTTGGAAAGAACTTGATTCAATTGAACAAACTATAGAAAGTACAAAGAAAAAGTCCTAGACGGTAATCTAAGTGCAAGTTTTTTTGGGGGGGGTGACAATGGAGGGTTAAGAGTGTACCAACTCTCTTTACTCCGTGGATGATCCAATGTAGAATCTCTTATCTCTTGCTTTAGTATAGATTCGTAGATAGCCAGCCTCTCCTTGTATGAGGGTAATACCCTGTTATTTATAGTTGTTCAGTGGCCGCATAGATTTTGGGCCGCATGGACGTTGGGAGTTACCTCATGTCTTCTCCTAACAGAAATGAGTTACAACTGCGAACAAGAATCTGGTCTTCAGTTGTCACATGGACATTTGTTAAGATTTTCTTGTTTGTTGAATATCTGGATGGTTCTTTCCACATAGCAATGGAAAGGAGGGCGATGGCTTAGAATTTGATGCCTGAGCTGCGAGGGGCTCTTACCGGCAAGATCCGGGCCAGGGGACATCAGAACAAGGGAATTTCTCTTGTTACAAGGAGTCTCCCTCTTATTATTCTACTGGGTTAGCACCCGACATCGTTAGGAGTGACTTAGGGCCAAACCTTGATGTGTATGCCACGGATACCTTCCTTCATGTGGTCATAAAGAAGGGTACGTACCTACCGGGGTAGTTGTGAACCCTTGGTTGGGCCTATTACACTCCTTCTTGGTATCGACTGACCAAGTGGGTGTTGAAGCATTACGAGTTAGAACTCCGTACCGCTGACATTTTCTTTGCCATAAGGGACACTTGTTATGGCCTGTCTACAAACCGTTGCCTCTTCCTCGTGCTGGTGGAGATGTATAACTGCCACACGGAGACTTTTTTACCCCTGGCGGGGAGATGGGGTTGGCCTTATACGAGATGCTTTCAGTCTTAAGGCTTCCCTGGGGTGAGGTGCTCTATGAGAAATATGCTCCGAGCAATGACAAGCTAGAGGAGTTTGAGAAGGAGAGTCTAAGATTTTTTGGCTGTATATAAAGAATTGATGTGCCATCATAGCTTCTGGAAGAGAGAGTACAAGGAAGATAAGGCTTCTAAGGGGTCTATCCCGTATATTACTGTCTGGACGCATTCTCTTTTTTGAAGGCACCTGGGTCAGAAGAGGTTTATATCCGGGCATCATGATCCCAAAAGGACGTTGCCAGCCTCGATCCGACAGTATCGCGAGAAGTTGGTTGAAGGCGAGAAATTAAGTTATTTACTTATGGACACTCATGAGCTGTCCGAAAAAGCGTTGCTGGCGGGGTACTTGATGGTCTAGCAGCGCAAGTGCGTATTTACGGGGGGGTCAGGCTCGATTGAAAGAATCAGCCACAATCTTATCCTCCCGGCTGTGCGGCTAACTTTTGGCCATCCACTTGCGTTACTGCCTGCGATGGTTTGTTGTACCCATCGGGGCCTTTGACGATTTGTCGAAAAGGTAAAATGACACAAGGGAGTTGGAGAATTCAACATGGTAGAGTTACCCTATCATTACCTGATGGGTTATCTTCTATTGCACTATCGGTCCCTGATGCATCCCGGTACCCAGAAAAAGATGTTAGAGGGAGACGCCTTTATCCGTCGTTATCGGGGGATGAAGTAGCATCATAAGGACATACCCTCCTATAGGAGGGAGCTCGTCCATCTAAATGACTGGATATTTTTCACGACAATTCCAGAATTTATTGAGGAGGAGAGGAGCGTCATCCACCAAGATATCGATGTTGTCGATCGTCGATTTTTAGTGACCCTCTATCGCTGGCTCCTCGCCATTCGTCCCTCTCACTTGGTATATCAAAACCGGATGGAGGTCTTCCTGGATCCCTATCTTCCCAGTCGATTCGCTCGTCAATTCAGATATAGCCAACTTTTACTAGAGACTCCCAGTGCCTCGCTTGGGACGGTTGGTGGTCTTATCTATGGTGCTCGAGTATAGCGTTATTATACTGCCATTGGTACAGAGGTAGAGTTCGGGTTGCCTGTCGCTAATGTGGCACCGACCCTACTGTATACAACGGGCCTTTTTTAATGCACAGTTAATACGCGGCCAGCGGACTATATCCCGGATACGGCCTACTTAGCTGGTACCGTCTTTGCGCCCCCGTTGGTGAAAGGTCAACGAAAGCCTAAGAAGGGCCAGAGTGTAGCTCGGCCTCTGTTAGTTGACTCAGATTCAATATCTGAAGAGGGGACTTCTCCTGACAATCCTTCTATTTCTAAGTGCAAGTCATAGGTGGCTCGCCACTCTGGTCATCCCAAGAAGGTGCGAGTCGGAATGGCCCCAGGGGCGGGACCCATCGGAGGGTCGGACCCTGGCGGAGAGAGCTTTGTGAGGGAGGAGGTGGGGCTTTTTGCATCGGTGGTGTCGGAGGAAGACTTTACTTTCGATGCTATGGCGGTATTCGTAAATCCTCTTAGTTTAATTCTATCTGGTCCTTCGTATGAATACCTTGGTTTTGGTATTTTGATGATTTATAGACGCAAGGGAGGAAGGACCGCCCTCGACGGTCGACGGCCGCCAGGGTCTCTTACGCAGAACCGTAGTAGGGTACGGTCTCTCACGAGTTTGACACTGCCCCTGAAGAGATCATCCTTGAGGATCCAGGTGATCGTTTCCCTGAAGAGCCGTCAACAAAACCCAACTCTCTCCAAGTCTTGGGAGGTAACTTGAGTATTTTGGAGGTAACTCTAACTATGGTGGGTGAGCCTTCAATCATGTTATCTTCTCTAGGTACGATATTGTACCATTTTACCATAGATAAGATTTTTTGGCTTAAGTTTTTAATTCTTCGGGTAACCTTGCCCATGAGTAGCTGTGATCCTGCAAGCGGTGACTCCTTTCTGTGAACCGCAGATATAACTGTCGAGGAAGGTATAGAGGAAGGATGGGGCAGTGGACTCATTCGGAGGAGGTCTATGCCTCTTCACCTTCTGGCTAGGAATAAATAACCCCATGTTGGTTCTATTACTGAGACTGGTACAGAAGGGGCTTCGGCTGTCGGGGCTGAGGTACCTGCCCCTTCATCTGTTGTTGTAGGACCGGCTGACACCGGCACATCTTCTGATGTCACTCTTTCGGCGGTCGATATTACTCGACTACCTAGTGCCCAGTCAGTTTTTTTAACTGGGAGGCAGTTTACAAAAGCCAAAATATCTCGACATTCCGCGAGTGTCATTCTGCTACCAGGGTCGTCTAGTATTGCTATGCTTGCTCCGCGGCCGACTGTAGTCCCACAGTCATGACTCCTTTGACTCCTTCTATATTTGCTAACATGGAAGATGCCTCGAAGGTTACTATTCAGAGCTTCTAGATGCATCTGAAGCAAGGGGTGCAAACCATCCTGGGATGGGGCAATGCTTTTACTTGGGCTAAGCACTGTTTCCAGAACCAGGCTGAGATTTTGAGGACCCTTCCTGGTCATAAGCAACTGGCCGGCCTTTTGAGCCAAAAGTTGGAAGAGTTGGAATAGCGCCTGAATGAATTACAGTATGCACGATAGACTGACCAAGTCATCACAGTGGAAGAGGAGCGTAAGTTCCTTCTGAAGTCTATGGAGCCGGTGAAGACTGCTTATGTGCGAAACAAGAAGGCCCTGGAACAGGACCTTCAGATATTGGGCCTCAGGCATGACGAGTTGAATGATCGAGGGAAGATCTGTCTCGCTTGAGAGGACTCCGCAACCCATGCTATGGCTGCGATCAATGATCAAATTGTGCAACTTCAAGCCAAGCTGGCGATCGTGGAGGGCGACTTCCAAGCAGTTCGTCTAGAGAGGGAGGCCATCTAAGATGAAACTAGCAAGGTGGCCCAGTCTTCTGCTGCCCTGGAGGACACATTGAAGAGGCTGAAGGACAAACACCAGGCATATGCCCACCTTGATGATCCTGCGGCTCTGGTTCAGGAAACCGAGCACAGAGTCTGGGTAAAGATTGATGCTGCCATTACTCGGCTCCAAGGTCAAATAGAGGATTTGTGCACCACTGAGGAGTAGCAGTAGTTTGGGTTTTATTTTTTGATGCTGCCTTTTGCTCTATTTTAAAAATTTTATTTGGGAGATGGAGACTCCCCTTTTATTCCTTTTTGCCATAGCTTGTTTTGCTTTTGTGGTCGAAACGTGGCCCCTAAATTTATTCCTTTTACCTCTATGAAAAAAAGTTTTCTTTTATTTTGTGATTGTCTTTCCGCACTTCATGTACTGAGGTGCGCTTGATGTGTTCACACTATTGTGTCAGTCCGGGTCTCTGAGAGGCTCACTCTAAATCTCAATAATTATATCTTGGGTCATGTAGAGATGGAAAAGTTCTGGAGACGTCCTACTCAGAGGTAAGGTAGACGTAGTAAAATATGACTATGTGGGGGAATTGGAGAGACGTAGTTCAAAGGAAATGTGGACTTGAACTAACTTTTTCTAAGTTGGGGAAAAAGAAGTATGGATTTGAATCATTCATTTCCATTGCGGGTATCCTGCTGGGGGATTTTTTTGGTAGACCTATTATTTGTTGCGCACATTTGCGTGCAAATAATCAGTTTGAGATAACCCTGCCAGAGTTGATATGGACGTGACAATTTTTGTGGACTTAATACCGCTGGTGTACCTTGGTGAGTACGGATGATAAGTTTAGATGACGATCGATATCAGGGGTCTTGTGGACGCGATGATCGATAACCAACCCGAAAGGTTTACTCAGAGTTACGAAGGATATGGCGAACCCTACTGGAGAATTTTGTTTTTGGGTGGACTTATTATTTGTTGCGCACGTTGAGTGCAAATAATAAATTCGAAAAACAAACTCTATCAGAGGTAATATGGATGTGATAGGTTATATGGACTCATTATTTTTTGCGCATGTTAGTACAAGTAATAGGTTTGAGGATAACCCCTACCAGAGGTAATATGGACGTGCCAGTTTTTATGGACTTAGCACCGCTAGAGTACCTTGGTGAGTACGGGTGGTAAGTGGAAATAATAACCGATATCAGAGGTAATATGGACGTGATGACCGATAGACAAGATCCGGGATGTTTGCTAAGAGGTAATATGGACGTGGCAAACTCCACCGGAGTAGTGTATTAGAGCAACAGTCTAGAGGTCCTGTGGAGATAAACCAGCGTCCAGGAAGATACGATATAGTTTGGTGATAGAGGAGTACCATTCTAATTTAGACGTAGTACTTTTTGAGGAACTTGTCGTTGATATGCATCATGAGCAAGTCGCTGTTGGGTTTTGCCAACCGGTAAGCGCCATTAGAAAACACGCTTTCCATAATGAACTGGTCTTCCCATTTAAATTAGAATTTGTCTGCCATCTTGTGGGTCATAACCATGGGTCTTCTTATTGTTAAGACGAGGTCACCCACTTGGAACTTTCTTTGTTTTACCCGTTTATTGAAGGCTCCAGAGAGACGTGCTTGATATAACTCTATGCCTTGTTGAGTTAAGAGCCATTTTTTGTCGAGTGCTTCTAATTCCAATAGTCGTCGGTGGTGATCGTCATCCACGGTTAGCTGGTAGGAGAGGGCCACTCGAAGTAAAGGAATCTGGATCTCGAGAGGAAGGACCGCTTCGCTCCCATAGACCAAAGAGAAGGGTGTACTACTAGTACCTACCCGAACCGTTGTATGGTAGGCCCACAGACATTCCCCCAGCTTCTCTTTTCAGTCGTGGTTATTGGACGACATAAACTTCTTGAGGAGCTTGATGATGATTTTGTTGAACGCCACGGCCATTACATTAGCTGCTGGATTGTAGGCGGTTGATGCCACATTCTGGATGCAATTTTTATTACAGAACCGGTAAAAAGCATGACTTACGAACTACGGCCTTTGTCGTAGATGATCCTCTGTGGCAAGCCAAAGCAATAGATAACGTGATGCTTGACAAAGCTAATCATGTTCGATGTTTTGACTTCCACGAGTGGAAATGCTTCTATCCACTTGGAGAAGTAATCTGTGATGGCCAGAATAAACTGATATCTCTTAGACGAAGGTGGGCTTATCGGTCCGATGATGTCTATTCCCCATACTTTGAACGGCCAGGATGCTACCATTGGGTGTAGGAACTCTGAGGGCTGATGGATAAATTCTGCGTTGATTTGGCCCACCTGGCACTTTCTTGCATAGTCAATAGCCTCTGCCACCATCGTTGGCCAATAGTAGTCCATTCTTCGAAGAAGGTCCTGTAACTTTGGACCAGGGTGATGTGCTCCTTATATGCCGTCATAAAATTCGTGGAGAGATTATCTTGCTTCTGCATCTGATAAGCATCGTAACAGGAGACCGTCGTAGGATCGACGATACAACATTTTGGTGGTTGTATCAAAATAGAACCTAAGGGAACGTCTTCTGATCGAAGTAGCTTCATTTGAATTCTTGGGAAGAATTCCATAGAATACGTAGTGGATGAATGAAATCCTCCAATCTCGAGTGTCGATGTCGACCCCCACGACATAGCTGAGGAACAAGCATAGGTTACTTTTGGGGCAGACCAGCTCTTGGCCGACCACATCGATTAGCAGGTGAGCGTTGTTTGGTATTGCTAAGGAAGCAGCGAGGCTGTCACTACCGCTTTTTCGGAGAGGGATATTTTTATCTTTTCCTTTTATTAGTAATAATGTTAATATTGGTATTTCAAAATCATTGTTTGAAGTGATAATTATTGTACAAAACTAGTATTTATATTTTTGGTTATTTCTTATTTCAATAATTGTTATATTTGCATATGTATATATATAGTAATTAATTATTGGTTAGTTGTTAGCCCATAGTCTATTTAGTTGTTAGTGGACCTATTGGACCCAACTAGACTTGTCAGGGAGCAACATTAGTTAGACTAGACTTGAGCCCAATAGTTAGTCATTTTTATAAGTTAAGTGATTAATTAGCCAACCATTATGAGTGAAAGCTTCTCCCTAAATTATTATTCATCATGACAATCCCAAAGGGGTATTTGAGATATTTTACATTGCTTGGAGGACAAGCATGAGAGGAGCTGGCCATATAAGGTGAACACTCTCTCTCCCCTCCTTCCTCTTTTCATTCCAAAATTTTCGATCTAAGAATTCTTCCCCAATCCCTTCATACCTCCACCAAATCTCCATCAAATCTTTACCAAATTTTCCCATACTTCACCATTGGAGACTCTAGGAGCAAAAAGAAGGCAATGATCTATAATTTGAGGGGATTTGCATAAGTTGAGGCCACTTGGTGTTCATTGGAGACCTTTATTGGGAATCGATCTCCCAATAGGTAAAATTTAGTTTTTTTCTTCTAATTGGACTCTAAATATGTAGTTTAATTATTAGAAACTCTCTTATGGACTAGGACTACCTATATGAAGAAGATTTGACTACTAGGGATCCCTATTTTGGAAGTTATGGTGTGTTTTGTATCAATTTTAGGGAAAATCCGAGATTGGCACACCAAGTGTTTGTTAATAAGTTAAATTAATAATTTAGTGTTTGTTTTAGTATTGTAAGTCTAGTATCGTGTCCACAATGGAATACGTATAGGCCGTGTCATGGCAATTTGATGACACGGATTGATTTGATAGTTTTTCCTTCGACATGGGGTATACACATGTGGTATTTTGACACAAGAACATAGTTGAGTAGTTAGCTCTTCGTATTGCTTAAAAATATAATTCTAGACTTGCTCATATCCTTTGTGGTACATTTGGTGATGTATCAGAGCCGTATCGCAAGCGTATCATAGATTGAGTATGATACGGGTGTGATATACTCCACGTGTTTGATAAATGTATCCTACTCTATTTTAGTATTATATAGATATATTTTAGATTATATTTGATATCTATTGATGTATATATCTTATATATATAAATATATTATATTATCTACGTCTATACTAGGTGATAGAAGTGTCTTGGATGTGTGTTACATAGTGTAGACTGTTTGAGAGAAATAGTGGACTATTGGTATGTAAATTCACTAATTTTGGACTATGGTGCAGTGTATTCCCTGATGTGGGTCTGTTTAGGGAGTGTAACAACTGATTGGGGTGGGGGGAGTTTGCTCACTGCATAGTAGTCAGGAGTTGTGCACAGGTGTTGTGCACTCTTCTGTGCAGCATGGAGCAGTAAGGAGAGGTCACCCCTGTTCAGCAGCATTGGAGAATCGGCTAGGCACTACATTTAGGTGCCTTGACATAGTGAGCACAGGTAAGTGCACATCTATACACATCAAGCCATATGAGACTGAAAACTGTGTTAGGAGGTATTAGTGTTTGGTGATATTGGTATAATTATCCAAATAGGTATTGAGGGTGAGGGTGAGGTAGTGAATAAGTTGGGTATTAGCTTTTGGACTATGCTTGTGCACACAACCAAGGGTTGGGCACTGTTGCGCACACTGTGCACAGCAAAGTATGCAGCAACAGCAGCACTGTACTACACGACAGCATGTAGAGCATGCAGGTTGCTCCATTCAAGGGCAGAGGCTGTGCACAAGGTGCACAACATTGGAGTAGAGCAGTAGTAGCAAGGTGGTTAGGGGCTTTTGAGCATATTTTATGCTAGTAATTGATATATATATATATATATATATATATATATATATATATATATATATATATATATATATAAGTAAGTATACAGTTAGTGTATTTGAGTGGTTAGTCAATTATTGTGTTAGATAATATACGTTGTGTTAGATAATATATTGAGTTAGAAAGTTTGATTGTTGTTAGTATGTATTTAGTTAGTGATATCTATTAGTCAGTTTAGTATGTCTACTGTTTAAGGTAAGTATTTGTTGTATATTATAATGATTGAGTATCATTGGTTAATTTAGATGTCACTGTTAGTTGTTAAACATGTATACATTAAGAAATAGTTAGTTGATTAATTAGATATTAGATGCAAGTCATTGGTATCTGTTAGTAATGTTAAGGGATGAGTTAGTATAGGTTAGTGATGTCTTTAATATCAATTAGTGTTTTGTTAATAGTAGATAAGAGTATCAGTAGTATATATTAGTGTAAGGTGGGTTAGTTATTACTTAAGGTAAGTTAGTATCAGTTAGAATATATACTAGTAGAGATCTATTAGTTAACTAGTTAAGAGCTTGTTAGTTAATTAGAAGATTGTGTTTAGTTGGTTGGTTACTTGGTATATGTTGACTGTTAATTGTAGATGATTAGTTGGTTAATAGGATAGGTTAGTAGTTAATGAGATAGATTAGTTAGTATGAATTGCTTAGTCAGGAAAATCTGTTAGTGATTTAATAGTTAGTATATATATAATATGTTAGATAAATTGTTATATGACATGTTAGCTCGAGTTATTGTTAGGTAGTATATGGTAGTTGATATGTTAAGTATTGGTTAGTTAGTATTGTTAGTTAGTGTTAACATGTATGCTAGTTAGTATCTTATATTGGTAACAGTTAGTCATACAATAGTTAGTTTGATATTAATTGTTAGATGATAGTTAGTTAGTTATATATGAGTTAAGTAAATATATGATTAGTATATATAGTATAATGTATATTGTATAATACTATATAGTGTTGTTACCCTAGTATTCTAATATAGCTAGTATAGCCTAGATAAGTAGTGTATGGATCTGATAACCTAGAGATAGACTCATACAACCTAGAAATAGCTATTTTAACCTAGAGTTGACCTAGTTTGACTATTTTGACTCAGAATTAGTTTTATGACCTTGAAATGGACTAGTTTAACTTGATATCATTCTAAAATCTTGTATTGATATAACTTTCCATATTTAGGTCTTTAGAGTACCATTCCATATGGGTTGATACTTTACCTCAGACTTCAGGCGAGTATATCTCTCTGTTAGTTTTATTTCATGATAGTATATATATCGCATATTCTAGAACTATATACTTGATTCCGACACAATGGTTATACGGACTGGTACTATATGGATCCTGTCAGAAGATGTTATCCCTTACCGTATTTAGCGGGTACTCCTTCACATGTATTTTGTCGTGTGTAACGGGTATTAATTTTAGTGTACTTCATGTTCACACACTGCTCGTGTTCAGTATGCCCATATTTGTGTTCTTAACGTGTCGTGATTGGATCTATTGGTATTGGTTGGTGATGGGATCGTAGGAGTTGATTATGTGACCAAGCCCAAGTATATTTATGTATATGTCGATTACATATCGTACGTGTAATCGAGTTACCATATCGTATTCGTGTTCAACCCAAACTGATCACATAATAAACTTATACTATATGGCACCTTAGCTAGTTTTATCTATTTCTATTTTAATTATAGTTATTCATATTGTCTGTTCTTTATTCTAGTATATTACTTGTTCACTCTATTTTATTATATTTCTTATGGCTAGTTATCAAGTATTCTTTTCTATTAACTGTTATATATGCTCAATTATGTATTTGAAATTTTTTCAGAGGTATGTACTTCGCTCATTTTCTGATTGGATAATATTTTCAGTGATGGTTGTGCTATCCATTCCAGAATTTTAGAGTGATACTATAGATGGGACCTCTCTTACCTTGTGGACTTGAGGTGACTATTATAGAGATTAGCTAGTGTTTATTTTTATACCTTATCTAGTTTCCTTCTTGCTGAATGTTATTGATTATCCTTCTTATTCATTCTTCTTTTAGATTATTGTGATTGAGTATATGGTAGTACTGGCCGTACTAGTATGATAGATAGATAGATAGATAATAATAACCTAGACAGTGTTCTACTATCGATGCTGCGACATAGGCTGGAAGTATACGTACTCATGCCCCGATCATGCGGGTGCGGGTCATAACACATTTTTGTGGTGGCCCATGCAGGTCAGGCTTCATAAGTTGTACGATATTATGGTAGTACGATAATTTAGTTGTGCTACTGCGAGCCTGCGATAGGATATATGATATAGGATATTAGGTTGAGAATACTCAATCATAAATTTAGGATTTCTTGAGAGATTCCTGAGATAACCCTTGAGAATCTTATTTTAAACTCCAAATTCAAAATCTTTTCTCTTATTTCCATCCAATATCACTTATTGATACTGAATTTGATTCTTGATGATTCGTTGTTGAATTTAATTCTTGGTATTTCTTGTTGAGTTTGATTTCATATCGAGATGAATTTACGAACTAAATTACGGTAGCTTCTGATGACATATGTTGATAAGGACAGTGAGAAAGGTAAAATATCTGCTTTGGTTATGGAGCCTAGAGTTTATCATAGTCATACTAGCTGGCGTGGCAAAAACGTAGGAACCTGACTTCGGATGTACATATCTTAGTTATAAAATTTAGGATTTCTTGCAGCCATATCGGTTGGCATGGTGATAATTCTAGATGACATGATTATAGAGTTGCATACCTTAGTTATAGAATCTATTGTTTATCGCAGCTATGCTCATTGGCGCAGCGAGGATTCTGAGTATCATAATTTCGGACAGACGCATATGATTATTAGATTGTATTTTTAATTGGTTCTTAATGTATCATCTCTATCTTTCATTTCTGTTATTAGAGGATTCCGTTCCATTATTCTTTAGCTCAGGAATAGGGATATCCTTAGTTTCTCAAGCCCAGTTCCTTATAAGCTTTATTTCATTAGTTCCTAAGATTTATTAGATAGTATAATAGTTGGCGACTTGCAATTAGGACTGTGTCTTTGAGTATTAGTGTTAATTATTTAGAGTTTGGTTTGTGAATCTGTAAGTGGTTCTTGGTTGAGCATGTGAGCTATAGGCACCAGTCTAGAGACAACTCATAGTGCATTACCTCTGTAAAAATAGTTTTATGGTAGGTGTCAGTATAGCTGGTGTCACGCCCCAGTCCCAAAATATGTAGGACTAGGAATACGTAACACGCTAGCCATATGTATACGAACTCCAATTTATGGAAACCATATACACACGTACGCTGTACATGAATATCCAATCCACAGTGGTAATATACTGCCACAATAAGTCACACACAAATCTATATCTCATCCACAGCACAAATAATAGATAAATAGAAATAGATAACTGAATATCAAATAAGCAGTCTCAAAGTATGATAGTCGGATGGAAACAAATCCACTATAAATCGACTATAATAAACTACTAAAGAGAGAAGAGAATAAACTCAAATATAAGAATAAATGTCTCAAAAAAGAATAGCAACTAGAATCTCTAAACAGCTGCAATGAATCACATATAATCCGAAGGTAAGACCTCCTCAGACTGATAGGTAGCGTCAGGCCCAGGTCCATACTCCTGTGGATACTCCTGCTCATCTATGCCTGAAAAGGTACCAGGTCCTCAGAGGGACGTAACAAGATATATATAAATATGCCAATAAAGTACTGAGATGTAAACATCCATTGGGGTCGCCTAACCATCTATGTGAATGCAGTTTGAGAACAACTTTCCACCAAGTGGGCAATCTGGCTGAAAATTGGGATTGGCATGACTCTCTCGGAGAATCAGGGGCCTCAAAGCATGTCGTCTTTTGAACAGCAGAGGCCGCCAAGTAATATAGGGGTCATCACCGCCCGTATCTCCATCGGAGCTTCCGGGTTACAGAAGGAAAAAGTGTAAAGGAGCCCAAATGCCTTACTTGTTGTTCTTTCCACCCAATGCTCTAAGCATGTCATATCCATGACACGATAATACCTCTAATAACTGCCAGGTCTACTAGCATGCAAAGTTTCTATTGGCAGTTATCCCTATCCGTCGTACGACTTATACGTACCAGTGGCCAGCCGAGTACGCAAGTCCGTGTCCTACATGTGACTCACACTCGTATAAGAATAGTATCATGGCCAATGAAACATAAATGCCTCATGAAGATGGGGTAGACTCATAAAGTAGGTCCAATGCATATACATAAATAAAAATATAGTACGATGACACCGTCGTTGCACCCAAGTTTTCTTGGATGCACAATTTATATAGCAGTTAAAATAAATAAACTAAAATAAGCAAAAATAAACAAGCATGCCTCATATGGAATGTAAATATAGTACAATGGCAAGGTATACTTGCCTGGCAAGAAATCTGTAAAGTGTAAGCGTCCAATGTCAAGGACACGGGATCTAGAACTAATGGCCTCCAAATAAACATCTTCGGATGCTGAAATAGACATCACCAACATTTCTGGAATAAGCAATATAGCTAAAAAGTACTTCCCTTTTGTCCAATTTGGACACAGGGACAAAACGATAATTTCGAATAAAAGTGGGTCCACGTGTGGTCCACTTTGCACAAAAAAATATACCAATGGTAACAGCCTCTAAATGGGACAAATTATAGGTCAAACAACTCTAAATGTCAATACGAACCCAACGGTATATCCAAATGTGGATTCCGATAGGCCGAACACAATTTTGCCCAAAAAGTCAACCGTATGGCCCGCCAATTGGCGACTTGGTCAACTGTCTCAGAATTGCATGAAAATTGGGTCACAGGACCAGCGTGTTACTACTAGTCCAGTGGCGCAAGTTTCGTAGCAATTTGATGAGCGTGCACAAAATACGCACGACTTTTACAAAAGTTACGAGACGGAATGTGTCCGCGGATACGGGCTAATTTTGGCGCGTACACGCGTCCGAATCAGTTTTCGTGAACTCTCACATGTCCGGTTAAGCTGTGCGCACCGTTCGGTACACATAGTACATGGTGGGACGGTCTCCTTTGGCGGGGGGCGCTCCGTTTCATAACTTTTTGAAATCTGGGAAAAGTATATTTGTGGGATTTTCCAACAAATTTAATTCTGCCTACAGCAGTTAATAATCTAGGATTATTTAACAAAAATTAAACTAGGTCAAGTGGTCTACGCATACCAAAAATAATCATCAAATTCGGATCTCTGTGGTGGGAGATACGAACTCGGAAATATGGATGATCACCGCAGTTTTCTGCGATCCCAGAATTTGGTCTATTTCTGCCAACTTTGGCGCTGTTTTTGCCTATGGTTACGCATTGTTCGAGGTCTACTATCACACAGATATGAAAGAGGGTTAAGGGGTGAGCATACCGGTGAAGACGAGATGCATTTAGTTGAGCGAGACAACAGAAAATAACTCTGGAACACAGGTACCTCGCTGCAAAAATCTGTAGTGTGCGGGGTGCGCGGTCGTCGGGATTGGTTTGGACGGCCTGGCGGGGTTCTCCGGCTGCGGTGGCGGCGCTCTCTAGGTCTAGATGGAAAGAGGAAGGGTTTGGATGATCTAGGTTTAGGGTTTGGGATAAATTAATGATATATATATATATATATATATATATATATATATATATATATATATATATATATATATATGAACATGAAAGAGAGAGAAGGGGGTGGTCGTTTAACGCGGGGGGGGGGGTCGGTTTTGAAGCAGCTGTTGCTTCTCGGGTTTGTTCCTCACGGGTGGGAGGTTGCTTGTGCAATATGTGTAGTGTGGCTGTTGTTTCATGCAGCAAAGGGGTGGGTAGTGCTAAGGGGTAGGTAGGTTGGTAGTATAGGAAGCAATAGTTTAGTTATGGGTTTTACTTTTCTTTTCTATTTTCCTTTAAATATATATATATATATATATATATATATATATATATATACACACACACACACACACACACGTATATACTCATAGAAAAATTCTAGATTTACACTAATACATACCATTAAGCTAGTAACTGCTCAAGGGGTCTCCTACATGAAATAAATTCGATAAAATTTCTAATGGCCCCATAAATCCCCTAAGTGCACCAATACCTAAAATAAAAATTAATAAAAATCTATTTATCCTAATTACTATAATTAAATTAATAATTAATAATTAAAAAGGGTATATACGATTTCTAGGAATAGGGGTTTTATATTCTACCCAACTTATAAAAATTTTGTCCTCAAAATTAAAATTAAGTCACGATAAAACAGAAAGGATGGTATAAGATATAAATCAACAGGGCAAATTCATACCTTGGTCTGCGAATAGGTTCAAAAAATGGTTGCTCATGTCATCCTCGTGCTCCCAAGTTGATTCTCCTGGCGCGACATGCCTCCATGCCTCCATGCTACGAGAACCAAGGGAATAGACTGGTTCCTCAACACTTTCTCTCGACGATCAAGGATTCCCACGGGTTGCTCTTGGTATGACAAGCTCGGCCCAATGGTGATCTCCGAATGGTTGAGAACATAACTGCTATCTATCATATATCGCCTGAGTTGCGACACATGGAATACGTCATATACTCCCTCAAGTGAAGGAGGTAACTCAAGTCGATATGCCACTTCTCCCACTCTCTCGAGCACGTCAAATGGTCCAATATACCTTAGACTCAACTTGCCGCGCCCTCCGAATCGAATGGTGCCTCTGGTCAATGATATCCTCAAGAAGACATAATCGCCCTCTTTGAACTCCAAGGGACAACGATGAAGGTCTGTCTACTGCTTCTGTCTGTCTTGCGCTGCTCGCAAGTGTCCCTGAATCTTCTTGACTGTCTCTACGGTGTTGACCACCAACTCGGGTCCCAGAATCTGATGTTCTCCCACGTTACTCCAACAAACAGGAGACCTACATTTTCTTCCATATAATACTTTAAACGGAGCCATCTGAATACTCGCTTGATAGTAAGAAAACTCCACAAGATGTAGGTGGTCCTCCCATGATCCTCCAAAGTCTAACATGCAAGCCCTCAATATATCCTCCAATGTCTGAATAGTACGCTCTGACTGCCCATCTGTCTGTGGGTGGTAAGATGTACTGAACTTCAGACGAGTTCCAAGACTCTCTTGCATGCTCCTCCAAAAGTGCGATGTAAAGCGCAAATCTCTGTCCGATACAATATTGACTGGTATGCCGTAAAATCTCACAATTTGCCTTATATATAAGTCAGCCAAAGCTTCTGTAGACTGACCCACTCTAAAAGGTATGAAATGCGCTGACTTGGTGAGTCGGTCCACTATTACCCACACAGCATCTCTCCCACTTGGACTCTTGGGAAAGCCCGTGACGAAGTCCATAGTGATGTGCTTCCACTTCCATTCTGGAATCGAAAGTGGTTACAATAATCCTACTGTCCTCTGGTGTTCCGCCTTTACTTGTTGACATACCAGACATTTAGCTACAAAGTGAGCTATTTCTCTCTTTATTTTATGCCACCAAAAGTGCTGTCGTAAGTCACGATACATCTTGGTGCCTCCAGGATGAATAGAATAAATCGAACTATGAGCTTCTGTCATCATCTTCTGTCGAATCTCTCCATTTGAAACATAAAGACGATCACCACATCATAATATCTCATCCTCATGAATGCGCAATCCGGTCTGCTCTTCGACCTCTGTCCTTTCCTTCAGTCTCCTGAATCTGGCGTCTGTAGGCAAAGCTGCCTTAATCCGCTCTACTAAAGATGATTGTACTTGCAAGTTGGCTAGCGTCCCATCTGCTCTGAGTAATATCACTTCGATGCCAAGCTCTTGAAGTCCTCCAATAGTTCCCTCTGTGCTGTCAAGAAGTAAGCTGCTGGTTTCTGGCTTAACGCGTCTGCTGCCACGTTAGCCTTGCCTGGATGATGGTGTAGCTTTATCTCGAAATCTTTCATCAACTCGAGCCATCGACGTTACCTCATATTTAACTCCTTCTGTGTGAAGACCTACTTGAGGCTTTTGTGGTCTGTATAGATCTCCACTCGTTTTCCATATAAGTAATATCTCCATAGCTTCAGAGCAAATACAACGGCTGCAAGTTCCAAGTCATGAGTCGGATAATTCTTCTCATGTACTTGTAACTGCCTAGATGCGTATGCAATTACCTTGCCATGCTACATCAATACGCATCCCAAGCCTTTCTCTGATGCGTCACTGTAGATCACATAACCTCCTGATCCTGACGGAATCGTCAATACTGGTGCTGTAGTTAGTCGCTTCTTCAACTCTTTAAAGGCGGCTTGACACTCGTCGGTCCATATAAATTCTTGATCCTTACAAGTCAAATGAGTCATAGGTGCCGCTATTCTTGAGAAGTTCTCCATAAACCGTCGATAATATCCCGCAAGTCTAAGGAAACTCCTCACCTCTGTTGCTGATTTAGGAACAGGCCATGTCTCAATTGCGGAGATCTTCTCTAGATCAACAGAAATACCATCTCCGGTAATAACATTCCCAAGAAATAAAACTTTGTCCAAGAAGACTCATATTTGCTGAGCTTTGCATATAACTGCTCTCTCCTCAAAGTCTCTAGAACAATCCGCAGATGCTTCTCGTGCTCCTCATGGCTCTTCGAATAGACAAGTATATCATCTATGAAGACGACCATGAACTGGTCCAAATACTGGTGGAAGACTCGATTCATCAAGTCCATGAAGATCGCTGGAGCATTGGTCAATCCAAATGGCATGACCAAAAACTCGTAGTGTCCATATCTTGTTCTGAATGCGATCTTCAGAATATCCTGCTTCTGTACCTTCACCTGGTGATATCCCGATCTCAAATCTATCTTCGAGAATACCTTGGCTCTACTGAGTTGATCAAATAGGTCATTAATGCGTGGAAATGGATATTTGTTCTTCACAGTCACTGCATTCAAGGCTCTGTAGTCAATGCACATACGCACTGACTTGTCCTTCTTTGGTACAAATAATACTGGTGCTCCCCAGGGTGATGCACTCGGTCGGATAAAACCTTTCTCTTCTAGTTCTTTCAACTGTGCCTTCAGCTCATCCATTTCCTTCTTCTCCAGTCTGTAAACATGTGATGCTATAGGTGCTACTCCGGGTGCTAGTTCAATTAAAAACTCTACGTCTCTGTCTGGGGGTAGTCCTGGCAATTCCTCTGGAAAGACGTCTAGAAATTCTAAAATAATAGGATGATAGATAACATTGTCCATTGTGAGCTGCATACCATCAAGGATTTTGGTAGAACCTCGTGCAAACTCAAGTTCAGGCTGGCCTGGTACCTTAAAAAGAATGCTTCCTCCAAAGCAATCGAAGAAAGTGTGGTACTTGCTTAGCCAGTCCATTCTAAGCACAATATCAAAAGATGGCATAGGAAGGACTAAAAGTTAGGCGTTCATCTCTCTGCCAGGTATCACTATAGGACCCGTTCTACAAATTCGGCTAACTGATACAACTCCTCCTCCGGTAAGAATTCTAACACAACTAGACAAAGGTGTAGAGGCAATATTGTATTTGGCAATAAAGCTAGATGATAGGAATGAGTGGGTGGCTTCCGTATCAAATAATGTCACAGCAGGAAAAGTAAAAGCAAGAGTAATACCTGCTATGACATCCACCTCATGATCCATGTTATCTACCTCCAATACAAAAGCTCGTCCGTTCCTCTGTGGCTGTCCATGTCCAGCCCTCATATACTGCTCCTCCTGGGTAGGTAGCGGTGGTCCTCTCTGAAATCCTCCTGCTGCTGGGGGTCGAGGTGCTTCCGGTCCAGTCATCTGTTGAGTTGGCTTCGGTGTTGGAAGCGCTAGTCTCTGTGCTGGCGGTGGTAGTGTCAATGTCTGCTGCTTTGGACAGTCTCTTGCTAAATGCTGTCCGGAACCACATCATAAACACTGTCCCAAGCGGCCTCGACAATCTCTTAAAATGTGTCCGACTTTCCCATAATAATTATATTAGGGTTTCTCTAAAATCTGGTACGATCTGGCTCTGTGTTGCTGATGCTGCTATGCCAAGGCCACGTCTGATAGGTCCTCCCTGTTGTGTCCTTGCTGGTCCCTACTGTGTCCTTGCCGATCCTTGTTGTGTCCTCAGCTGACCTCCCTTTTCTCTGCTGATAGTTTCTTGCAATCTGGCTTATGTCAGTAGTTCAGCATAAGAGACTCGGGACTGCGAGCTTGTATAATGTTGTAGCTCCTGGGTCAGTCCTCGATGAAACCTCTTAGCCTTGGCCAAGTCATCTGGTATCAAAGCAGCACCATATTTGCTGAGTCGACTAAACTCAGCATCATACTCGTCCACCATTCGGTTCCCCTGCTCCAAGTGAAGAAACTGGTCGTACAGTGCATCTCTGACGGTGTCCGAAAAGTATTTCCTCTCGAAGCACTCCTAGAACTGCTCCCAAGTCTGGTATGTACCCAACTGGTGCTCCATGGATTCCCACTAGTGATGAGCATTACCATCTAAAAGCGTCCGTGCATCCGTCATCCATAGGTCCGTAGGTAACTGCGATGCCTCCAAAAGCTTCTGCGTGTGAGTGATCCAGTTGGTAGTCTCCTCCGGGCTCTCAGTGCCCTTGTACAGCCTCGGACCCATCTGAATAAATTCCTTTACTGATCCCACTCTAGCTCGAGGGACTGGAGCTAGTGCTTGGGCTAGTACAGTAGCTTGTGCAGCCATCCTCTCAAGTGCTACCAAAAATTCTTGCCTCTGCTCGGCTGCCTGCTGCCTCTGTTCCTGCATCATCATCTGGAAGAATTGGAACAACTGCGCTTGGCCATCTTGCGGTACTGGAAAAGCTGGAAGGTTCCCAATAGGTGAAGCGGGAAGATCAGATAGAACTGGAGTATGAGTCTGTCCATCTGGCCCCGGAAATCTAGGCAGCGTTGGGGTCCCTCCTTGAGTCTGACCATTGACTCCAGAAGTTGTGTCACCATCGGCGGTAATACATCCATTTTGCATATCCATCTCTCTGCAGGTGATGTACGAAACGATTAGAAGAAGTACAAAAATCAAACAGGATGCAAGTATTAAATAGGAAAGATGAGTTTTAGTCAAGCGTGGATGAGATCCTTATACTCTATTCCTATACGCATGCTTGTTCAGTACAGTTACGTAACCAAGATAATATATTCTTGACCTGCATGGGCCACCACTAAAAACATGTCACGCCCCAGTCCCAAAATACGTAGGACTAGGAATACGTATCATGCCAGCCGTATGTATACGAACTCCAATATATGGAAACCATATATACACGTACGCTGTACATGAATATCCAATCCACATTGGTAATATACTGCCACAATAAGTCACACACAAATCTATATCACATCCACAGCACCAATAATAGATAAATGGAAATAGATAACTGAATATCAAATAAGCAGTCTCAAAGTATGATAGTCGGATGAAAACAAATCCACTGTAAATCGACTATAATAAACTACTAAAGAGAGAAAATAATAAACTCTAATATAAGAATAAATATCTTAAAAAAGAATAGCAACTAGAATCTCTAAACAACTGCAATGAATCATATATAATCCGAAGGTAAGACCTCCTCAGACTGATAGGTAGCGTCAGGCCCAGGTCCATACTCCTACGGATAATCCTGTTCATCTATGCCTGGAAAGTACCAGGTCCTCAGAGGGACGTAACAAGATACATATAAATATGCCAATAAAATACTGAGATGTAAACATCTATTGGGGTCGCCTAACCATCTATGTGAATGCAGTTTGAGAACAACTTTCCACTAAGTGGGCTATCTGGCTGAAAACTGGGATTGGCATGACTCTCTCGGAGAATCAGGGGCCTCAAAGCATGTCGTCTTTTGAACGGCAGAGGCCGCCAAGTAGTATAGGGGTCATCACCGCCCGTATCTCCAACGAAGCTTCCGGGTTACAGAAGGAAAAAATATAAAGGAGCCCAAATGCTTTACTTGTTGTTCTTCTTACCCAATGATCTAAGTATGTCATATCCATGATACGATAATACCTCTAATAACCGCCAGGTCTACTAGCATGCAAAGTTTCTATTGGCAGTTATCCCTATCCGTCGTACGACCTATATGTACCAGTGGCCAGCCGAGTACGCAAGTCCGTGTCCTACATGTGACTCACACACGTGTAAGAATAGTGTCATGGCCAATAAAACATAAATGCCTCATAAAGATGGGATAGTCTCATAAAGTAGGTCCAATGCATATACATAAATAAAAACATAGTACGACGACACCGTCGTTGCACCCAAGTTTTCTTGGACGCACAATTTATATAGCAGTTAAAATAAATGAACTAAAATAAGCAGAAATAAATATGCATGCCTCATATGGAATATAAATACAGTACAATGGCAAGGTATACTTGCCTGGCACAAAATTTGTAAAGTGTAAGTGTCCAATGTCAAGGACACGGGATCTGAAACTAATGGCCTCTGAACAAACGTCTCCGGATACTGAAATAGACATCATCAACGTTTTCGAAATGAGCAAAATAGATTAAAAGCACTTTTCTTTCGTCCAATTTGGACACAGGGGAAAAACGGTAATTTTGGATAAAAGTGGGGTCCACGTGTGGCCCACTTTATACCGAAAAGTGTGCCAAGGATAACAGTCTCTAAATAGAACAAATTATAGGTTAAACAACTCTAAATGTTAATATGAAACCAACGGTATGTCCAAATATAGATTTCGATAGGCCGAACACAATTTTGCCCAAAGAGTCAACCGTGGGGCCCGCCAATTGGCGACTTGGTCAACTATCTCAGAATTGCATGAAAATTGGGTCACAAGACCAGCACGTTAACACGAGTTCAGTGGCATAAGTTTTGTCGCAATCTGACGAGCGTGCACAAAATATGCGCGACTTTCATAAAAGTTGCGACACGGGATGTGTCCGCAGATACTGGCTAATTTTGGCACGCACACGCGTTCGAATCAGTTTTTGCGAGCTCTCACATATTCGATTATGTTGCACGCACCATTCGGTACACTTGGCACACGGCAGAGCAGTCCCGTTTGGCGGGGCGTGCTCCGTTTCCAACTTTTGAAAATTTAGGAAAAGTATGTTCATGGAGTTTTCCAACGAATTTAATTCTGCCTGTAGCAGTTAATAATCTAGGGTTATTTTATAAAAATTAAACAAGGTCAAGTGGTCTACGCATACCAAAAAGAATTATTAAATTCAGATCTCTGTGGTGGGAGATACGAACTCGGAAACATGGGTGATTACCGCAGTTTTCTACGATCCCAAAATTTGGTCTATTTCGGCCAACTTTGGTGCTATTGTTGCCTATGGTTATGCGTTGTTCGAGGTCTACTATCACACATATATGAAAGAAAATTAAGGGGTGAGCATACCGATGAAGACGGGGTGGCGTTTGGTTGAGCGAGACGACGGGAAACAACTCTGGAACACAGGTACCTCGCTGCAAAAATCTGCAGTACGCGGGGTGCGCGGTCGTCGGGATTGGTTTGGACGGCCTGGCAGGGTTCTCCGGCTGCGGTGGCGGTACTCTCTATGTCTAGATGGGAAGAGAAAGAGTTTGTATGATCTAGGTTTAGGGTTTGGGATAAATTAATGATATATATATGAATATGAAAGAGAGAGAAGGGGGCGGTCGTTTAACGCGGGGGGGTCAGTTTTGAAGCATCTATTGCTTCTTGGGTTTGTTCCTCATGGGTGGGAGGTTGCTTGTACAATATGTGTGGTGTGGCTACTGTTTCATGCAGCAAAGGGGCGGGTAGTGCTAAGGGGTAGGTGGGTTGGTAGTATAGGAAGCAATAGTTTAGTTATGGGTTTTACTTTTCTTTTCTATTTTCCTTTATATATATATATATATATATATATATATATATATATATATATATATATATATATATATATATATATATATATACTCATAGAAATATTCTAGATTTATACTAATATATACCATTAAGCTAGCAACTGCTCAAGGGGTCTCCTACATGAAATAAATTCGAAAAAAATTCTAATGGCCCCATAAATCCCCTAAGTGCACCAACACCTAAAATAAAAATTAATAAAATTTTATTTCTCCTAATTATCCACTAATTACTACAATTAAATTAATAATTAAAAAGGGTATATACGATTTCTAGGAATAGGGGTTTTACAGCTGGTATTGGTATCAATGGTAGAAAGAAGAGTAGAGAGTACTAGTTGTGATTCCAAGAGTTGATATAAGTGTCATCATGCATGTTCTAGATAGATATAAATTCTTATGGTTGATTGACCTATGTATCAATTAGGTATCATAAAATTTATGTTTGGATATCGATGGAGCATGATATACTATTTGGTGCTTGGTTGTATCATGGGAAAAAGAAGGTATATTCAATAGAGATACTAGTGAGTGTGTCTTGATAGAATAGTACCCATAAGTATATAGGTGAGTGTGATAGTGATAGTATATATTGTGCCAGTAATAAGACTTGTGCTATATGTTAAGTGTTGGATATTGGTGGGAGTAGATGTGCGTATGTGTCTAATGTTGGGGTATCATCTAGTATTTGGGAGTCTTGAAGTGTTAGTAGAGATGTGTGAGAAAAGCAAGAGTGATAAAGTAGTACCAGTTTCATGAGTATTCTGAAGTAGGGGTTTAGTACCAGAGGTACCAATAGTGTGACAGTGGGGCAGGTTGGTGTTAAGTAGGTAGCAGAGAATATTAAGTGCATGAGTCAAGGACAGTTATGGAGTTAGTAAATATGATAGGTACATCACCTAGTACTTGAGGATGTTGATGTGTTAGAGAGTGAGTTATGGTGGGAAATAAAGTACAGTGACTAGAATTAGGCGCACAGTGCATCGTAGGTGATGAATGAATGCATGATGGTGAAGAAAAATACGAATGTAGGAGTTTCATGAATATCAGAAAGTGGGGGCCTGGGTATTAGAAAATACCAATGGTGTGTCGTAGGTTGAGAAGTATCAAGATTGGTCATAGAAAATATGCTAGTGTACCCTGATTAGTGTATCAGTCTGTAGGTTCAAGTATAAAAAGTATAGGAGGAGATATATATATATATATATATCAATAGAGATATGGAATCATGTGTCTGCCTATGAGAGTGAAGTAAAACATGTGTATTATAGAAGTAAATAGCTAGTGCATTGGTTGCATGTAATCAAGAGTTCTAGTAAAGTGATTGGGTGATCTAGTGAGTAGATTGGTGTCAAGAGTGGTCGTAGTATGCAATGAGTTGTTGTGAGTGCTGAGAAGTTGGTATCCTAGAACAATAAGTATAGATATTGTGTATAGTTAGGAAGCTAGTATTTCTATATCAAGAGCGCCTAGGAAGTAGTAGTATCCAGGGTATTTCAGGGATTAGTTGAGTAATGTGCTAGTATTAGTAAATATCTCGCGTGATTATGTTAGATTGATGTATCAGTTAATATAGATAGAAAGCAATTAGAAGTAAGATTACAAGTGAACTAGGCAGTAAGATGAGGGACAATCTCTATAGAAGTAAGTTTAGTAGATATAGTACCTTACTAATTTTGGGGTGTAGAAGTAGTATGTATCAGGAAATAATATGATGGATATAAGGATACCAGTGAGATATCTTGGTGTCGTAATGGCTAGAAGGTCTTTGTATATGTATTGTGATACTAAACATAGATGAGAACCCTAGAGTGATTATTAGGTGTTTGATAGTATGAGTTTACACCAAGTATCAGGATAGGAAGAGTACCCTAGTGGCAAGATTAAGAGTACCTAAAATATTATGGAGGTTTGAGTACAAGCATTTCTAGTGGATAGTGTATTAAGTATAGAGGAGATACATGAGTAACCTAGTATGAGAGTATCATCTAAGTACCAAATAAGAGCCAGTGCCTTGTATAGTTGGTATCACGACTTGGGTAGGCATCCTATTGAGAGTTTTTTAGATCGGTAAGGGTGTGCCAATAGGGTACACAAGTGTTCATTTGCAAGAAGGATGGTTAAGCAATTAGATGATTGCAAGAACCGAGACAGATAAAGAAGGATAGTATCCTAGAGGTATAGTATAGTATTCGGAGTAGTATGTGCCAGTGAGGTAAGTATGCCCACGACTTAGAACCATAGTATACCAGTAGTATTGGATGTAATAACCCTGATTGATATTACAATTCATGATGGTTAGAGGTTATATCTATGCATGGTTGTTTCTTTAGTAGAATTGCAAGATTGTGTGTTAAATGATAAGGTTGTCTTGGACTATGATTGATGGGGGTTTAACCGTAGCAAAAAAAATTTATGAGTAAGTTAAGACTAGCCAAGAGAGAGGAGCGAGGCCTTAAATTTTGTGGACAAAATTTTTTCAAGGGGGGAAGAGTTGTCACTACCGCTTTTCCAGAGAGGGGTATTTTTCTCTTTTCCTATTATTGGTAATAATTTTAATATTGGTATTTCAAAATTATTGTTTGAAGTGATAATTATTGTACAAAACTAGTATTTATATTTTTGGTTATTTTTTATATTTTAATAATTGTTATGGATGCATATGTCTATATATAGTAATTAATTATTGGCTAGTTGTTAGCCCTTAGTCTAATTAGTTGTTAGTGGACCTATTGGACCCAACTAAACTTGTCATAGAGCAATATTAGTTAGACTAGACTTGAGCCCAATAGTTAGTCATTTTTATAAGTTAAGTGAATAATTAGTCAACCATTAGGAGTGAAAGCTTCTCCCTAAATTATTATTCATAATGGCAAGCACAAAGGGGTATTTGAGATATTTTATATTGCTTAAAGGCCAAGCATGAGATGGGCTGGCTATATAAGGAGAACACTCTCTCTGCTCCTTCCTCTTTTTATTCCAAAATTCTAGATCTAAGTATTCTTCCCTAATCCCTTCATTCCACCACCAAATCTCCACCAAATTTCTACCAAATTTGCCCATACTTCACCATTGGAGACTCTAGGAGCAAGGAGAAGGCAATGATCTATAATTTGAGGGGATTTTCATAAGCTGAGGTCACTTGGTGTTCATTGGAGACCTTCATTGGGAATCCATCTCCTAATAGATAAAATTTAGTTTTTTCCTTCTAATTAGACTCTAAATATGTAATTTAATCATTATAAACCCTCCTATGGACTAGGGCTACCTATAGGAAGAAGATTTGACTACTAGGGACCCCTATTTTGGAAGTTGTGGTGTATTTTGTGTCAATTTTAGAAGAAATCCGAGATTGGCACACCAAGTATTTGTCAATAGGTTAAATTGATGATTTAGTGCTTGTTTTAGTATCGTGAGTCTAGTGTCGTGTCCACAATGGGATACGTGTAGGATATGTCATAGCAATTTGATGACACGGATTGATTTGATAGCTTTCCCTTCGACACGGGGTGTACACACGTCGTATTTTGATACGGGCACATAGTTGAGTAGGTAGCTCTTTGTATTACTTAGAAATATGATTCTAGACTTGCTCATATCTTTTGTGGTACGTTTGGTGATGTATCAGACCCGTATCGCAAGCGTATCATAGATTAGGTATGATACGGGTGTGATATACTCCACATGTTTGATGGAATATATCCTACTCTATTTTAGTGTTGTATAGATATATTTTAGATTGTATTTGATATGTATTGATGTATATATGTTATATATATAAATATATTACATTATCTATGTCTCTACTAGGTGATAGAAGTGTCTTGGATGTGTGTTACATAGTGTAGACATTTTGAGAGAAATAGTGGACTGTTGGTATGTTAATTCACTAATTTTGGACTATGGTGCAGTGTATTCCCTGATGTGGGTCTGTTTGGGGAGTGTAACAACTGATTGGGGTGATAATATATGAGTTAAATAAATATATAATTAGTATATATAGTATAATATATATTGTATATTGTGTGATAATATATAGTATTGTTACCCTAGTATTCTAATATAGCCTAGATAAGTAGTGTATGGATCCGATAACCTAGAGATGGACTCATACAACCTAGAAATAACTAGTTTGACCTAGAGTTGACCTAGTTTGACTATTTTGACTTAAAATTAGTTTTATGACCTAGAAATGGGCTAGTTTAACTTGTTATCATTCCAAAATCTTTTATTGATGTAACTTTACATATTTATGTCTTCAGAGCACCATTTCGGATATGGGTTGATACTTTACCCCCGACTTCAGGCGAGTATATCTCGCTGTTAGTTTTTATTTTATAATAGTGTATATATCGTATGTTCTAGAACTGTATACTTGATTCCGACGCAGTGGTTACATGGACTGGTACTATATGGATCCTGTCAGAAGATGTTATCCCTTACCGTATTCAGCGGGTACTTCTTCACATATATTTTATCATATATATCGGGTATTAATTTTAGTGTACTTCATGTTCATACACCACTCGTGTTCAGTGTGCCTATATTCATGCTCGTAACGTGTCATGATTGGATTCTTTCATATTGGTTGGGGATGGGAGAGTAGGAGTTGGTTATGTGACCAAGACCAAGTGTATTCGTATACATGTCAATTATATATCACACGTGTAATCGAGTTACAATATTGTATTCGTGTTCAACCCAAACCGATCATATAATAAACTTGTACTCTATGGCACCTTAGCTAGTTTTATCTATTTATATTTAATTATAGTTATTCATATTACATGTTCTTCATTCTAGTACATTACTTGTTCACTTTAGTTTATTCTATTTCTTATGGCTAGTTATCATGTATTCTTTTCTATTAACTATTATATATACTCGATTATGTATTTAAAATTGCTTTCAGAGGTATGTACTTCACTCCTTTCCTGATTGGATAATATTTTTCAGTGATGGTTGTGCTATCCATTTCAGGATTTCAGAGTAATACTATAAACATGACCTCTCTTACCATGTGGACTTGAGGTAACTATTGTAGAAATTAGCTAGTATTCATTTTCATACCTTGTTTAGTTCCCTTCTTGTAGAATATTATTGATTATCCTTTTTATTCGTTCTTCTTTTAGATTATTGTGATTGAGTACATGGTAGTACTAGCCGTACTAGTATGATAGATAGATAGATAGATAGATAGATAGATAGATAGATAGATAGATAGATAGATAGATAGATAGATAGATAGATAGATAGATAATGATAACCTAGACAGCGTTCAACCATCGATGCTACGGCATTGGCTGGATGTACCCACGTACTCGTACCCCGATTATGGGGGCGTGGGTCATGACAGAGGCCAGCCAGAGCGTCTGCCTTAATATTTTGCAACCGAAAGACATGCTCAATAAAGAACATCTTGAAGGTTGCGATGATGTTAAGTGCAGCCTGGTGGTAGGGTATCAAGTCCTCGTTTCAGACTTCATACTTACCCCAGACTTGTTTGACTATTAGCTGATAATCACCGTAGGCCTCCAGGTAGTCTAATCCAACTTGTTTAGCAAGCTAGAGCCCGATGATTAAGGTGTTGTACTCTGCCACATTATTGGAATATGGTTCTGTGAGAGAGTAGGCACGATTGATGAAGAGACCGTCTGGGAAGATCAACACTATCCTGACCCCAGCGATGATGTTGCCTTTGGGCCCTGCCCTTGAAGCACTGTCAATTTGCCAAACCGCTTCATATGAGGTGACATTGGTGTCTGCCACTTTATTTGGAATCTCTTCATAGAGCTTTTAGGTTTCTGACCCCGGATGGGCGGCCAGAAAGTTGGCCAATGTCTGACTCATGACGGCCTTATGTGGGACGAATACCATATTATATGGAGATAATAGTATTATCTAGGTAGCCAAGCGGGAACTGAGTGCCCCAAGTTTGGTCATGAGGATCCAGGGGGGTTGACTCACGAGATTACATGAATGGTCTGTCCAGTCACATAGTATCGGGTTTTCTAGATGGCGAACACCAGCACAAGGCCCTCTTTCTCGACGGAGGTATATCTATGCTCTGGGTCGACCATCATCCGGCTGAGGTAGTATATGGCTTACTCGTGACTTGAATCACTATTCTGGGCTAACAGGGCATCGAGAGAGTGATCCATTGCACGTATATAGAGCAGGAATAGCTTTCCCACGACCGGGGCCACCAGCACAAGAGGGTTTTATAGGTATTCTCTGGTGTTATTGAATGCTCGTTGGCACTCTTTATTCCAAACAAAGGAGACACCTTTCTTCATAATCTGTGTGAGTAGTTGGCAGCATCTAGAGAGGATTGATATGAACCTCCTGATTTATGGCAACCTTCCTTGTAGGCCATGAAGTTTCTAGAGGTTCTTTGGCAAATTTATCTCCAGGATGGGCTTGGTCTTGTCAGGATCTATATGAATGCCCCAGGCGGTGATGACGAAACCCAAAAATTTGAAGCTGGAGACTCCCAGGAAGAACTTTGTAGGGTTCATCTTGAGGTGGTATGCGCACATCAGGTCAAACACAATCCTCAGGTCTTAGAGGTGATCATCTTTGGAGCGGCTTTTCATAGCGATGTCATCAACATAACATTCTATCGTCTTGCACAGATAATCATGAAATATGGTGCTTATGGCTCGTTAGTATATGGCACCTATATTCTTTAGACTAAAAGGTATGACCGTGTAGCAGGATACGCCTATCGGGGTCTGGAATGATATATATTTTTTATCGTCAGGAAATATTTTAATTTAGTTGTAGCCTGAGAAGCCTTCCATGAAGGACATATGCTCGAAGCTGCAAGTTTTCTTGGTTATTATGTCGGTGGTCGAAAGAGAAAAATTATCTTTAGGACATGTCGTATTTAGATCACGGAAGTCAATGCAGATTCGAATCTTCCTATTCTTCTTAATGACAGAGACGATATTGGCTACCCAGTCGGGGTATTGTTCCTCGTAAATGAAGCCACTAGTAATCAGCTTGTTGACTTCAGCTTCGATGGAGTTCATTATGTTTGGCCAAAATTGT